>JAXLNS010000038.1:1205000-1522500 GCA_037215915.1 Pantherophis vulpinus
TTAATTACTGCACCCTTCTACTTCTCACTTCTTCAGATTCTTCAGCTCCTTGTAAAAGTTAGTTTAATTGTTCTGTTAATTCTCTTCCTGGTGCTTCTTCTTTCCTCTCTAGCTTTTCGCTGTTCTTCTCGTTGGTATCAAGTATGGTTGCACTTCCGGTCCTAAATTTCCGGTTACTCTCCTCAGTCAGCAGAATCTCTTCCCCACGTCCTCCAAGCTCGATCTGTGCAGCAAATTAAATCCAAAAAAAAAAGCTAGTGCCGCTGGTCCGCTTGCCGATCTCCCTTCCTTCCTTCTTGCCTTCTTGCCGGCCTGTCTGCGATCTCGCTGTCACTCCTCCTCCTCTCTTTCAATCGCCGCTTTTTCCCTCTTTGAGCCCTTCCGCTCCGATCCAGCCAGCAGTGCTTTATTCGCTCCTCCGATGTCTAGCACGCTCTGGGGTAGGTGGTTACCGATGTTCTTGTCTCACTTCCCGGAATCTTTGCTTTCCCTCTTGTTGGCTATCGTGGCTTCGGGTCTGCCATTAAAAGGCAGACGCGCCCTGTTGGTTTGACAGCGGGAATCGGTCGCGCCGGGTGGGTTTGCACACCGCCACTCGACTCACCGAAGCCCCGCTATAGTCCGCGAAGCCCTCCAAGCTTCCACGCCTCGAACGGTCTCCAAAACGGTGCGTTAGGTGGCAGTGAGAGAGAGCAAGCACTCTCACCACGCCATGACACCACGCGTCACCAACCGGAAGTCTCTCATGTTTCTTTTTTATCCCTTGTATATCCCCTAATTGGTTTCCATGCTTGTCCTTGCCTTGATAAGTCATCACATTAAAGTCAGATGCCACTTCTCTCAAATTTGTAGATAATCCAGCTGGGGTATCCGATAAATCCAAAGGCAATTTATCTGGTACAGTCTCTGTAATTCAATATTTTCCCTTTATTTCCAGCTCCTTCTGCTTATCCTGTATTATACCTGAAGATGTTAAATTCATTTTCAACCTATTTTGATAAAATTCTTCCGCTCTTTCAACAGTATTTAGCTGGTATCTTTCTCCTTGATATCTCAATATAATACCAACTGGGGCGTCCCACCTAAATGGGATATTTCTCTTTTTTAACTCAGTCACCAGAAAACCAAATTTCTTCCTTTCCATTAATATCTTAGGTGGGAGTTCCTTGTAAATCCAAATCTTTCTTCCATACAATTGCAAATTAGAATTGAAGGAATTTTGCACAATATTATTCCTAATTTCTTTATCTGTGAAATAAATCACCACATCTCTAGGCAGTTGCCTTTGCTTGGCAATCCAGGAGTTTATTCTGTAAACTCTGTCAATCCTACAAAACACTTCCTCAGGTTGAACCTTTAAAATCCCAGCTAGAATTTCAGAAGATATTCTCCTTAAATCATCTCTGTTATTTTCCTGCAAGCCTCTCAGTCTTATCGCATATTCTGTGAAATTATATTGTACCATTAGAACCTCTTTTTCAATCCTCTGTTGCAGATTTTCTACATTACCAGACTTTTGAACAGCATCCATTTTAGGTTTTTCTTCTGAGCTATTATCCTGAATGTTTATCAAATCATTTTCAATTTTTTGAATTCTATTGTCCAATTTATCTTGAATTTCTTCCATTTTAGACTCTAGTAAATTAGTATTTGTATCCAGCTGTATCATAAATTCTGAAAAACCATTAGCCACTTTTAAAATTTTTCGCTCCAAAAAATCAAACTTAGATTTCACCAATTCTTTAATTTCCTGCTTAAATTTTTCAAGATGCTGATTCACAATCTCATCCCTTCTTTCAATCTCCTCTAAGAGAAATTCTATTATATTAAAATCAGGTTTCTGAGACTGAAGAGTTAAAACTTGTTCCTTTAAGTTGTTAATGGGGGAATCCCCCCCCCTACTTGTTTATCTGACTTTATAAGTCTCAGTGCCATGTTTCCGCCCAGGCAGGCTTTGTTAAAAGAAAAAAAAAAAAACCAGGAAAAAAGACTTCTTTCCAATCAACAACAATGTCAAGTCTCCAGGGGAAAAAGAGAGAAAAAAACACAGGAGCGAAGTTTTGTCTACAAATGTAGCCAGTGGTATTTATTCCGCTACATTGTAATAATAGAAAACGGAAGGACTTTCCCTTTCAGCCTCTTCTCCAGCCGCGGCAGACGCCATTTTAAAAGGTTTTTTTTCCCCTTTCTTTTCCTCTTTTCTCTTAAGTAATTTTTAAAAGATAAGTAAAATACTTGCGATTCAGTATTACAGGTCCAGCTCACATTTTCTTTGAATAATCTGTTAAATTCGCAGGCTTGCTCTTGACGCCTGGCTCTGCATTAGCAGAGGTCTCCCAAAGCCCGGAGCAGCGGCTGGGGATATGGGGCATCTCATCCGCTCCGTCCCAAAAGTAAAAGAAAAACTTTTGGGACTCTGCAGAGAGTTCTACCCACCCCTGCCGGCTCTATCTCCGTTTCCTCATGGAAACGGAGTTTTTTCGAGCCGCCATTCCGTTGTGAAGGCGGCTCTGACAGGCAGTGGAAGCTGACGATCCCGAAGGAGCATCTGGCGGCGGCCAGCAGCAAACCGGAAGTCCCTGGAGGAAACATCTTATCTAGATCCATTCCAGTCGGGTTTCAGGCCTGGGCACAGCACGGAAACAGCATTGGTCGCGTTGGTCGATGATCTCTGGAGGGCTCGGGACAGGGGTTATTCCTCTGTTCTGGCCCTGTTAGACCTCTCAGCAGCTTTTGATACCATCGACCATGGTATCATGCTGCACCGGTTGGAAGAGTTGGGGATGGGGGGCACCGTGTTATGGTGGTTCTCCTCCTTTCTCTCAGACCGGTCGCAGTTCGTGTTGGCAGGGGGGCAGAGATCGACCTCGAGGCCTCTTATATGTGGAGTGCCTCAGGGGTCAGTCCTCTCGCCCCTTCTGTTCAACATTTATGTGAAGCCGCTGGGTGAGATCATCCGTGGCTTTGGGGTGATGACACCCAGCTGTACATCTCCACCCCAGGCCACCCCAACGATGCCCTTGAAGTGATGTCCCAGTGCCTGGAGGCTGTGCGGATCTGGATGGTGAGGAACAGGCTCAAGCTCAACCCTTCCAAGACTGAGTGGCTGTGGTTCCCGGCATCCCGATATAGTCAGTTGACTCCATCACTGACTATCAGGGGCGAGTCTTTGGCCCCCGCGGAGAGGGCACGCAATCTGGGAGTCCTCCTGGATACGCAGCTGTCCTTGGAGGAACATCTGACGGCTGTAGCCAGGGGGACCTTCTGTCAGGTTCGCCTGATTCGCCAGTTGCGGCCCTTTCTTGATCGGGATTCCCTGTGCACAGTCACTCACGCCCTCATCACCTCGCGCCTGGACTACTGCAACGCTCTCTACATGGGGCTCCCCTTGAGGAGCACCCGGAGGCTCCAACTGGTCCAGAATGCGGCCGCGCGGCTAATCACGGGAGCCGCCTGGCGCTCCCACATAACACCGCTCCTGTGTGAGCTGCACTGACTCCCAGTGGTCTTCCGGGTGCGCTTCAAGGTGTTGGTTACCACCTTTAAAGCGCTCCATGGCATAGGACCTAGTTATCTTCGAGACCGCCTGCTGCTACCGATGACCTCCCACCGACCTGTGCGCTCCCACAGAGAGGGCCTCCTCGGGGTGCCATCAGCCAAACAATGTAGGCTGGTGACCCCCAGGGGGTGGGCCTTCTCTGTGGGGGCACCTACCCTCTGGAATCAGCTGCCCCCAGAGATCAGGAGAATCCAAGACCTCGGTGCCTTCCTCCGTGCCCTTAAAACTTTCTTTTTTCAGCAAGCTGGACTGGCTTAACATATTTTTTAACATATTTTTAATTTTTTTATTGGTTTGTTATCTTAAATTGGGGCCAAATTAATATATATCCTTTTAATTGTTTTTTAATGTTTGTATTGTATGTTTTTATCTGGCTGTACACCGCCCTGAGTCCCTCGAGAGAAGGTATATAAATTCGAAATAAAATAAATAAAATAAATAAAGTTAATAGTCTTTTGTGCCTCAAGTTAATCCATTCTTTCACCCATGTAAGTAGCAAGGCCTGATAATACAATTCCCAATCTGGCAACCCAAAGCCCCCTCTTTTTTTGGAGTCTTGCAACATAGGAGCCTGGTGGTGCAGTGGACTAAACCACTGTTAAAGTAGTATTTAGCTGCCAGCTGCCTGCAATTACTGCGAGTTCAATTCTCACCAGGCTCAAGGTTGACTCAGCCTTTCATCCTTTCGAGGTAGGTAAAAGGAGGACCCTGTTTGTGGGGGCAATAAGCTGACTTTGTATAAAATAGAACACCGCTTGGGGGGGGGGGCAAAAGCCCTACTAAGCAAGTATATACAAAAGTATGAAGGCTATTGCTTAAAAGCATTGTAAGCCGCCCTGAGTCTCCGGAGAAGGGCGGCATATAAATCAAACTAATAAATAATAAATAATAAAATAAATAAATTTTCAAACCTACTCTTGCTTTTTTCCCTAACCAAATATATCTTAATATTATTTTATTTAGTTCTTCAAAATATTTTCCCCCAATTTTATGGGAATTGTTTGGAATAAATATAGTAATCTTGGTAAAATGTTCATTTTTATAGTAGCTATTCTTCCTGTTAATGACAATTACAGATCTTTCCATTTCTCCAAATCTATGCATCATGTTTCATATAATTATCCTCTTTGAACGTTGCACATTTTGCTGTTAGCTGTATTCTTAGATACTTCACTTTTTTGACTATCTGTATATCAATTCTTTTCATCAACACTCTTTTTTGTGTATCTGTGAGGTTTTTAACTAAAATTTTTATTGTATCTTCATTTATTTTCAATCCTGCAACTTCCCCGTATTCTTCTATCTTTCTAATTAACTTTGGTCCCGTTTCTAGTGGGTCTTCTAGTATAAAGACCAAGTCATCTGCAAAGGAGCTCTGGTGGCTCAGCAGACTAATTAACATCCACTTACATCTGCTGCCTGCAATTACTACAAGTTCAAATCTCACCAGGCTCAAGGTTGACTCAGCCTTCCATCCTTTCTAAGGTAGGTAAAATGAGGACCCAGATTATGGGGGCAATAAGCTGACTTTGTAGAAATATACAAAAGTATGAAGGCTATTGCTTAACGCATTGTAAGCCGCCCTGAGTCTCCGGAGAAGGGCAGCATATAAATCAAATTTTTAAAAAAACACACACCTGTAGCTTTTTTATATCAAAGTTCTCTGTCACGTCCCCATTTACCATCACCTTGACTGATAGTTTGTGTTATATTGCTTTAATCTTATTAATAAATCTCTCCCCAAAGTCCATGTATTTTAGTTGTAATAACATAAATTGCCAATTAACATTGTCAAAAGCTTTCTGCGTGTCTAAGAAAATCAACACCCTTTGTTTTCCATGATGTGTTTCATAATACTCCAATGTGTTTAAAATCATTCTCATATTATTTTTAATCTGCCTCTTTGGCAAAAATCCATTCTGATCTACATGTATAAATTCATTCAAAACCCTTTTTAATCTCTCTGCTATTATCAAAGCATATATTTTATAATCCGCATTCAATAAAGATATTGGCCTATAATTCTTTATCTGCATTAAATCTGAATCATCTTTTGGTATAAGAGTAATATTTGCTTCCGTCCATGAATTTGGTACTTTTGCTTCTAGCAAAAGTTCATTATAAACTTCCAACATAACTGGGCTTAATATATTTTATAATTGTTTATAAAATTCTGCCGGTAGCACATCAGGCCCTGACGTTTTATTATTCTTTTGTCTCTTAATCGCTTCTGTCAATTCCATCATAGTTATTCATTCATTCAACATGGCTTTAACTGTTTCAGGTACTTTAGGAAGTTCAGATTGTTCCAAATATTGTTGTATTCTATTTTCAGGAATTTTCTCCTGATCATAGTTTCCCATAATACTCTTGTATTATTATTTTTTTATCCTCATTCTGATAATAAAGAGTCCCTTTCTCATCTATTAGTCGATGTATCAATTTTTTCCCTCTCTTTTTTCAGTTTATATGCCAACCATCTTCCTGGTTTATTCGCATTTTCAAAAAGGTTTTGTTTTACACTCTTGATTTTTTGTGCCAGTTCATCTTTTTCCAATAGATTCATTTTGTGCTTTATTAGGTCTATTTGATTTTTCAATTTCTTTTTTTGTGGTTCTTTCTGTAGGTCTGATTCTAATCTTTTATATTCTTCTTCTAACATTTTCTTATTTTGTTTCTTCTTCTTGTTTTTCTTCCCCATGTAAATTATGACTAATCCCCAGGTACTGTATATGCTTTAGCAGTATCCCATACAGTTTGCAAGGAAGTCTCTTCTTTCCTGTTCTCTTTAAAAAAAAAGTTCAGTTCTTTTTCCATACTTTGTATAAATTCCTTATCTTGCAGTATTACTTGGTTCAATGTCCATCTCAATTTTCTTTTTTGTCCTTTCCATACAATTTTTACTGGATTATGATCTGCCCAAACATTGGGTTCTATTTCTATCTCTTGTACACATGTTTTCAATTCTGATGACATCCATACCATATCTATTCTTGACCAAGATTTATGTCTATTTGAATAGAATGAATACTGATTTTTCTTGGAGTGTGTTTCTCTCCATACATCTAGGGTTCCTGTTTCTTCCATTATTTTAAAAAAGGTTTTAGGGAGTGTTTTTCTAGCTTTCTTACCTGTTTTACTACTCTTATAATCAAGTTCCGTATCTACAATTGCATTGAAGTCTCCTACCACACAAATATTGTCATATTCCAATTCTATAATTTTCTTATGTAGTTTTCCATAGAACTCTTCTTGTTGATTATTATGTGCATATATCACTATCAACAACATTTGTTTATGATTCATTGTTACCGCCACCATCAGTATTCTCCCATCTTCATCTGCAAAAATTTGTCTAGTCTTTATTGTTTCTTTAATATATAGAACTACCCTCCTTTTCTTTTGCTGCACTAATGAAGAATATAGTTTCCCAATTTTGGGATACTCTAATAATTTACTATATTGTTTTTTTGACGTGAACCTCTTTAAGACAAATCAAGTCAAATCTAATTTTAATTTTTCTAATTTATTAAAAATCCTTTTTCTTTTCATAGGTGAATTCAATCAATTTATGTTAATTGATAGTAGTTTTGTTTTTTCTTCCATTGTTTACTTATAGATAGGTTTTGTTGTTCTAGTTGATCTTATTTCTCTCTGTTCTTTTGGTCTTGTTCCTTCTCGTTCTTTTCTCTCTTTTTGTTCTGTTTCAGTTTCTTCTTGTTGTGCACTTCCCTCTATTAACAATTTGTCTTGTTTTTTGTCATCTATTTCCTCCCTTCTCTCTTCTTCCTCATGTGCTGCAAAATGCTGGTAGTAGAATTGTTCTGCTTTATCTATTGTATCAAATCTATGTCTTTTTTCCATCCAAGTCACCAATATTCTCTCAGGTATCAGCCATCTAAAGTTTACATCATGCTTTATTAGTTGTCTTGTCAAGCATTGATACTGTTTCTTTGTATCTCTTACTCTTTTGGGTATTTGTTTCAAGACTGCTATTTCTCTACCTTTGTATTTCAATGGGGCATCTCTTGCTCTTTGAAGTATTTCCGCTCTTATTGTCTTCTTTTAAAATATCACATGTACCTCTCTGGGGAGTTTGTTCCTTCTTGCGTAGCTTGTGTGTATTCTAAATATTTTATCTATCCCTGACTTCCGGCACTGACTTCCGGCAGTGACGTCATGGCGGAGCAGGAGAGGGAACAGAGCTCCATACCCAAAATCCCAAAAATTCTCCACTAGGAGCCCTTTATGAGCAATTCTGATCCTGTAGAGATCGGAAAACTAAAGAGGAAGTTCTGAAGACCCCGGACAAAAGGCAATTGCCCAGGTGGATAGGAGCAATCCTCTTAAATCTGGTGGAGAAGGAGTCGGCCTTTAAGGCAGATCAAGAGCGATGGCGGCTGCATAATAAGTTTCGTTTGGTGGACAAGGAAACCCCAGAAGGAGGAAAGGAAAAGTTTTGTGAATTGGAGGTGCAGAAGGAGTGAGACACTAAGGAGAAGGGCAAAGCAAGTCCAGAAAAGCAGTGACTAAAATGGAGTAGAGCGCAAAACGAAGAGACAGATCGGAAAGAGGTCAGTGTGAAACAAGGAAGAGCCCAAAAAGTGGATTTATTAAAATGAATAACATTAACTGTGATAGGACCCCTAGGACGGAGAGAAGTGGAGAGTGGAGAAGAGAGAGTGGAAAATATGAGGACAGTCAGTTGGAGAGTGATAACTTTAAGGGATTTACAACTTTGAAAAACTGTAATTGTGAGCCGTGACTTTAACTATAACTATAACTGTGAAAACTGGAATATTGAAGAAATAGAGGCATAGAAAGAAAGAAGAAAGAAGAGACAATAGTGTGTGGATTAGAGGACTGAACTAAAGTACTGAATGAAACTGATGCAACATTGCCTCATATAGCCACAACCAGAGACTAAGTGATAAGAAGAAACGGCTTGGAGAAGGAAATAAGAAATAAAAATAAGTATAATTGTGGTAGCAAGAAAAGACAAAAAATTAATATATTTGAATATTAATAATTGAGAGAGTTAATTGTAATAGACTGTAATCGATTAATGAATTAATGAATTATAGATTAAGTGAATAAATTAAAGTTATTTATAAACTTATATGAGGATAAATATTGATTAAGACTTATCGAGATAGGAAGTGTATATTGAATATTAATAACTATATTACATATTATATAACCTTAGAATAAGTTCATATATAGCATCTACAAATTGATACTGTGTTTGCTAAGTAGACCTATATAGAATAAAACTTTCTGGAGAGTGTGGATAGAATAAATAAGAAATATAGAAGAACGTGTATATAAAAATATTTTGATAATACTTGTTGTATGATACTGTGGAAGAATTTTACTCAAGTGTTAAAAATGTCAAACACGGCAACTATAACTAAAGCAGGGAAAAAACCAGCCACAAATCTTCCTCCTATAACAGCATCACCATCAAATCAGAGAACGATAGAAAATATGCTGGGAAAAGAAAAATCAGAATTGACAGTGAATAGTCAGAGTATGCAGAGTATGCTGCAAATGATACAAGAAACATTAATGAAAACACGAGAAAATTGCTGACAATCATGAAGGGACAAAAATACATCATAAAGAAATTAAAAATGAAATTGGAGAAGTGAAAGATGATATCAAAAATATGAATGATAAAATAGGGAGTATCCAGCAAGCAATGATGAAAAATGAACAAAGAATAAAAAAAATGGAAACAAAAATGGATCAAGTGGACAATAAAATGGAAATGATAGAGCAGAAGTCTCTGCAACTAAATAGGGAGCTGACAGAGTCAATGCGTTCTTGGAGATGGAGAAAGCTTCGTATTTTTTACGGTTCCAAAATATACTGGAAGAAAAGGATGAATATTTGGGAGAGAAGATGGAGGAGATTTTGGCAGAGGTATTGCAAAGAGATAAGGCAGAACTAAGAGGACAGATAGATGAAATTTACCGTGTGCACACAAATTATGCATGAAGACATCGGCTGGCGAGGGAGGTACATGTAAGATTTACCAAACGAACAGTGAGGGATGAAATATACAAAAAGTCAAGAGAAGAATCAATAACATATAAGGGCAAAGAAATTATAACTTTGAAGCAGATACCACATAGGATACAGAACCAACGACAGCAATATCAATTCTTGACAAATCAATTAACAATATATAAAGTTATGTTTAGATGGTTGATACCAGAAGGCATACTTATAACATGGCAAGAAAAAAAATACAAGGTGGACACATTAGAGAAAGCGCAAGAATTTTATAAACATCATTTTACACAGGAAGAAGAACAAGAAAGTAGGGAAGAATCAGAGAGTAAAATTCAAGATGAAAATCAAATAGAGGAAATAGAACGAGAAAGAGAAATTGTCGAGATTCAAGCTGTCTCGACATAGCATGGGGAGGGGAGTTGCTGCAGATCCGTTGCTGACAGAGGAAAACCCTACCAATTGAAGAAATCCAAGAAGTGGGCTGCTGCGACGATGTCAGGTGGGGGGGGGGTGTAACTACTAACCTTAACTGTGCACTTTGGTGAAGGGCAGGTGGCAGAGGTTAATACCTTGTTCAGAGGCGGATGGTCACCCCGCGGCCGGAGCAGCGTAGGGAGCTGTCATCGCCCGCCATCCCAAAAAAGGGGACGGCACCCAGAAGCAATGCCGATTGGCTAATAGGGCGCCCGGTTTATTTTGAGTTTGTATAAAGAGCGTTGGGAGGCAGCCGACAATAACGTTCATGTGTGACTGCTCCAAGAAATGAAAAGTAAACCCGTTTACAACCTCGTTCTTTGCCTGCGAGTTGTGTTTTCAATGGTTCGAATCACCTTGGAGAGCAGAATACAACAGAAAGTCGGCGTTTCCATTTCCCTTCTTATTTCTCTGGGACGAGATGGCGGAAGGTGTGGAGGCTGGAACCTCCAGCCTCCACACCTTCCGGGAAATGGGGCTGAAGCCGCGGCAGAGGAGGTGGTTCCAGACACACCCAGCGGACCTGACCTGCCTGTTGTGCGACCGAAGGATAGGTCGTCTCAACAGGGGGTGGGGGTGCCCGAAGCACTGGCAGAGCCGGCTGGCGCTATTGGGAAGAAGACGTTGTCGGGAGAGTGGTGGCATAGCCCTGCCCTGGCGGGTGTCGGGGTAGCCACGTCTTCAAAACCCCGTTTGGGAGACGCCGCTTTCCAGGGTTGGTGGGAGCGACATTGGCTTGAGGACGACGACGGAGAATGGAGTTATTCTATGGGCCTGGGATCCTCAACGCTTGATATCCTGAGGGAGAGATTCGGAGAAGCAAGCTTTCGGGACGCCCCCTCGTGGCAACCGTGAATGGCCGGAACGGAAGCTTCAGTGGCTTGGCAAGGGGGAGGGGCGACCTAGAGGCACAGACAGCCATTTCCACTTGGCTAGCCCAAAACTACGACTAGCTAAAGGCTGGCCCCAGCAAGCGGATCAATTAACAGCGACGCCAACCACCACGTCAGTGGGGGGTGCCTTGAGGGGGTTAGATCAAGAGGGGCCCAGATGGCAGGGTGTAGTTGCTACAGGGTACGATGGGCTCCGGCAGCATGAGGGCTCATGGAGGGAGGAAAGGAGGGATACAAGGGAGGCCCGTCCTCCACCTGGGGCCCCCCCTATCTGGGTGCCTGGCCAGCAGCAGGTCTGGGGACCCCCTCCATTACAAACCACATTCGATGGTAGTGCTGACCGTGTCTCCCTCTTTTTGAGTCAGGTGCTCAGTTATTTAGATCTCTATGGACACCTATACCCCTCTCAATGGTCCATGGTGGTCGCTATTACAAACGTGTTAACAGGGGAGGCTGCAGATTGGGTTGAGGACCTCCATAGCGACCACGCGAGGGAATTAATTGATGTTGGGTTATTCTTAGAAGCATTAAGGAGCCGGTTCGAGGATGACACTCGTACCCAGGTGGTGGAGTGGGAGTTAGTATCCTTAAAACAACGGGGCCGCCCCGTTAGGGAATATATAAAGGAGTTTAGGTCTCTTGCGGGACGGCTTCGAGCTTGGCCAGACCGTCTGTTAGTGCATCATTTTCGGCTGGGGTTGGATAAAGAAATTAGACCAGCATGTGTTTATCAAGGGTTGCCACCTCGCTTAACGGAGTGGTTCAAGGCAGCCATAGACCTGGATGTGGGGTTGTGGGAGTTTAGGCCTCGGGGGGTGGGGTGACACTACTCAGCAACGCCGCCCGGTGGAGAGGCTGCCCATTCCAAGGGCTCCAGGTTGGAACAGTTCTTTCCCCATGCGACCAGCTGAGTCGGCAGGCCATGGCGGCACGTTTCGCTGTTTTTGTTGCGACCAACCCGGTCATCGAGCGTTGGACTGCCCCCTACCTCCCGTCCAGACCAAGACGACTCCAAGTTGGGTGGGTCGTACACCCAGGGGCCGAGCTCGTATAAATCCAGATCAATCCCAGTTAGTCACTCAAAGTCCACGTGGTGGTCCACATCCCAAACCCCAAGAAGTAAAGAGCCCCATGGGAACGGAAGAAGACCCCATAATCACCATCGATGAAGAGGACAGTGATCCAAACGATCCCATGGTAAGTGCACCCGTTCGCCCCTTTGTGATACCAGTTGTCATATGGAACCTGCACACCTCCCAGGTGAGTCACAGGGGTGCTTTGATAGATTCAGGGTGCACTCGATGTTTAATGAGAAAACCAATAGCTGATGACCTGGGATTACGCAAAGCGCATCTGAAAACCCCTATACGGTTTGAACAGATGGATGGGTCGGTGTTGGGCGGGTCTCCATCCAAACACGTTACCGAGCCCGTGGAATTGCAAATAGGGGAGCATAAAGAAACTATAAGGTTTGTGATCATAGAACGAATGATCGAACCCCTTATTTTAGGGTTGGCTTGGCTGGATAAGTGGAAGCCCCATATATGGTGGGAAGGGGGGTACCAGAAGTTACGTCTGATTCTTGAATCAAAGACAGAGTCAGAAGAACAGACCGAGCCAGCCAGAGGCCAAGAGGAAGTGTCGGGGGGGTTCCCGGAGGTGTACAGAGACTTGAGTGAGTTGTTTAATGAGGAGGGGGCTGAGGTATTACCCCCCCATAGAACCATGGACTGCGCTATCAAGTTACTCCTGGGGGTCAAACTACCAAAGCCTCGAATGTATGCTATGACACCACCTGAATTGGAAGAACTCCGGAAGTACATAGATCGGAATTTGGCGAGAGGGTTTATCGAGCCCAGCAGATCAAGAATGGCTGCCCCTGTATTGTTCCGGAAAAAGAAAGACGGGGGGCTCCGTCTTTGTGTGGACTTCCGAGATCTGAACGCTGTGTGCGTAGAATATCTATACCCTCTACCGTTAATCAAAGATCTCCTAGCGGTACTGTCTACGGGAAAAATCTTTACAAAGTTGGACCTGCATGAAGCATATTACCGCGTGCGCATAAAGCAAGGAGATGAGTGGAAAACCACCTTTAACTGCCCATTAGGCAGTTATAAATTCAAAGTAATGCCATTTGGATTACAGGGTGCATCAGCCGTATTCATGCAGGTTATCAACGAGGTATTGCACGAGCATCTTTATCGTGGAGTACTGGTATATCTCGATGATATTCTGATATACACTAAAACAATGGAGGAACATGTGCAATTAGTACGCCAAGTGCTAAACAAATTGCTGGCTGCACACCTCTTTATAAAGTTGTCCAAATGCGACTTCCATCGCACCCAACTAGATTATTTGGGATATCACATTTCGGGCACCGGGGTAGAAATGGATCCCAACAAAGTGAAAACAGTCCTGGAGTGGCAAGCCCCTACCACAAGGAAACAGTTGCAGAGTTTCCTTGGCTTTGCCAACTTTTATAGACAATTTATCCCAGCCTTTGCACAAGTGGCCTTACCGCTAATGGATCTATTGCATACTAAACATACTGGTGCGAAGGCCAAACCCAGCCAAAAGTTGAACTGGACACTCGAGTGTCAGCAAGCTTTTGAGCAGCTAAAAGGTCTCTTTGCTCGGGAACCGGTTCTGAAACACCCTAATCCAGCCCTCATGTTTATAGTGCAGGCAGACGCCAGCGACGTAGCTGTAGGGGCGGTGTTACTGCAAAAAGGGGAGGGGGATGTGTTGTATCCATGTGCCTACACGTCTCGCAAATTAACACCGACTGAAAGAGCTTGGGCGATCTGGGAGAAAGAGGCCTTCGCCGTTCGCTGGGCATTACTTATGTGGCGGCACCTCTTGGAGGGGAGTGGCACCAAATTTGAAGTATGGACGGACCATAAAAACCTACAGGCTCTCCAAATGCCCAGAAAACTGTCCCCCAAAGGTGTGCGCTGGGCACAGTATTTCCAGCGATTCAACTTCGACCTGAAATACGTACCCGGAGGGAAGAACTTCCTAGCGGATGCCTTGTCAATAATGCCTCAATTTCATAGCAGGAGAGAGGATATTGTTCAAGCAATGATACCTAAACCTCCGGTCAAACCCTCATTACAGGTGACGGACAGCGTATTGCAAGAAGACCTGCATCGTGAAATGGCAAAAGACATGTGGGCCCAGACTCACAAGTCCATATTGACACACCACAATGGGTTAGCTTGGATGGGGGCTCGGATTTATGTGCCAGCGGCATTACACTGATCAGTATTACGGCGCTGTCACGACTCGAAATTGGGTGGTCATTTCGGATTCCTCAAAACGTTACATCTAACAAGACGGCAATTCTGGTGGCCCCAAATGCGCAAGGATATTAAACGATATGTTAAAGACTGTTCTATATGTGCAACGACTAAACCAAAGCCCGGTCGACCCTTGGGTCTCTTACAGCCTGTAGCCAGTCCTACAGGCCCTTGGGAGGAAATAGCTATGGATTTTATCGTAGAGCTCCCGCAGAGCGATGGAAATACCTGTCAGACTTCGATGCTATCTCAAAATAAATGAATTTCCAAACTGCCAATCTTTAAGGAAATCTTTTCTTTAATTGAGCACAGCCACCGGATCATGACTCGATGCGGACAAGACTGACCTTTTGCCTCCCAATCCCTCCCTTTCCGATCCCCAAATCTCTGCTTCTCATTGGCTATCTTCCAAGTCATTCTTCAGACTTCTTGTCTTGTCATTTCCCAGGAATGTCTCCCCCCCCCCTTCATTTCCACGACAACCCGACTTCAAAGGGATTTAGCAGGCAAAAGTTCAGAGCTTATCTCTCTCTCTCCTCTGCTCTCTATGCCAGCGTCGAAGCGCTGACATCCGGCCCTTCTCCCTTCACTCTCCCAGCGGGGCCTGGATGAGATAAACAACAAGTTTAGAACCTCACCCCCTCCGAGGGGGTACCCCACCCCCTCCCAGCTTGTCCAGGTGATCTGCATGGAATTTAGCTATGAGGCAGTCAGCTTGGATGTTTGTGCTCTTCACCCAGGAAGCTTCTGACAAAGGGTAGCCCTTCCACTTAATTAAGTACTGGAGGCGCCCTCTGTGCCACCTTGAATCGAGAACATGCTGTACTTCATAGTGGGTCTGGCCTCCAACAATTAAGGGCCCTGCGGGATCACGTGGCACCAGCCTTAAAGTTGACCCTACTACAGGCTTCCGGAGGCTACTGTGAAAAACGGGGTGTATCCTCCCTAGTAACCGGGGCAACTGCAATTGTACTGTAACCAGGTTGATTACTTTTACTATTGGAAATGGCCCTATGAATTTCAGCCCCAGTTTTCTGGTCAGGAGTCTGAGTCTCAAGTACTTGGTGGAGAGGTAGACCTTTTCCCCCACTTGGAACGGTCTCTGGGGGGCTCGGTGCTTATCTGCTTGTGTCTTATAAGACCGTGCTGCCTTGTCTAACGCCCTCTTGACGTTCTCCCAGGTTTCTCTTAGCATTGCCATCCATTCGGTCAAGGTAACTGAGGAAGGAGGCTCCCTCGGG
This sequence comes from Pantherophis vulpinus, assembly GCA_037215915.1. Lineage (NCBI taxonomy): Eukaryota > Metazoa > Chordata > Lepidosauria > Squamata > Colubridae > Pantherophis > Pantherophis vulpinus. The sequence goes on from JAXLNS010000038.1 coordinate 1,220,488, forward strand.
TACTCTGGCATGGGGACGAAATCGATGCCGCTCACTATCTTAAATGGGGTTAGTCCTGTACTACTGTGGACAGCATTGTTATATGCGACCTCAGCAAACGATAAGAGGTCCGCCCAGTTCGATTGTTGGTAGTCCACGTAGCACCTCAGGTACTGCTCTATCATGGCATTCAATCTCTCCGCCCCCCCCCCCATTGGTACTCGGGTGAAACGCTGAGCTGAGGCCTTGGGATGATCCTATGGATCGAAGGAATTCCCTCCAGAATTTCGCTGTAAACTGGACCCCTCGATCAGAGATGATTCTTCTGGGTACTCCGTGCAGGCGGTAGATGTGTTTTACGAACAGTTTGGCCAATTGGCGGGCTGAGGGTAGTCCGCTGCAGGGTATGAAATGTGCCTGTTTGGAGAATAAGTCTATTACAGTCCAGATCACTGTGCTTCCGCTGCTCCTCGGCAGTTCGACTATGAAGTCCATAGCAATCTCCTCCCATGGCCTTGACGGTTCAGCTACTGGCTGCAGCAGCCCCGGGGGCCTTCCTGGTCGGGTTTTCATCGTGGCACAGATGGTACAAATTTTTACATAGCTGTCCACGTCTTTTCTCATGTGGGGCCACCAAAACTGTCTCCGAGCTAAGTGCAGAGTCTTTAGGAAGCCAAAATGTCCCGCTGGTTTGACATCGTGACTTCTCTTGAGGATTAAGGTGCGCAAGGTGTCTGGGACATAAAGTTTCGTCCCTCTCCATGCTAGGCCATCTCTCTTTGTCAAGAGATGTTGATTGTCTCAGAACCAGGGGTCCGCCAACGTTTCTGCATTGAGCCTCGTCGTTAGGTCACTCACTGGCTGGCCCTGCTGGTCTCAATGCTGCCGTCTGGTGGTTACTTGGCCCACTCCTTGGGCAGAAGGGATGATGGGATTCACTATCTGCTCACGTTCACTGTTGTATTGAGGCATTCGGGAGAGGGCATCGGCCAGAAAGTTCTTCCCCCCTGGGATGTGCTTCAGCTCGAAGTTGAAACTTCCGTGGGGTCTTGAGGGCCTCTAGGTTTTTGTGGTCAGTGCAGACCTTGAACAGTGTCTGGCCTCCTTCTAGCAGGTGTCACCAGGTTAACAGCGTCCATCTCACGGCGAATGCTTCCTTTTCCCATGCCGCCCATCGTCTCTCTGTGTCGGTGAGTTTGCGGGATGTGTAGGCACAAGGTTGCAGGTCCCCCTGGCTGTTCTTTTGGAGAAGGACTGCCCCTACTGCTACATCGCTGGCATCTGCTTGGATGACGAAGGGTTGTTCGGGATCAGGATGCTTCAAGACCGGTTCTTTTGCAAACATTTGTTTTAGTGTCTCGAATGCCTGTTGGCAGGCCGAGTCCCATTGTTGAGGCTGTCCCGGGCGGGGTTTCGTTGTCGGACTTCCTGTCTTTAGGAGGTCCATCAGAGGTTTGGCAATTCTTGCAAAGGAGGGGATGAATTGCCTGTAGAAATTCGTGAACCCCAGGAAGCTTTGTAGTTGCCTGTGGGTGCGCGGGGGTCGCCAGTCTAGGGCTGATTGTACTTTAGCCGGGTCCATCTCTATCCCCTCGTTTGACACTCGGTAACCTAAATAGTCCAGACGCGATCGGTGGAACTCGCATTTTGACAGTTTGACATAGAGGTTCGCTTTCAGCAGTTTTTCCAGCACTTTGCGGACGAGGGGTATGTGTTCGTCCATGGTCTCCGTGTAAATGAGAATGTCATCTAGGTAGATGAGGACCCCTTTGTACAGGTGGTCATGCAGAACTTCGTTTATCAATTGCATGAACACGGCTGGGGCTCCCTGTAGCCCAAATGGCATCACCTTGAATTGGTAACTTCCCAGGGGGCAGTTGAACGCTGTCTTCCACTCTTCTCCTTCCCTGATGCACACTCGGTAGTAGGCTTCGCAGAGGTCTAGTTTGGTGAAAATCTTCCCTTTGGCCAGGTGGGCAAGCATGTCCTTCATGAGGGGGAGGGGGTATAAGTTGTGTACGCAGACAGCATTGAAGTCCCGAAAGTCAACTACCAGATGCATAGAGCCATCTTTCTTCTCTTTGAAGAGGACCGGTGCCGTGACCCGCGGTTTGACTGGCTCGATGAAGCCCCTTCGTAGGTTTTTGTCTATGTAGTTCCGCATTTCTTGCATTTCACGGGGCGTCATGGCATACAATTTAGGTTTAGGTAGTTTCGCTCCAGGGATGATTTCGATGGCACAGTCAGAATCGTGGTGGGGAGGTAGGACATCGCACTCGGTCTCGCTAAATACCTGTGCTAGGTCTTGGTAGTCTTTTGGGATCTGCTCTGTTTCATGGGTGCTGTTGGATGTGGGCCCCAGCTGCTTCGTGGTGCCCTTTGGGAGGGGCCCTTGCATCGGTGCCATTTTCTTTTGTTCAGCTGGGAGACATTGGGGCCCGAGTGTGGGGGGTGTTTGTTCTGGTTGGAACAGCAGAGGTTGGGGCCCTTTGGCTATCCTCAATCTGTGGGTCCCCTCTTGCCACCAGATAATTGGACCCCACTTGTCTAGCCAGGAAAGTCCCATTATGACTCGATCGGCCATCTTGGGGGCTATTATGAACCGTATCGTCTCCCAGTGATCCCCTAGTTCTAGCTTCACTGGTTCGGTCAGGTGTGTGGCGCAAGTTCTGCCTACTAGAGTCCCATCAACTTGCTCAAATCGAATTGGGTGGTTGAGTTTCTTAGCTCGGATCCCCAATTTTAGGACTGTGGGTAGATTAATCAGGCACCTAGTGCAGCCCGAATCTATCAGGGCTTGGAAAGTCTCTTGGGTACCTGTCTTTGGGGCTGTTAGGCGTATGGGGAAAAGGAATGGGTGGATGGGTCCACTCACCATTGGGTCGTCTTCACCCTTGTCCTCGCTGTCATACGAGTCGGGGAATTGGTCTCCATCTTCCGGGCCTCCCTTTGTCTCAGTCAGGTGGGCGAAGACCTCTGTGCCAGGGAGGAGACTTCGTGGCGCATCAGTGGCTCGCTTGGGGCCCCGTTCTCGTTGTGCCTTTGGCTGAGGGTTTGGCCTCGGGCCCGGGGTTCCACAGGCTGCTTCTAGATGGCCCATTCCTCCACATCTGTAGCATCTCATTGGGCTCCGCGGAACGAAAGGCCTTTGGGTAGGCCGTGGTGCCATGGTTCCTCGTCTGGTTTGTGGCCTCGGGTCCGATTGGTATCTCTCCCTGGCCTCTGGTTGCTTTAGCATGTCGTTGGCGTGCAGTCCCCTTTCAACTTGCATCGCCACGTGGAACCATTCAGAGAGTCGGTTCGGGATGTCCCGATAAGCGGTCACTTGAGCGATCCGCTTATCTAGGCTGGTTCTGAAAAAATACACTAGCAGTCGCTCAGGTAGGGGAGGCAAGGTGCCCACGACTCTTCGGAATTCACGAATGTGTTCCTTGATGGGCTTCCCTCTCTGGACTAGGCTTCTGAGTTCGTCTTCCACATATGGGTCCTCCCCTACTTCCTCGTACCTCGCCCGCAGTAGTTGCAAGAAATCATCTGCGTCTTGCAGTTGGGGGGCTCTATTCTTGTAGAGGGCTGATGACCAAGTCTTTGCTTCTCCCTCCAGCCCTTCTGAAATGGCATTGACCAGGGCTCTGGGGAATGGGTAAAGGTGCCCATAGCTCTTGATATAGACCTCAGCTGCATCGAGGAAATGCGCCACCTGGTCTGGATCCCCATCAAATTTCCCTCTGAACCGGGGTGGCTCTGCCCTCGGTGGCCCATCCTCCCATGGCCAGGCTCTGTGTGCCTGTCTGGGGCATCGTTGGGCTTCTTCCTCATCTCTCATTCGGGGGTGGGTGGGTGATGCCTTGCGTAGGCTGGTATGTTTGCTGGGCAGAGGAGGAACCCATGGATGCAAACTGGGACTTTCCTTCCTTCTGGTGTGGGAGGGGGAAGGCCATGGCCCCCTTCTATGGTGACTTAGTTCAACAGGGTCAGCTGGCCTCCTTCTATCTTTGGGCCTGCAGGATGGACCGTCTTCCAGGCTGATGGCACGTTCAAAATTTTGCTTTAACTCCTCCATGGGGCTTTTGAGTGGCAGGGTTGAAATTTCTTTCTGTCTGGCCTTCTGCCAATCCCATAACCAATCCGCCCTTCCCAATTCACTCAGGGGCTTCCCCTTACCTTTAGCGTCTGGAAAGGGGAATTCAGCTTCTGCAAATTTTGGCAAAGTCCACCAAGGTTCATCATTTTTTCTTCTCTTGGGCTGGAGCACGATCATCTGTCCTTGGTAATTCTGTGGCAGTGGGGGGGGGGAGGGGGGGTTGCAGCTTTGCTGGGGGAGGGGGTGGCCCCATTGCATCCAAGCTGGCTGGAGTAGGGAGGGGTGGCTGGTTCACAGCCGTTTGGAGTAGACTTTCAGTAGAGAGCTGGCTTGCTGCCATGGCTTCAGAACCTTGCCTCCAATTTGTCCAAACATCTGGTAGGGAGCTGGAGGGCTGGAGGTTTGCCAGTTTGGCTTGGAAAATTGAGTCTTGTCCGTCTGTCAGACTTCGATGCTATCTCAAAATAAATGAATTTCCAAACTGCCAATCTTTAAGGAAATCTTTCTTTAATTGAGCACAGCCACCGGATCATGACTCGATGCGGACAAGACTGACCTTTTGCCTCCCAATCCCTCCCTTTCCGATCCCCAAATCTCTGCTTCTCATTGGCTATCTTCCAAGTCATTCTTCAGACTTCTTGTCTTGTCATTTCCCAGGAATGTCTCCCCCCCTTCATTTCCACGACAACCCAACTTCAAAGGGATTTAGCAGGCAAAAGTTCAGAGCTTATCTCTCTCTCTCCTCTGCTCTCTATGCCAGCGTCGAAGCGCTGACAATACCGTAATTTGGACCATAGTCAATCTTTTCTCCAAGCAAGCGCACTTTGTTCCATGTAAAGGATTGCCTTCAGTCCGGAAACTGTCGAAGATGTTTATCCAGCACATGTATCGTCTACATGGGGTTCCACGATGTATTATCTCGGATAGGGGGGTTCAGTTCACGGCACGGTTTTGGCGTAACTTTATAACCCTGGTTGGCTCTTCTCAAGGACTAAGTACAGCCTACCATCCCAGTACTAATAGTGCAGCGGAACAAGCAAACACAATGGTAGAGCGTTACTTACGGTGCTACGTGTCCTATCAACAAAACGATTGTTCGGACCTGTTACCATTTGCTGAGGTAGCATACAACAACACCGTGCATCGGAGTACCGGAGCATCTCCATTTAAAATTGTCACCGGAAAAGAGTTCAATGCTATCCCCGAATTAAATGGTCTGAAGTCGGGACAAACACCCCCAGCTCCAGCTGAATGGAGTACCAATATAAGTAAAGTGTGGCCGCAAGTAAAAGCAGCCCTGAACAAGGCGGCGAATGAATACAAAGCGCAAGCAGAAAAAAAAACGAGCTAGCCATAAACCATTCCAAATAGGGGGGTACACAGGGGCCAGGCCCCATAAAGGATGACCACTACGAATTGGATGGTGTTCTTGATTCCCGGGTCCGTTACGGCAGGCTTCAGTATCTAGTGAAGTGGAAGGGTTATCCTTTAGCTGAGGCTTCCTGGGTGGCGGATACGGACCTGAAAGCTCCTAAACTCTTAAATTATTATCATAAAAATAACCCCAACAAACCGGGTCCCACAATCTAATCTATCTCTTTCATATTTTGCAGGTGGACTCCTGGTAGAGGGGGCCACCTGTCGAGATTCAAGCCGTCTCGACATAGCATGGGGAGGGGAGTTGCTGCAGATCCGTTGCTGACAGGGGAAAACCCTACCAAACGAAGAAATCCAAGAAGCGGGCTGCTGCGATGATGTCTGGTGGTGGTGGGGGGGTTGTAACTACTAACCTTAACTGTGCACTTTGGTGAAGGGCAGGTGGCAGAGGTTAATACCTTGTTCAGAGGCGGATGGTCACCCCGCGGCCGGAGCAGCGTAGGGAGCTGTCATCGCCCACCATCCCAGAAAAGGGGGCGGCACTCGGAAGCAATGCCGATTGGCTAATAGGGCGCCCGGTTTATTTTGAGTTTGTATAAAGAGCGTTGGGAGGCAGCCGCTCCCAACGCCGACTTTATGTTTGTCAATAACATTCGTGTGTGACTGCTCCAAGAAATGAAAAGTAAACCCGTTTACAACCTCGTTCTTTGCCTGCGAGTCGTGTTTTCAACGGTTCGAATCACCTTGGAGAGCAGAATACGACAGGAATAAGAAAAACACAAGAAAAAGACTTCCGGTTTCCTTGTCTTCGGCGACGGCGGCGCCTTCTGAAGCTCCGCCAGCCCCGCCGCCTGTAGAGCCGCTTCGAGACGAAGAAGCGGCTCGAAAACTTCAAAATCCATAGGATTGAAGAAGGAGAGATCGCAGGGCACAGGTCGAGCCCCTGTAACCCCCCAGGGAAGTTTCTGGGGAGAGAACAGGCATGGCTCCCTTCCAACCTGCTGAAACTCCGGGCGACGTGGGACGATTCTGCCTCTGCAGAACAAGCCGGCTGCAGGAAACTCAAAGCGAAAAGAACCAGCTTTAATAAACAGCGAAACTACCTGAATCCTGAAACTTGGAAACGCAAGTATTAGCGCTTTGTTGACTTTTTAATCTGAGAAAAATGCGAATGAGTGAAAGTGCTTTGAAAAAACATGGCGCTTAGCCTCAGAGTTAACGAGCCAGCGAGTGTGGATTGGTGAAGTTATCTTGCTTTGTTACAAAGTTTCCAAGTTGCTACAAAGTTGCCTTGTTTGTTATAAGAGAAACAACTGGAAAATTTCTCCCTTTTCAATATTTGACTTTGCTTTACTTCAACCTTTATTTGATCAAATCTGGGGGACTTTTTTAGAAGTCTTTGTGCAGGAGGGAAAGGAAAAGGAACTTCCCTCTTTAGAAAAACTAGATCACGTGGCAGGATGGCTTCAAAGAAGCAGGAAGGGAAGGCAACAGGGGGGGGGGATCCCCCACACACAAACATGAAACGCAACTTCCCCCTGCTCAACAGTTACAGACTCAGAAAAAAGAATTTGATGTGGGAGATTTAAAAGAATTTATTTCTAAAACTTTGGATGATAAATTTCAAAAATCTCAACAGGAGATAGATGATAAACTCCAAAAATCACATCAGGAGATAGATGATAAACTTCAAAAATCACATCAGGAATTTTTGCAGGAAATTAACGAAGTTAAAGATATGGTGAAACAGAATCAAAATAAGGTGACCAAAAAAATATCAGAAGTGGCATCTGGCCTGGCAGAATTTATCGGGAAAGTTGATTTTAAAGTTGAAGAACTTAAATCAGAAGTTAATGTTAAGATGAAAGACATTGATTATAAAATTGCTGATGTTGATAATAAAATGCAAAGAGTTGAAGACGAGATTGTTATGATACAATTCAGGGCAATGGAGTTTGCTATACGGCTTCGAGGAATTCGAGAGGAGGAAAGACAGGATTTGAGACAAGTTTGTTCTGAGGCCCTGGCCAAGATTATACAAGTCAATCCTGATGTGGTTTTTCATAAAATAGACAAAATTTACAGAGTCAATTCTTGGGTGGCCAGACAAAGACAATTACCTAGAGATGTGGTCATATATTTTACAGATAGAGAAATAAGAAATGATATCCTGCAAAAATCCTTTTACACTTCTGTGCAAGTGGGGGGCTCACGAATTGGAATTTATAAAGAATTACCTCCTAAAATGCTGAAAGCTAGAAAAGAATTTGGTTTTCTTGTTAAGGAATTGCAAAATTTACAGATACCTTTCCGGTGGGACGCACCAGCTGGAGTAATTTTCAGATACAAGGGAGAAAGACATCGTTTGAATACCGTGGAGAAGGCACAGCACTTTTACACTACTATTCTCAAGGAAAGAACACCATCTCCACGTACATCTACAGTTCTGGAGATTAAAGAGAGTGAAGAGAAGCAACCTCAACGAGATTTGCAAGGACAGTCTAAGCAGGATTTAGAGGAAATGCAAGGTGCACAAGGAGGTTTTTTAGATGAGCCCTTGCTGGAATCTTCTCCAATCTTGGATTCGGTTCAGATGATTGAAGTTAAGGATCAACGTATAACTCGAGCTCAATCTAAGTTACTTAAACAAAAGCAACAACAACAGGAAAGGCAAGATAAGGAGGCAGTTAAGAGTACTGCACAAGAGACTGGAGCCATGGGGGGAGCGAGATCGAAGCTTTCGGATGACCTTCAATTATTCTGCTCCTTGCTCCAAAAAGAGGGAGATGATGTTTAAGTGTTTATCTTGGAATGTTCATGGGTTGAATTCAGTACAGAAAAGGAAGAAATTATTTACATATTTGAAACAATATAATAATGATATAATTTGTTTACAAGAAACGCATATCACAACTCAAGATCAAAAATATTTGATAAACTCCAAACTAGGAACACATTTTATATCTTCAACCTTGCAAAAAAAGAATGGTGTGGTTATTTATGTAAATAAAAAGTTAACAGCTAAAGTTATAGAAGCAGATGAAGATGGTAGGTTTGTAGCAATTGAATTGCTTACAGCAAATGGCCGAATTCTTCTGATTGGAATTTATGCTCCCAATCAACAACAGGACCATTTCTATAAGATGTTACATACTAAAATACTGCAATGGGATTACAGATCTATTTTAATTATGGGAGACTGGAATGGAGTAATTGATTCTAAATTAGATAAAAAGAGTTTGGCAAAGTCTAGGATCAGACTACCACAGACTTTTTTTGACATGAAAGAAGATATGGAACTAAAAGATGTTTGGAGAATACATAATCCAAAAGAACTGGACTACACTTTCTTTTCTGATAGACAAAGATCCTTCTCTAGGATTGACTTCATTTTGTTGTCAGATGATTTACTTGTCAAGACAAAAAGAACAAAGATTTTTCCAAGAACTTTGACTGACCACAGCCCAGTATGGATAGAAATTGAGATGGATAAGGTTGAGAGACGTTCTTGGAGATTAAATGAGAACTTGTTTAGATATGAAAAAAATACAACAGAACTTAAAAAGCATTTGAAAGAATTTTTTGAAATAAATTTGAATAAAGGTACCCCAATTGAAATTGTTTGGGACGCAAGTAAAGCTTATATGAGAGGGGTACTTATCTACATGAACTCTAAACATAGACTGTTTCGACAAAAGAAAAGATCTGAATTGGAAATAGAAATAAAGAATAAAGAACAGTTACTTATTAAAAATCCAACAGATGAAAGAATAAGCAGTGCTATAAAACTCTTGAAAGACCAATTTCAAATGCTTATGGCGGAACAAGTTGCAACAAACTTACAACATGCGAAGCATAATACATTTTGTAACGCTAATAAACCGGGCAGATGGTTGGCTTACACATTGAGGAAAAAACAAAGTATACGGACTATAGACAGTATTGATATTGGAGGGAAAGAAATTTTTCAACAAAAATTAATCAAAGAAGCTTTTGTGGACTATTATACCAAACTATATGCCAAAGAGGAGGTGCAGAATGGACTTATAGAAAAATATTTAAACGATAAAAGAGTTACAAAAATTACTGATCAACAAAAGGAAAGAATGAATTATCCTATAACAGAGGAGGAGATAATAGTAGCAATTAAACAGTTAAAAACAGCCAAAGCTCCTGGTACGGATGGTTTGACTGCAGTGTATTACAAAACTTTGCAAGCTGAAATGGTGGAACAACTTAGAGATTTATTTTGCAATATTCAACAAGGGGGTAAAATACCCCCATCATGGACAACAGCTTACATATCTTTGATACCAAAAGAACAAGTCGGTCCTAAAAAACCAGAGAATTATAGACCAATATCTCTTTTGAATACAGATTATAAAATCTATGCGAAAGTATTAGCCAACAGGTTGATGCCAGTAATTCAAAAGGTGATTCATGATGATCAAGCGGGATTTATCGAGGGCAGACACATGAAGGACAATGTAAGGCAAGTAATAGATTTATTGGAATATCTTGAGAAGAATAAACAGATTCCTGCAGTGCTGGTCTTTTTGGATGCAGAGAAGGCCTTTGATAGAGTGGATTGGAATTTTCTACTAAAGACTTTAAAAAAGATGGATTTTGGGGATCAATTTATACAGGCGATTTCAGCAATTTACCAAGAGCAAAAGGCACAGATCATTATTAATGGAAGTTTGACAACAGAGTTTAAAATTGAAAAAGGAACAAGACAGGGATGTCTGTTGTCCCCACTTTTATTTATTCTAACACTAGAAGTCTTGTTAAATACAATACGGGACTCTAATATCTTGAAAGGTATAATGATTAGGCAAGAGGATTACAGAATAAAGGCATTTGCAGATGATCTGGTTGTTACCCTATCACAACCAATGGAATCAATAATCCTGATGAAGGACATTATACAAGACTATGGTAAAGTTTCAGGTTTTAGACTGAATCCAAAAAAGACTAAAATGATAGTTAAAAATATGACACAAGATCGTAAATATGAGCTTGAAAGGAGGGCAGGTTTTGAGACTGTACCTAAGGTAAAATATCTAGGAGTTCAGGTTGCAGAATCAAACATGAAATTGTTTCAAAATAACTATGAGGTGTTGTGGCGAGAGGTGCAGAAAGACATGGAGATTTGGAAAAAACTGCAGCTGTCTCTACTTGGAAGAATAGCAGCAGTTAAGATGAACATTTTGCCAAGATTTCTTTTCCTGTTTCAAATGATTCCGGTGCTTAAAAGTGATAAACAATTGAAAGTCTGGCAAACTGGACTCAATAAGTTTGTCTGGAACGAGAAAAAGCCGAGAGTGAAATTGAAAATTATGCAAGATGTTCCAGAAAGAGGAGGTCTTAAACTTCCAAACCTACAGTTATATTATGATGCAGCAGCTTTAACTTTAACAAGTGATTGGTTTGGAAGGAAAAAGACTGGAATATTGAATGCAGAAAGTTTTGATCTCGAATTTGGATGGCATGCTTACTTATTCTACGACGACAAGGTAGATAAAGTATTTAAAAGTCATATACTTAGAGATTCTTTGATGAGAGTTTGGAAGAAGCACCGACTCAAATGGGATTATAAAATACCGCTATGGCTGGATCTTGGTCATACTTTGTGGAATACAAATATAATGTCACTCGGGGGGGGTTTATACAAAGAGGTTCTTTTTACAGATGCGGGCAGATGGCGGCTGAAGACATTGCAGACACTGTTGGATGAAGGGATTAATTTAACATGGTTACAATATAATCAATTACAATTGAGATGGAAAGAGGACCAAAAAACTGGTATTATGTTGCATGAGGAAGAATTGGTTAGACATATAAAAGAGAAAGGTCCAATGCATATCAAAAGGCTTTATAATGTTTTGCTAGAAAGGGATTCAGAAACTGAATTAGTTAAAGATTGTATGATTAAGTGGGCACAAAATTTTGAAGAACCAGTAATGTTGGAAACATGGGAAAAAATTTGGGTTCAGAATGTTAAATTTACACAGTCGCAGAACCTGAGGGAAAATTTCTATAAAATGTTTTATAGATGGCACTTAGATCCCAAAAAGTTGTCATGTATGTACCCTAATGTTCAGCCAAAATGTTGGAGATGTGAATGTTTGGATGCTACATATTATCATGTTTGGTGGACCTGTAGGAAAGTTAAGGCTTTTTGGATAAAAATTTGGTGGGTCATGCAGAATGTTTTGAAGAAAAAAATTCAATTTTCTCCACAACTGTTTTTATTGGGTATAGTTAAGGGTTTTACATTGGGTGAAACAAAACTGATATTGTATATGATAACAGCAGCAAGACTGTTGATAGGTAAATACTGGAAGAATGAAGCTTTGCCCACTATTGAGGAATGGACTTTGAAGATGGCCAGTTTTGCAGAGATGGCGAAGATTTCAGCATATTTAAAAGATTGTTCACAAGAGACTTATGAGTGGGAATGGAAAAGGTGGATAGAATATGTTCAGAACAAATATCAAACTAGAAAGTATCAAATAGCTTTTATTTGAAAATAATGTACTAGAAATTTTTTAATGTAATGAGATAAAGAGAAAAATTATACAGGGGAGGGAGGCGTTCAAGTTTATATATAAGTGTTATATTAGGGTTCTTTATGAGTATGAGTATATTATAGGGAAGTCTGGGGGGAGGGGAGGGTTAGGGAGGGTTAGGGAGGTTGGGAAGTTTGGGGGGGAGGTGGGGGGGAAAAAGGGGTGAAAATGTAATTGTAAAACTTTTGCAATAAAAAAAAAAAAGAAAGAAAAACACAAGAAAAAGAATGAGATGAAAGAGAGCGTGTGAAAGGGAGAGTATGAAGGGAGACAAGAAACACAAAAAAACAACTCCAGTAAGAAATGGAAGAGGCAATTAAACTCTTCTCTGTAAATATAAACAGCTTAAATTCACCAAGAAAAACAACACAAACATTTACCAAACTGCAAAAGCTTGAAGCAGATGTGATATGTCTACAGGAAGTACACATTAAAAAGGGATACCAAAAGCTATTAGAGAACCCAAAGTTAGGGATATTATATACATCATTAATACAAAAAAAGAAAAGAGGAATCGCTATATATATAAAAGAAATAATAAAATCAAAATTAATTTATTCAGACAAAGAGGGTAGAATTTTAATGGTAGAACTAGAAGTTGAACAAAAACAAACTTTCCTTACAGCAATATATGCGCCTAACAAAAGCCAACATGAATTCTTTAAAAAGGTACATGATAAAATAATAGAATTAGAATACGATAATATTTGCCTAATTGGGGACTATAACGCAATAGTGGATGTTAAAAAAGATTATAAAAGTAACAAGAAAAATAAAAAGAAGAAAGATACATTACCAAAACCATTTTTTGATATGGCAACAGAATTAAAACTTCGACATGTATGGAGAGAAACACATAGCGTAGACAGCCAATACACATTTTATTCACACCCACATCAATCCTGGTCCAGGATCGATATGGCCTGGATGACAGCAGAAATTCGAACAGGACAAGAAGAAATAGAGATAGGAGTCAATGATTGGGCAGATCATAATCCAATAATAAAATGGAAAGGACAAAAAAGGTTTAAGAGATGGACAATGAATCAAAGTATATGTAGAGATAAAGAATATAGACAGATGCTAGAAAAAGAGCTGACAGTATTTTTTACTGTAAATAAAAAAGAGGATACTTCAATACAAAACTTATGGGACACTGTAAAAGCATATATCCGTGGATTGACGATATCTTATAAAGTGAGGAAAAATAAGGAAAGGAAATGTCAACAAGGAAAATTACAAGAAGAACTTAAAAAGGCAGAATGTAAATTACAGGAGGACCCTCAGAATAATAAATTAAAAGAGGAATGGAATATTATAAAACATTCAATCTGATAACTCAAAAGGAAATAGCCCAGAAAATAAAGATGTCAAAACAAAATTATTTCGAACATGCTAACAAAACTGGTAGATGGTTGGCCTATAAATTAAAAAAGGAAAAGGATAAAAGAATGATATATTAATTACAATATGAGAATGGGACAATGCAATATAGAAGGGAAGAAAAAAAGAAAATAATCCAAAAAATTTTCTCAAATATATATATATATATATATATATATATATATATATATATATATATATATATATATATATATATATATATATATATATATATATATATTTAATTTGATTTATATGCCGCCCTTCTCCGAAGACTCAGGGCGGCTTACAATGTGCTCAGCAATAGCCTTCATCCTTTTGTATATTTATACAAAGTCAGCTTATTGCCCCCACAAACTGGGTCCTCATTTCACCTACCTTAGAAAGGATGGAAGGCTGAGTCAACCTTGAGCCTTGGCGAGATTCGAACCCTGCAGTAATTGCAGGCAGCTGGTTTTAAGCAGCTTAATAACAGGGTGCCTCAAGAGGATATAATAGAAGAAAAAGTCAAACAATATATAGAGGGAACAAACTTGAATAAAATTACAGAAGAGCAAAAAGAAATATTAAATAGACCGATAACTGTGACAGAACTTGAAATGGCATTGAAAAAACAAAAAAACAACAAAACACCTGGCCCAGATGGGCTCCCTGTGGAGATATATAAAAACACCCAAGAAACGCTTGGATGAATAATGTTGGAGATATTTAATGATGCTCTTGAGGAGGCAAAAATACCGATAACATGGACAGAAGCAATTATCACTCTTATTCCTAAAGAAGACACAGACTGCCAACAAATTCAAAATTATACACTGATTTCACTATTAAATACAGATTATAAAATGTTTGCATCAATCATAGCTGAGAGAATTAAAAAAATCTTGAACAAATATATCCACCCGGACCAAAACAGATTTCTGACAGGCCGACAAATTAAAAACAACATGAGAACTATAATAAATATTCTAGAATTCTATGAAACACACCCTGAAAAACAAGCTTCACTGGTTTTCCTTGATGCCCAAAAGGCATTTGATAATTTGAATTAGAAATTTATAATAAGGTAATTGAAATTTATGGAATTTGGAACAAAATTTGAAAAGATGATTGAAAAAATTTATACCAAACAAACGGCAAGGGTAATCATGAATGAGGACACTACAGAACAATTGGATATAACAAAAGGAGTGAGACAAGGGTGCCCACTCTCTCCACTTCTATTTATTTTAATCCTAGAAATGCTTTTGATGAAAATTAGGGAAGATCAAGAAATAAATGGTCTAAAAATAAAGAAAGAAAAATATAAGGTCCAGGCTTTTGCCAATGATTTGGTGTTTATATTGGAGGAACCATTAGAATTGGGACCAAAACGGATACAAAAAATAGAAGAATTTGGTGAAGTAGCGGGACTCAAGATTAATAAAAATAAATCTAAATTAATAACCAAAAATCTTACAAAGAAACAAGAAAAAGAATTGGAAGGTGACTTCTGGTGATGCTGTCAGGGCAGTGCAGAGGGAAAAGAGTGAGCTCCGCTCTTTGACTCTGTTTCTTTCGTGTTGGGGGACCCTTCTAAGGCATGTTGAAGGCTTGGAGAGCTACACAAAGCAGAGGGGAAGCCCGAGGGTCAGCGAGGTGGTGTGCAACCACCTGCTGGAATGAGAGAAACCCTCTTTAACCCAGCGTGAATGTGTCCTGTCATCTCATCTTGACATGGCGGACCCAAGGCCATGACAGCACACGATAGAATTGGAAGAGGAAACTTAATCAGCAGACTGTGCTCATTTCCACTGGTGAGAGACTCCCATATGCATAACAATTGGAACTGTCAAAGTGAACAAAACAAAGTATTTGGCAAATTACAGAGAGCTCTGGTAGGAAACTAGCAGCAATTCAAAGAGACGAGCTGTGACTAAGTGAAAGTAAATGCCGAGAGAGGATCGGGAGAAACAGAAAGGAAGATCAAAAGCCGACTGTAAAGGGGAGAGTGAGAGTGAACAAGTGTAAGATAACAGAGGAAGAGGAAGAGAAGAGAAAAAAGGAGAACCCATACATTGAAATTTGATAAGAAAAAAAAGGGGGGTTGGCGAAAGACGATTAAAGTGGAAGGAGATCTGGTGATTAGAGAAAGCACAAGAGACAAGGAAGGAAGCTTGGAGAGGAGCCGAAGATTAGACGAAGGTGTGAATAAACAAGTTGAGAATGGTGCCTGGTGTAGGAAAACTGGGATTTATAATGAAAAGTGAAAGTGGAGTGGCAGAAACAATCCGGATTTAAATAGCCGATACAAAGTTAAAAACGTTTGAAAGAGACAGTGATAAGACGGTGAGAGAGCAGCGATGAGAAGAAAGGGAAAAAAACCTGTAAAAACTGAGAAATCCAGTTACAATAGAGCATTGGGAAACTAAACTAAAGGAATTTTTTAAAAAAAGTTAAAGCAGAGGAAGTATCTCGAGTGAAATAGAAAATAGATTATTATATTGTTACATTATAATCTGTGATTAACATTTTGGCAATAGGATATTTTCTGAATATTGATGTGCCTGCAATTTTTGTGGTAAAACTGTATTTACAAATACACAAAGAAATATTGACATAGATAGTAATTTAAGATAAGTCAGATTGTGCTGAAGGTATTATATTTAGCATAGAACTATTTATAATTAATATTTATTATAAATTAGGATATTTAAGTTAATATTAAGATCTATTTGGAGTGATATATGATTATACCGTATTGTATTGTATGCCTTTGACTTACAGTTGTAAACTTTTATAAGTTTTTGGGTAGGTAACCAACGAAAATAGAAACTGAAATCTAGAGAAGATATTGAGAAAGCCAAAAGTAATATAAAAGTAGCCAAGCCAATAATAGATATGGGGAAAAGGAACATAACTATAAGAAAATTAACTTAGAGGGATAAAAGAAATTATTATTAGTTATAAAAATAGTGGATGGTAATCTGGGAAAAGATTTATAAAATTTTAGGAGAATAAAGTAACATTCTAAAAGAAATGACAAGTATCACCACTACATCACTGAGAACAGGGAAAAAGGTGGCATCAAACCCAACAGTGGTGATGGCTTACCCATCAACCCAGAGAACAATAGAAGGAATGCTGCCTACAGAAAAATCAAGCTCCAATTTGACTTCCCAAACGATGCAGACTGCTCTCCTAATGATTCAGGATACTATGATGAAACTTTAGGAGACGATGACGATAAACCATGGAGAATTAAAATCTGACATACATAATTTAGACAACAAAATGGATTCAATTCAAGAGGCGATACAAAGGAATGAGCAAAAAATTAGGTCTGTGGAAATAAAAATTGAACAAACTGAAAAAAAATTAGAGCAGTTAGACCAAAAAATGATGGTGGTAAACAAAGACTTGGAAAGCTTATTAATGCATTTGGAAATTGATTGAAATTGAAATAAAAGAAGATGACCTAGGAGAGATAATGGCGGGACTGATTGCGGAAGCCCTCCAGAGAGATAAAAAAGAGATTATAAATGAGATGGATGAAGTGTACAGAGTTCAAACCAATTATGCAAAGCACCACCATTTACCAAGGGAAGTACATATCAGATTTGCATGCAAGAATGTGTGAGATATTATCTATAAAATCACAAGAGATGAACCAATGATATATCATGAAAGAGAGATCATAAAATTGAAGCAAGTCCCCAAGCGGATCCGAGAACAAAGGAAGGATTACCAGTTCTTAGCATCTCTACTAAACAGAAGAAAAATATTATTTCGGTGGATCATTCCAGAGGGAATGTCAGTAACTTTGCAGGGCAAACGAATTAAAATAGATGATCTAGATAAAGCCCAAGAACTATATGATCAACTGATGGGGATGGAGGAAGATTCGAGCAGTAAAGAGAGATTGGAAACACCCAGTTTAGAAGAACAAAGACAAGAATCCGGGGACGAAGATGTGGAAGAAGGAGCCAAAACAAAGAAGGGGAATCAAAATGAATAAAGGAGTACGAGTACCAGACCACAAAGAATTACAAGAGCAAACAAAAACCAGAGACCAGCAGACAATTAAGAAAATAGAGAAAGAAGCTAAATTACTGTCAATAAACGTAAATGGATTGAATGACCAGGTGAAGTGGGGTCGTGGGGTGCAGATGGGCCTGCTGATTACGTACTTGGCTCCCTGCTGCGTGGCAGCGGCCCTGTCCGAGCTGCCTGATGTGATAGCCGGGGTGGCGGTTGATACCCCCAGGCTTATGGTTATGGGGGATTTCAACCTGCCATCTGTCGGTGAAATGTTTATGGCGGCTTGGGAGTTCTTGGCTTCCATGACGGCCTTGGACCTGACCCAAGTAGTTCAAGTCCCTACTCACATGGGGGGACACACTCTGGACTTGATTTTTGTCTCTGGTCAGTGGCAGAGTGATCTGGAAAGAGGGGATTTAGTCATCGAACCCTTGTCATGGTCTGATCACTCCCTCCTTCGCATGGACTTTCGAACCGCTACACCTCACTGCAGGGAGACGGAACCGACCAGGTGGTTCCGTCCCAGGCGCCTGATGGACCCGGATAGGTTCCTGATGGAGCTTGGGCCATTCCCTGAGACTCTGGCTCACAGCACGACTGAAGAGCTGGTGGCTGCCTGGGATAGGGCAGCTGCCGGAGCTTTGGATCGTGTCGTGCCTTTGCGGCCTCTGACCCAGTGCCGATCTCAATTGGCTCCCTGGTTCTCCGAGGAGCTGAGAGAGTTGAAGCGCTGGAAAAGATGCCTAGAGAGTGATTGGAGGGCCAGTCACTCCGAATTTGACCGAACACTGGTGAGGTCTCATATTAAGACCTACCTAGTGGCGATAAAAGTGGCGAAATTTAACTATTTTCCTCTCTTATCGGGTCTGCCGAGAACCGCCCAGCAGCCCTGTTTAGGGTGACCCGCTCCCTCCTTCATCTGGGAGTGAGGGAAGACCCCTTGCAGGGCGGGGCTGAGGATTTTGTGCAATTCCTGCATGACAAAGTCACTCAGATTCGGGATCGTCTGGACTCTGATTGGGTAGATCCGGATGGAGTGATGGAGGGGAATCTTGAGAATGTTATCTGGGAGGGGTTTGACGTGGACAGGATTCTGGGTAGGCTTAGCGCTGCCACATGTTTGTTGGATCCGTGTCCCTCCTGGTTGGTGCTGGCCTCCCGGGAGGTTACACGAGGCTGGCTCCAGGGGATTATTAACGCTTCTTTGAGTGAGGGTTACTTCCCCCCCTCTTTGAAAGAGGTGGTGGTGAGGCCTCTCCTCAAGAAGCCTTCCCTGGACCCAGCTACATTAGCGAATTATTGCCCAGTCTCCAACCTTCGCTTCATGGCGAAGGTTGTTGAGAGTGTGGTAGCGCAACAACTGCCCCAGTACCTGGATGAAGCCGTTTATCTAGACCCATTCCAGTTGGGCTTCAGGCCAGGGCACAGCATGGAAACGGCATTGGTCGCATTGGTTGATGATCTCTGGAGGGCTCGGGACAGAGGTTGTTCCTCTGTCCTGGTCCTATTAGATCTCTCAGCGGCTTTTGATACCATCGACCATGGTATCATGCTGCGACGATTGGAGGGGTTAGGAGTGGGGGGCACCGTGTTGCGGTGGTTCTCCTCCTTCCTCTCCGACCGCACGCAGTTTGTGTTGGCAGGGGGGCAGAGGTCGACCTCGAGGCGCCTTGTTTGTGGGGTGCCGCAAGGGTCAGTCCTCTCGCCTCTTCTGTTCAACATTTATGTGAAGCCGCTGGGCGAGATCATCTGTGGTTTCGGAGTGAGATTCCATCAGTACGCTGATGACACTCAGCTGTACATCTCCACTCTGAACCACCCCAATGATGCCCTTGACGTGATGTCCTGGTGCCTGGAGGCCGTGCGGATCTGGATGGGGAGAAACAGGCTCAAACTCAACCCCTCCAAGACTGAGTGGCTGTGGCTTCCGGCGTCCCGGTATAGTCAGCTGGCGCTATCGCTGACTATTGGAGGTGAGATCTTGGCCCCTACAGAGAGGGCTCGCAACTTGGGTGTTCTCCTGGATACACAGCTGTCTTTGGAAGAGCACATGACAGCCATGGCCAGGGGAGCTTTCTATCAGGTTTGCCAGATGCACCAGTTGCGTCCTTTTCTGGACCGGGATGCCCTGCGCACAGTCACTCATGCCCTTGTCACATCCCGTCTGGACTACTGCAACGCTCTCTACATGGGGCTCCCCTTGAAGAGCACTCGGAGGATCCAGCTGGTCCAGAATGCGGCCGTGTGGGTGGTTATGGGTGCGACTCGGCGTGCCCATGTAACACCCCTCCTGCACGAGCTGCACTGGCTCCCGTTGGTCTTCCGAGTGTGATTCAAGGTGTTGGTCACCACCTTTAAAGCGCTCCATGGCTTAGGACCGGGATACATACGAGACCGCCTTCTGCCATCAACAACCTCCCACCGGCCAATACGCTCCCATAGAGAGGGGCTCCTCAGGGTGCCGTCGGCCAAACAATGCCGACTGGCGACACCCAGTGGGAGAGCCTTCTCTGTGGGGGCACCAGCCCTTTGGAATGAGCTGCCTCTAGAGCTTCATCTTAGCCCCGACCTGCGTACTTTTCGCTGTGCCCTAAAGACCTTCCTGTTTCAGCAAGCCAGACTGGCCTAATATGAATTTTAAGTCGGTGTATGTGTGTTTTAATTTGAGGGGCAAATTGTATATATTTGTTTTAATTGGTTTTAAATTTTATAAATTCATGTGTTTTAATGTGGCTGTACACCACCCTGAGTCCCCTGGGAGAAGGGCGGTATAGAAATCCAATGAACTCAAACTCAAACTCAAAAGGAAAAAAATACTTACAAAATTAACAAAAGAGAATGTAGATATTATATGCTTCCAAGAGGCACATATCAAAAAACAGGATCAGAAATACTTGGAATATAATAAGTTGGGGAATTTATATGCAGCACTGGCAGAGAAAAAAAAAAAAGAGGGGTTGTGACATATGTCAGAAAAGAAATAAAAACAAGTGTAATATATGAAGATCCGAAGGGAAGAATATTATTATTGGGATTAATAATAGGGGAAGTTGAAATGTTATTAGTTAATATATATGCTCCCAATAAAAACCAGAGGGAATTTTACAAAAAAATACATGGAAAAATCATTGAAACAGGTTATAAAAATATATGTATTGTGGGGGACTACAATGGGATAACAGATAGAAAAAAGGATTATATTAGTGAGAAGAAAAAGGGGAAAAAAAGAAATGCATTACCGAAAACTTTTTTTGATATGGTAGAAGAATTAAACTTGAATGATATATGGCGAACACTAAACCCCAAAGAAAAAAAAAATTACTTTTTATTCTAACCCGCATAAGTCCTTCTCAAGTATAGATATGATATGAGCAAATAAAGAACTAAGTAAAGAAGTAGAAAATGTAGAGATTCTCCCAAACATTTGGGCAGATCATAACCCCCTGAAAATAATATGGAAAGGTCAAAAAAAGAAAATCAGAAGATGGACATTAAACCCACAGATATTACAAGAGAAGGAATACATACAAAAGATTAATCAGGAATTGACCTTATTTCTAGAGGTAAATAATAAACAACACACTTCTTTGCAGAACCTATGGGACACAATAAAAGCATATACAAGAGGAATAACTGTAGCATATATGGCAAAAAGAAATAAGGTAAAACGGAAACAGCAGGATATATTAGTAAAAGAATTAGAACAGCTAGAAAAAAAATTTCAAATAAGGCCAGGTGATGTACAACTGATTGAAGAATTAACATTAGTTAAACATAAATTAAACCTAATAGAACAAGCAGAACACGTTAAAAACATTAAATACACGAAACAATACCAATTTGAGAACACAAATAAGCCAGGGAGGTGGATATCATACAAATTAAGAAAAGAAAAGGAAAGTAGAATAATACACCAACTGCAGGACGAGGTAGGGGATTTACAAAATAAGGAAGAAGAAATTAAAAGGATTGCATTAAAATATTTTGAGAACTTATATATACAGGAGGAAACTGAGATAGAAAAAATAAATGACTATTTAAAAGAGAAAAAGATGCCCATCATAGAGGAAGATAAGAGAACGCTGCTAAATAGGGAAATAACATCGACAGAGCTAAAAGAAGTGATTCAAAAACAAAAAATAATAAGACCCCGGGACCAGATGGTTTACCAGGAGAATTTTACAAAAACATGGGGGAGCTATTAGAACCCATTCTTTTAGAACTGTATAACAAGGTCCTGTTAGAAGCAAAAATCCCTGTTTCATAGAGAGAAGTGTTGTGACCCAGGCCCATGTAGTTAATATTAAATGCAAAACAGTTCCAAAAACAAACAGATTTTATTAAAACAGCTGAGAATTAACTCATTCTCAGCTTATTCTCAGCTTAAATGAAAGCAAAGTTCTCAAAACACCTTCAGTTTATCTCTGACCTTGGGATAATTAGGCAAATTGCCAAAGGCTTTTCTTGGCAACAGTTCAGGAACAGAAGACACTGACAAGAATGAAATACATCCAAACATGAAGCAAATCTCTCAACGGTTGTTTTCCGGCAAAGAGGCCAAGAGCCGTTGCTGGTCTTTTAAGCCTTATGGGAGGGGCCAATCATCTCTTGTCCCTACTCCCGAGTCGTCCTCTCTGCTTTAGCTGCTCCTGCCTTCTGGCAGCTCTTCTCATACGTGCACTAGGAACAGGCTCCTCCTGTTCCTCTGCCTCTCTACTGTCAGCCTCTGGAGGCTCCGAAATCCGCGCATCACTCCCCGATGGCCCTGGCCCCATCTCTGCCTCTGACGCAGAGCCCTCATCTGGGCCTTCCCCAGCCTCCAGGACTGGTCCATGTTCTTCCTCAGCCTCATCGCTGTCCGACTCCACTGCCAGCTCCACAGGCTGCTGGCGGACCACAACAAGAAGCATATATCACAGTGATTATGAAAGAAGGTACCAACCCAAATCAAATTCAAAACTACAGGCCAATTTTACTTCTGAATGCAGACTACAAGATTTTTATGGCTATCATAGCAGGAAAGATGAAAAAAATACTGAATGAGATTATTCACTCTGACCAAAATGGTTTCCTCCCTTCTAGACAAATTAGAGATAACACAAGAATAGTATTAAACATATTAGAGTATTACGAGGCGCATCCAGAGAAACAAATTGCCCTTGTTTTTCTGGATGTGCAAAAAGCATTTGATAATTTAAATTGGAAATATATGATTAGTCAAATTAGAGAAATAAAATTTGGTGACAAATTTGAACAAATGATTGAAGCAATTTATTTGTCTCAAAAAGCAAACATAATAATAAACAGAGAAATTACAAAAACATTCGAAATAAAGAAAGGAGTCCGCCAGGGATGCCCACTGTCACCTCTGCTTTTTATTTTGACTTTAGAATCGCTATTGATGAAAATTAGAGCAAACCCAGAGATTAAGGGAACCAAAATTAGAATGGAAGAATATAAATTAATGGCATTTGCGGATGATTTAGTATTTTTTTTGGAAGACCCAAAGGAAACAGGACCAATATTATTACAGGAAATAGAAAAATATGGGGAAGTAGTGGGCCTTAAAATTAACAAGACAAAAACAAAAATGATAGTCAAAAATTTAACAATACAACAGGAAAGAGAATTAGAGGGAAAATTAGGATTACAGAATGTGAGAAAAGTTAAATACCTAGGAATTTGGCTGACAGCGAGGTGCTCTTCAATCAAAGAAGACAACTAAGTAAAGCTTATGTAACAAATTAAAATTGATTTGGAAAGATGGGGGGCATTAAATCTATCCTTACTGGGTCGGATTGCAACGATTAAAATGAATATTCTTCCGAAATTGTTATATTTTTTCCAAACCATTCCCATAAAATTAGATAAGAAATTTTTTATAGAACTGAATCAAATTACAACAAAATTTATATGGGCGAAACAAAAAGCAAGAATAAAATTATCAGACCTTCAGGACAGTAGAAGCAGAGGTGTCTTAGGGCTCCCAGACTGGTGACTTTATTATCAGGCAGCAACTCTAGTTTGGATTAAAGAATGGATCAATTTGAGAAATAAAAGATTATGCACATTGGAAGGACATGATTTTAAAAAAGGATGGCATGCCTTCGTATGGGACAGAGAGAACAAATCTCATTCCAATTTTTTTCAACATAAAATACGAGAAGCTCTAATGCAAACATGGCATGAAATTAAGAAAAAACATTACATGAAAATCCCTAATTGGGTTTCGACGATGGAAGCAATGATCCATCCTAATACACTGAATTTAAGTAAAATGGTAAAATATAGGGAAATTTTAGATAACCAGTGGAATCTAAAAAGTAGGCAAGAATTGGAAGAACAGGGAATAAATATAGATTGGTGGCCTTATCTACAATTAAAATCAAGATATATAAAATGTCAGATATAAATGCCTTATTCTCTAATGTGTAAATAGTGTATGAACGGGGTATCAGGGGTTAATTTATTCTTCACTTCTTAATGTATTCATAATTCACCACTCCCATTCCTAGCTCCACCCAGTGTATATATAAGGAGCTGTCTGCACCCTTTTCCCTGCTTCTATCTGTGAATATTCAGTGAATATAGAATGCCTAATGTAAATAAAAGGAGATATATTTAAACCTTTAACTCTTACTAAATTTATTGAGTCTGATCCTGAAAATATTGCAACAAGCTGGTAGCAGAGGATGGTTAATTGACTCAATAAAAACTTAAAAATGTCTAAGAAAGATAGGCCCAACACCAGGGCATACAGCAAAGAAATGGAAACAAAACAAGAAATAATCAACGAATCCACAAACGCGATTTTGAGAGAATCCGAAGAATACACCACTGAAGACGAAGAAATAATAGATGAAAATGATGACCAGGAGGAAATCGAAATAGAGAATAACGAACTCAGGTCAGAGATACTAAAACTATTAAAGAGCCAGAAGAATGATGAAAGCCTCATCGCGAACCTCCAAGATATGCTGAAGAACAGCGGAGCAGCGAGAGAGAAGCACATCACTAATAAAAAAACAAAAGACCCAAAAATAGTGAGTGATATGACTACAGAAAAAATTATTGTGAAGAAGAAAAACGGTGATCCCGCGTGAAATTTTGAATGGCAGCCATCTTGGTTTCAACAGACATCCAGGGTGAGCGAAGCAGAGCCAATCAGAAATATCAATTCAAAATTTCTGGCGCGAAAAACATTATCAGACAACGAAAACAAAAAAGAAGATTCAAACACCTCAGAAGAATCAGAATCAGAAAGTGAAGATGATTCAACAAACAAACAAATAAAATCAGCGATGAAAACGCTTTTTGCTGCATTTGGGCCAAAACTAAAAATTACTAAAAAGCTAATAAAGAAGCGAGCGAGCAAACCAATGCCTCAAGACCTGCCCGCTCCCATCCTGACTACGAGAGCGACGACGCCCGAACCCAGAGAGCCCTGCCGATACCGCCCCACGCCACAGACCGAAGCAAGCACCAACGCACTCAAAAGAAGAGGAAGAGCAGCCGCCATCGTCAGGACTCCCAAAATCGAGCCTGAGACCGATTCGTCTGAGGAGGAGCAGAACGAGCGAGCCGCAACGAGGAGAACCTCTCACTACGACTCCAGCGAAGAAATGAACAACGCGCATGCGCAAGACTACGCAGACGGTCCGGGAAGACATGAATTGACGAGGAGACCATGCAGGCTCGTTGCGAGCATCCCCACGCCATTTTGTAACTTTCTGCATTTACGAGACCACGGACTACCTCAGGTTGTAAGTAATGGACCTAATAATGTCGGAAATTTACCCAGTGACTTCCCAAAGCTAAGGATAGATGGCATTAATTTGCAAGAATGGTATCAGCAGCTCCAGGTTGTCTTTATGAAGGAAAACTTACTGTTTTTTATCACTAGTCCCCCAAAAAGACCTTGGACTTTAAAAATAGACTGTTTACACCATAGAGCATTTTTCTTATTAATATCTAGTGTGTCTCCTGCAATGTATCACAGCATTAAGCAAAATCTGACTGTTTCAGAAATTATTCAATGCATGTTTAATTTATTTCACAGTGACAGTGTAGCTACCACCACAAGGATGTCTAAAGATTTCTTTTCATCTAGGATAAAACCAGGGGTTTCCATAAGTGAACATTTAATATCTTTAAACAAAATAAGAGCTGAGTTGCATTTAAGGGGGGAGGTGATTTCAGACCAAACAATGAAAAGTGTTATTATCAACTCACTTGATCCATCATGGGACAATTATATGTCACACTTAGACACAATCAATCTAGGGTACTTATCCATAGAAAGTCTATCCAATAAATTAATAGCAGAGGACAATTCAAGAAGGAGTCGTTCTAATAATCACATAGAACACAAACCATATAGGAAAGTAGCTTTCCAAGAAAAATATAATGAAACATCTAAATGTCACAACTGTGGATCCAGGGAACACAATAGAAGAGATTGCCCCAAAATTTCAAAAGAAAGACATAGGTCAGAATATAGAAACAAATACAATTATAGACAGTCTTCTATGGATAGACATAGATATAGAAGCCCACCAAATTACAGAGATAGTAGAGGGGGCAGAGATAATTCAAAGGATAGAAAATCTGGTTCACTGAATGGATTAAATAAACAAGACAACACTAACACACAGCAGAGTGAGAACAATAATTGGCTTATTGATTCTGGAGCAACTAATCACACCACCAATAACAAAGATATATTGTCTTCATTTGTAGAAGATAAATTTGTAATAAAGGTAGCTAACCAAGAAAAGGTTCAAGTATTAGGTAGAGGGAATGTAACCTTGCCTGGTCTAGGAAAAATAGAGGGGGTATTGCTAATACCTGAAATACCTCATAACATACTAAGTGCCATAAAACTAAGTAGAGATTCTGATATTAACATTGTTTTTTCTAAAGGAAAAGCGACTTTGGAGAAGAATAAAATAGATATAGGCACTGTAATAATTAAAGGAGGCCTACCTTATCTAATAACAAAGGAAAAATGGTTGCATAACATTGATTCAAATATGGAAGATTGTATTGAAGTAGATGATGGAAACACTAGCAACAGTGACAATGATGAATGTAAAATATCTCATGATCACAAAGACGCACACAATAAAAAAAAACCAAAAATAGGTAAGCCAATTCATGATGAGTGTGCTCACATCTTACATAGGAAGTTAGGACATGCCAGTTTTCCTGTAGTACAAAAAATGACTGAACACGCAGAAGGTGTTAAAATAAAAAATTGTGAAAACTATTTGGAATGCTCAGTATGCAAATCTACAAAACTAAAAACTAGCCCCAGACCAAGAAAATCTACTAGATCAACCAACAAAATTTTTGATTTAGTACACATGGACTTAGTTGGTCCACTAACTCCATCAATCACTTATAGAAAACGTTACTTCTTGACCATAGTAGACGATTATAGCCGCTATGGATTTGTTTATACATTAAAACACAAAGATGAAACCTTTCAAAAATTTAAAGAATTTTATAAACGCATAGAAACACAACATAATATCAAAATAAAACAAATCATGACAGATAGGGGATGTGAATTCATGTCTAAAGAATTCTCCCAATGGTTGAAGGACAAAGGAATGTTACATTACACGTCTAGTCCATTTTCTGCGTTCCAGAACGGGATTGCAGAGAGGAAGAACTCAACATTACAAACCATGATTAGATGCACATTGGAAGATGCTGGCTTAAGCAAACAATTCTGGTCAGAAGCCTTACATTATTCCAATTGATAGTAATAACAAATTTATAGTCTCCAGAACAGCTGTGTTCCATGAACAGGCCAACTGGTCTAAAATACATCTTAATGAAATATTTCCGAGTAACAACAAAGATACAAAATCTCAAGAGAAAGGGACTATAGAAAAGCAAAATATCGACAAATATAAAAACAAAACCAAAACTTGGACAAATAGCCAACACAAAATAAAGACAGACACACTAACAAAAAAGGAAGCGAGATATCTGCATGATAACAATAGTAAACCTGAAAGAACAATTAGAAGCACCAGAAACCAGATCCCAAATAAATACAAAGATTATATAATGCATATGGATGGTGAGTCAATGACACCTAATACATATGAGGAAGTGTTAAAACTCCCTCGTAAAGAAAAAGAAAAATGGGAATTAGCAATGAAAAAAGAGATGGAAAGTTTACAAGGATTAAATGTATTTACACCTGCAATCGCACCAAAAAATAAAACAATTATTGGTACCAGGTGGATATATAAAATTAAGAACTTAGAGGGAGGCAATACCCTATACAAAGCTAGATTAGTTGCACAAGGTTATGCACAGAAATATCCGGAGGACTATACTGATACGTATTCTCCTACAGTAAGAACCGAGAGTGTCAAAACAGCTCTAGTGGTAGCATCAGCACTCAATCTCGATGTATTCCAATATGACATACAGACTGCGTATCTACACGCAAAACTAGACAAGGAAATATATGTAAGAGCACCCCACAGTCAATACACAAATAAGAATGAAACTTGGTTGTTAAACAAGAGTTTGTACGGGTTAAAACAATCTGGTAAACGATGGTATGATTGTTTAGTGAAAGTACTTAAAACCATGGACTTCAATGCCACCACAGCTGATAACTGTTTCTTTGTCAAAAAGGGTGATGATTGCTTAGAATTCGTATTGATCTATGTGGATGACATTTTATACATAGGAAAACATAAAGAGAGAAGAGAAACTTTTGTAACTAAGCTAAATGGACATTTCTCATTGAAATCTTTAGGCAAGGTAAACAAATATCTTGGTGTTCAAATTAATAAGACTAAAAGAGGATTTAAACTTACTCAGAGAGATAAGATCATAGAGCTCTTAAACAAATGCAACCTAAGTGATGCCAAACCTTGTGATACTCCTATGCAGACTGACTTTCTAAGAAATGCTGATGAATCATCCCCTGAATTCAAAGATAACACATTTTATAGATCAGTCATAGGTTCGCTTCTTTATATATCAAATTGGACAAGACCAGATATCGCTTTACCCCTCAATTTATTATCTAGACATGTCAGCAAGCCAACAATGTACCACTGGGAAGCTGTCAAAAGAATATTAAGATATCTGAAAAGTACACTTGACTTTTGTTTAATGTTGGAACCTAACAATAATAAAGAACCAAAGCTTACATGTTACGCAGATGCGGACTGGGCTGGAGACACCTCTTGTAGAAAAAGCACATCTGGTTATATATTCCTCTTAAATGACTGCCCAGTTTACTGGTACACTGGTAAACAAGAATTAGTGGCCACTTCAACGACAGAAGCAGAATATGTTTGTTTATCTAAAGCTGCAAATAATCTTGTATGGTTTAATGATTTGATTTCAGATGTTTGGAAAAAACCTGTTTTGCCTTTTGTTATGCATGAAGACAATAAAGCAGCTATTGAAATATCTAGATCTGACGCCATTGGACAAAGATCCAGACACATAGATATAAAATTTAAACATGTAAGACAATTATCTCAGGATGGATTTATTAAGGCAGTGCATTGTGAAACTTCAGAACAATTAGCTGACATATTGACAAAACCTTTACCTGTTAAACAGCATAAATACTTAACTTCTAAGTTGTATGTTTTGTACTGTCCTGAATCTGAATGTAATTGGTGTTGCATAACGAATCGGCATTTAGAGGGGGATTTGTCAGATATAAATGCCTTATTCTCTAATGTGTAAATAGTGTATGAACGGGGTATCAGGGGTTAATTTATTCTTCACTTCTTAATGTATTCATAATTCACCACTCCCATTCCTAGCTCCACCCAGTGTATATATAAGGAGCTGTCTGCACCCTTTTCCCTGCTTCTATCTGTGAATATTCAGTGAATATAGAATGCCTAATGTAAATAAAAGGAGATATATTTAAACCTTTAACTCTTACTAAATTTATTGAGTCTGATCCTGAAAATATTGCAACATAAAAGATAAACATGAATATGGATGTCAGCGCTCCAAACTATGATTTCCCCAGCGCTGACATGAATGAGTGGGAAAGAGCCTGTTAGAAGTAGTAGCTTGACTTTTCACCCAGTTCTTTCCCCCGGCAGATAACGTCACCCAGGTGATGAGAGGAGGGGGGAAATTCCTGTGACTTGAAGTAACTGAGATGAAAGATGGACTTGGAAGATGGCCAATGAAACACTGAGATTTGAGGAATGGAAAGGGAGGGATTTGGGATCAGAGGATCAGTTTCGGCTGCAAATGAGTTCAGGACTAGATCGTTATTCTTCAATAAATAAGAGATTTCATCAAAGACTTTGTGTTTGAGAATGAAATTTATTTGAGATAACATCAGAACCTGACAGACAGCCGAAACTCCTTTCCAAGCCAGGCTGGCTGACCTCCAATCCTCCAGTTCCCTCCCTTCGCCTGACGCCATGGCTGGAGCTAAACTGTCTGAGGAAAGTTTAATTCAAGCAACTAAAGAAGAGCCAGCCGTGATTCCAGCCAGCTTGGAAACTACAAAGTCTAAACCCTCCCCGCCTCCCCCAGCAAAGCTTCAAGCCAAGAAGAAGGCAGATAAGTATCCGGGGATTTTTCCAAAAGCCGCAGAGGCTGAGTTTCCCTTCCTGAACGTGCAGGAGAAGGGAAAACCCCTAAGTGAATTGGGGAGGGCCGACTGGCTATGGGACTGGCAGCAAGCCAGGCACCAAGAAATTTTAAAGAAGCCACTCGATAGCCCCATAGATGAATTGAAGGAGAAATTTGACCGTGCCATCCTTCGAGAGGAGGAGCCATCATGAAGACCAAAGGAAAAGAGGGAACCAGTTTGGGCTGCTGAACCGAGAGGCTGTAGGCTGGGGCGCAGCCCTTCCCCGCTCCCCAGAAGAAGGAGAAGGAGCCCAACAGTGCATCCATGGGTTCCCCCCTGGCCCAGCAAACAGAGCAGCCTAGATGGGACAGCACCTCCCTACCCTAGAATGAGGGATGAGGAAGAGGACCATCAGCACCGAGGCCAGACTTACAGAGCCCCGCACAGGGAGGAGAGGGCAGTGAGGGAGGAACCACCCCGGTTCAGAGGGAAGTTCGATGGCGACCCAGACCACCTAGCCCAATTCCTCGACACCGCTGAGATCTACATAGAGCGTTTTGGGCACCTCTATCCATTCCCCAGAGCCTTAGTGAGTGCTATCTCAGAAGGGTTGGAGGGAGAAGCAAGGAGGTGGTCAGCAGCCCTCTACAAGAACAGGGCCCCCCAACTGCAAGACGCAGATGGTTTCTTACAACTACTACGAGCCCGTTTTGAGGAGGCGGAGGAGGACCCCTATGTGGAGGACGAGCTCAGAAACCTAATGCAGAAGGGGAAGCCCATCAGAGAGCATATCCGTGAATTCAGGAGAGTCATTGGGACCCTGCCTCCCCTACCAGAGCAACTACTGGTGTACTTCTTTAGGACAAGCCTAGATAAGAGAATTGCCCAAGTGACCGCTTATTGAGACATCCCGAACCGACTCTCAGAATGGTTCCGGGTAGCGATAAAAGTCGACAGAGGGCTGTGGGCTAACAACATGTCGAAGCAACCAGATAGCAAGGAGAGAGGCCAACCGGACCAGGGGCCACCCAGCAGACGAGGAACCCCAGCACCACAGCCCACCCAGAGGCCAGCCACCCCACGGAACCCGCTGAAGTGCTACAGATGCGGGGGGATTGGTCACCTGGCAGCAATGTGTGGAACCCCTAGACCGAGACCAGATCCACCGCCCAAGGCACGACCGGAATGAGGGCCCAAACGCGCCACCCACGTGCCACAGAAAGCTCCCCAGGGCCCAGAGGTCTTCGCTCACCTGACCGAAACAAGAGGAATCCCAGATGAGGGAGATCAATCCCCCGAATCTTATGACAGCGAGGACGAGGGTGAAGACGACCCGATGGTGAGTGGACCCGTCCATCCTTTTCTTTTCCCCATATGCCTAACGGCCCCGAAAACAGGGACCCAAGGGACTTTCCAAGCTCTAATAGACTCTGGCAGCACGAGGTGCCTGATTAACCTACCCACAGTCCTAAAATTGGGGATCTGAGCTAAAAAGCTCAAACACCCAATTTGTTTTGAGCAAGTTGATGGGTCCCTAGTGGGGGGAACTTACGCCACACACTTGACCGAGCCCGTGAGGCTGGAGCTAGCAAATCACTGGGAAATGATTCGGTTCATAATAGCCCCCAAGATGACAGACCCAGTCATATTGGGACTCTCGTGGCTGGACAAATGGGGCCCAATCATCTGGTGGCAAGAGGGGACCCGCAGGTTAAGGATAGCAAAGGGCCCCCAACCCCTACCTCCCCAACCAGGGGAGATCCCCCCCATGCAGGGACCCCAATCCCTCCCGCCTCAGAAAAAGAAACCACCGCCAACACAAGGGCCCCTCCCTGAGGGTACAGCGAAGCAACTGGCAGCCGCATCCGACAGCGCATATGACACAGTTCAGATCCCAGGGGAGTACCAAGACCTTGCAGAGGTATTCAGCGAGGCCGAGTGTGACGTTCTACCCCCCCACCGTGAGGCCGATTGCGCCATCGAGATCATCCCTGGAGCGAAACTGCCCAAACCTAAACTGTATGCCATGACACCCCGTGAAATGCAGGAAATGCGGAACTACATAGACAAGAACCTACAAAGGGGTTTCATCAAGCCAGCCAAACCACGGGTTGCAGCACCGGTCCTCTTCAAAGAGAAGAAAGACGGCTCTATGCGGCTGGTGGTTGATTTTAGAATTATCAACACTGTCTGCATACACAACTTATATCCCCTTCCCCTCATGAAAGACATGCTAGCCCACCTGGCCAAAGGGAAAGTTTTCACCAAACTAGACCTTCGAGAAGCTTACTACCGAATACGCATCAGGGAAGGAGATGAGTGGAAAACGGCATTCAACTGCCCCCTGGGGAGTTTCCAGTTCAAGGTAATGCCCTTTGGACTGCAAGGAGCCCCAGTGGTATTCATGCAGCTGATAAATAAAGTCCTACATGAGCACCTTTACAAAGGGGTCCTCGTCTACCTGGACGATATTCTCATTTACACCGAGACCATAGACGAACACATACCCCTCGTCCGCCAAGTGCTGGAAAAACTACTGAGGGCGAACCTGTATGCCAAACTGTCAAAATGCGAGTTCCACCAATCACGACTAGACTACCTAGGCTACCGAGTATCAAAGGAGGGAATAGAGATGGACCCAGCCAAAGTCCAATCAGTTCTACAGTGGCAGCCCCCTCACACCCACAGACAACTGCAAAGCTTCCTAGGGTTCGCGAACTTCTACAGACAATTCATCCCCTCGTTCGCAAGAATTGCCAAACCTCTGATGGACCTCCTAAAGACAGGAAGTCTGGCGACGAAACCCCGCCCGGGACAACCCTACAGTGGGACCTGACCTGCCAACAGGCATTCGAGACACTAAAAGAGATGTTTGCAAAAGAGCCTGTCTTAAAGCATCCTGACCCTGAGCAGCCCTTCGTCATCCAAGCAGATGCAAGTGATGTGGCAGTGGGGGCCGTGCTGCTCCAAAAGAACAGCCAAGGTAATCTACAACCTTGTGCCTACACCTCCCGCAAGCTCACCGACATGGAGAGGCGATGGGCGGCATGGGAGAAGGAAGCCTTCGTGGTGAGATGGACATTATTGACCTGGCGGCACCTACTAGAGGGAGGCCAGAGACCGTTCGAAGTTTGGACTGATCACAAGAATCTGGAAGCCCTCAGAACCCCACGGAAATTGTCGCCCAGGCAAGTCCGGTGGGCTCAATACTTCAATCACTTCAACTTCAAGCTCAAGCACATCCCAGGGGGGAAGAACTTTCTGGCTGATGCCCTCTCCCGGATGCCCCAATACAACAGTGAGTGGGAGCAGGTAGTGAATGCCATCATCCCCTCCACCCAAGCAGTGGGTCAGGTGGTCACCAGACGGCAACGACGCGACCAGCAGGGCCAACCTGCAAGTGACTTAACTACAAGACTCAAAACTGAAACAGCAGCGGACCCCTGGTTCCGAGACAATCAACATCTCTTGACGAAAAGGGATGACCTTGTCACTGCGTTCTTTTATTTACCAGCTGAGCTCTCATTTCTGGACTATCAGACTTTCCGTAGCTTTGCCAAGAATCCTTATCAGTAAGCTAAACTGCACATGTCTCTCCACCCACATTCCTTCTCACACTCTTTTCTTTGTTCTCTTGCCAGAAAGGTCCGGCTGAGAAATAGCCGGCACGAACTTTTTCAAAAATGTAACAATTAACTTTTTTAGATAGTGAGATGTTTATTTTCTTTATAACAAATAAATGAGTTTATTAGAAAATATATCTTCGGGGTTTTGTTTTCTTAAAGTATGCTTGCAAGGAAAAAGTCTCGATCCACTCCTCTTAATCAAGGTGTGATTGTCCCAAAGGCAGAATGGGATTAATCAGCGCCCTGGGAGACCTATTTATTTATTTATTTATTTATTTATTTATTTATTTATTTATTTATTATTCAAATTTCTATACCGCCCTTCTCCTTTCGGACTCAGGGCGGTGAACAGCCAAAATAAAAACATCTATACAAACATCACAGTTAAAAATAAAGTTAAAATAATTTATAAATTTGGCCCATAATTTAAAACTTGTCAATTAAAATAAATATTAAAATTTTAAAACTAACCCTAAAATCAAGACAGACCGGCTAACTGAAAAAAATAAGTTTTTAGGGCCCGACAAAAATCCGGAGGTCAGAGATCACTCGTATCTCTGGGGGTAGATTGTTCCATAGGGTAGGTGCCACCACAGAGAAGGCTCTCCTCCTGGGGGTCATCAGCCGGCATTGTCTGGCCGACGGCACCCTGAGGAGGCCCTCTCTGTGGGAGCGAACCGGCCGGTGGGAGGCTATTGGTGGCAGAAGGCGGTCCCGTAAATACCCTGGCCCTAAGCCATGGAGCGCTTTAAAGGTGATCACCAACACCTTGAAGCGCACCCGGAAGTCCACCGGAAGCCAATGCAGCTCGCGCAGGAGAGGAGTCACATGGGAGCGCCCCGTTGCTCCCATAATCCCCCGCGCAGCCGCATTCTGCACCAGTTGGAGCCTCCGGGTGTACCCCAAGGGGAGCCCCATGTAGAGAGCGTTACAATAGTCCAGACGAGAAGTGACGAGTGCTTGAGTGACCATGCGTAGGGAGTCCCGGTCCAGAAAGGGGCGCAACTGGCGTATCAGGCGAACCTGACAAAAAGCCCCCCTGGCCACGGCTGTCATATGCCCTTCTAAAGACAGCCGCGCATCCAGGAGGACACCCAAGTTGCGGGCCCTCTCCGTGGGGGCCAATGATTCGCCCCCAATAACCAGCGATGGCGTCAGCTGGCTATACCGGGACGCCGGCAGCCACAGCCACTCGGTCTTGGAAGGGTTGAGTCGAAGCCTGTTTCTCCCCATCCAGACCCGCACGGCCTCCAGGCACTGGGACATCACTTCCAAGGCATCATTGGGATGGTCTGGGGTGGAAATGTACAGCTGAGTATCATCAGCGTACTGATGGAACTCCACCCCAAAACCACGGATGATCTCACCCAGCGGCTTCACATAAATGTTGAACAGGAGGGGCGAGAGGACCGACCCTTGCGGCACCCCACAAACAAGGCGCCTTGGGGTCGACCGCTGCCCCCCTGTCAACACAGATTGCGACCGGTTGGAGAGATAGGAGGAGAACCACCGCAAAACGGTGCCCCCCACTCCCAGTCCCTCCAGCCGGCGCAACATGATATCATGGTCGATGGTATCAAAAGCCGCTGAGAGGTCTAATAGGACCAGGATAGAGGAATAACCCCTATCCCGGGCCCTCCAGAGATCATCCACCAACGCGACCAATGCCGTTTCCGTGCTGTACCCAGGTCTGAAGCCGGACTGGAGCGGATCCAGATAGACAGCTTCATCCAGGTACTGGGGAAGCTGTCGCACCACCACACTCTCAACAACCTTCGCAATAAAGCGAAGGTTGGAGACTGGACGATAGTTAGCCAAAACAGCCGGATCCAGGGATGGCTTCTTGAGGAGAGGCCTCACCACCGCCTCTTTCAAGGCGGCCGGCAGGACACCCTCACTCAAAGACCTAGCATGGAAGGGGACAAAGCTCTATGTCCCACAGACTCTACGCACCCTGATCTTCAAGAGGAGCCACGACGTTAAACCAGCGGGACATTTCGGTTTCCTAAAGACTCTGCACTTAGTACGAAGGCAGTTCTGGTGGCCCCACATGAGAAAGGACGTAGACAGTTATGTAAAAAGTTGCACCATTTGTGCCACGATAAAGAAAAGACCAGGATGCTCTCCTGGACTGTTGCAACCAGTAGCTGAACCGACAAGACCATGGGAGGAGATTGTGATGGACTTCATAGTAGACCTACCGAGGAGTAGTGGTAATACAGTGATCTGGACTGTAATAGACTTATTCTCCAAACAGGCACACTTCATTCCCTGCAGTGGGCTGCCCTCAGCCCGCCAGTTATCCAAACTGTTCCTGAAACACATTTACCACCTGCATGGAGTCCCCAGGAGAATCATCTCCAACCGAGGGGTCCAGTTCACAGCAAAATTCTGGAGGGAGTTCCTACGATCCATAGGGTCGTCCCAAGGCCTCAGCTCAGCGTTTCACCCGAACACCAATGGGGGGGCGGAGAGACTGAATGCTATGATAGAGCAATACTTAAGATGCTACGTCGACTACCAACAGTCCAATTGGGCAGACCTCCTATCTTTTGCGGAGGTCGCATATAATAATGCTGTCCACAGTAGCACGGGGTTAACCCCGTTCAAAATAGTGAGTGGTATGGACTTCATCCCCATGCCAGAGTACCCGAGGGAGCCCCCTTCCTCAGTCAGTTTGACCGACTGGATGGTAATGTTGAGAGAAACCTGGGAGAACGTTAAGAGGGCGTTGGCCAAGGTGGCCCAATCCTATAAGAAACAAGCAGACAAGCACTGAACTCCCCAAAGACCATTTCGAGTGGGAGAGAAGGTCTACCTCTCCACCAAGTATTTGAGACTTTGACTCCCGAGCAGGAAATTGGGCCCAAAATTTATAGGACCGTTCCCTATAGTAAAAGTAATCAACCCGGTTACAGTACAACTGCAGTTGCCCCGGCTCCTAGGGAAGATACACCCCGTTTTCCACAGCAGCCTCCTGAAGCCTTTAGTGGGGTCTACTTTAAGGCCGACACCACGTATCACCCCCGGGCCCCTGGTTGTTGGGGGCCAAACTCATTATGAAGTACAGCGAATTCTTGATTCAAGATGGCACAGGGGCCGCCTCCAATACTTAATTAAATGGAAGGGTTACCCATTATCAGAGGCTCCTGGGTGAAGAGCACAAACATCCAAGCTGACCGCCTTATAGCCAAATTCCATGCAGATCACCCGGGGAAGCCGGGAGGCGGGGGACGCACCCTCGGAGGGGATAACGATACTTAACTTGTTGTGGTTTTTTTTTTCTTTTGCAGCAGGCCGCTCTGGAGAAATGAAGGGAAAGGGGCCGGATGTCAGTGCTCCAAACTATGATTTCCCCAGTGCTGACATGAATGAGTGGGAAAGAGCCTGTTAGAAGTAGTAGCTTGACTTTTCACCCAGTTCTTTCCCCCGGCAGATAACGTCACCCAGGTGATGAGAGGAGGGGGGAAATTCCTGTGACTTGAGGTAACTGAGATGAAAGATGGACTTGGAAGATGGCCAATGAGACACTGAGATTTGAGGAATGGAAAGGGAGGGGTTTGGGATCAGAGGATCAGTTTCGGCTGCAAATGAGTTCAGGACTAGATCGTTATTCTTCAATAAATAAGAGATTTCATCAAAGATTTTGCGTTTGAGAATGAAATTTATTTGAGATAACATCGGAACCTGACAATGGCATTGAAATCCTACCAAAACAATTAGATCCGACCGAACACTGGTGAGGTCTTATATTAAGACCTACCTAGTGGCGATAAAAACGGCAAAGTTTAATTATTTTTCTGTTCTTATCGCATCTGCGGATAACTGCCCGGCTGCCCTGTTTAGGGTGACCCGCTCTCTGCTCCATCCGGGAGCGCGGGAGGACCCCTTGGAGGGCAGGGCTGAGGATTTTGTGCAGTATCGGCATGACAAAATCGCTCAAATTCGGGAAGGCTTGGACTCTGACTGGGTAGATGCAGGTGGGGTGATGGAGGCAGGTCTTGAGAGTGTTATCTGGGAGGAGTTTGACCCGGCGACATGGACAGGATTCTGGGTAGGCTCAGCACGGCCACATGTTTATTGGACCCGTGTCCCTCCTGGCTGGTGCTGGCTTCCCGGGAGGTTACACGAGGCTGGCTCCAGAGGATTATCAACGCTTCTTTGAGAGAGGGTTGCTTTCCCGCTGCCTTGAAAGAGGCGGTGGTGAGGCCCCTCCTCAAGAAGCCCTCCCTGGACCCAGCTGTTTTAGCAAATTATAGTCCAGTCTCCAACCTCCGCTTCGTGGCGAAGGTTGTTGAGAGTGTGGTGGCGTGACAGTTCCCCCAGTACCTGGATGAAGTGGTTTATCTTTATCCGTTCCAGTCGGGCTTCAGACCTAGGTACAGCACGGAAACGGCATTGGTCGCATTGGTTGATGATCTCTGGAGGGCTCGGGACAGGGGTTGCTCCTCTGTCCTGGTCCTATTAGACCTCTCAGCGGCTTTTGATACCATCGACCATGGTATCATGCTGCAGCGGTTGAAGGGGTTAGGAGTAGGGGGCACCGTTTTGCGGTGGTTCTCTTCCTTCCTCTCCGGCCGCTCGCAGTTCGTGTTGGCAGGGGGGCAGAGGTCGACCTCGAGGCATCTCGCATGGGGAGTGCCACAAGGGTCGGTCCTCTCGCCTCTTCTGTTCAACATTTATGTGAAGCCGCTGGGTGAGATCATCTGTGGTTTTGGGGTGAAGTGTCACCTGTACGCTGATGATACTCAGCTGTACATCTCCACCCCAGACCACCCCAACGATGCCCTTGATGTGATGTCTCGCTGCCTGGAGGCCGTGCGGGTCTGGATGGGGAGGAACAGGCTCAGACTCAACCCTTCCAAGACCGAGTGGCTGTGGCTACCGGCGTCCCGATATAGTCAGCAGGTGCCATCGCTGACTATTGGGGGTGAATCTTTGCCCCCCACAGAGAGGGCTCGCAATCTGGGTGTCCTCCTGGACGCACGGCTGTCTTTAGAAGAGCATATGACGGCCGTGGCCAGGGGGGCCTTTTATCAGGTTCGCCTGATCCGCCAGTTGCAGCCCTTTCTGGACCGGGACGCCTTGCGCACGGTCACTCATGCCCTTGTCACCTCCCGGCTGGACTATTGTAATGCTCTCTACATGGGGCTCCCCTTGAAGAGCACTCGGAGGCTCCAGCTGGTCCAGAATGCGGCCGCGTGGGTGGTTATGGGCGCACCTCGTTGTGCCCACGTGACACCCCTCCTGCGCGAGCTGCACTGGCTCCCAGTGGTCTTCCGGGTGCGATTCAAGGTGTTGGTTACCACCTTTAAAGCGCTCCATGGCACAGGACCCGGATACCTTCGAGACCGTCTTCTGCCACCAATAGCCTCCCTCCGACCAGTCCGTTCCCACAGAGAGGGTCTCCTCAGGGTGCCATCAGCCAAGTTATGTCGGCTGGCGACACCCAGGGGGAGGGCCTTCTCTGTGGGAGCCCCAACCCTGTGGAATGAACTGCCCCCGGAAATACGTAAGATCTCCAACCTCCGGGTGTTCCGCTGCGCACTGAAGACCCTGTTGTTCCGCCAGGCAGGGCTGTCAATATAATAATTTTAAATTGGGGTATTTTAATTTTTGGGGTTTTAAATCGGCCAAATCTATTTAATTATTTTAATTTTTAATTATTGTTGTGTCTTGTGTTTTTAAATTGGCTGTACACCGCCCTGAGTCCTTCGGGAGAAGGGCGGTATAGAAATAAAATTATTATTATTATTATTATTATTATTATTATTATTATTATTATTATTATTATTATTATTATTATTATTACTATTAAATATAAATAAATAAAAATAAAATAAAATATTGATTGGCCCAGATGAAAAATTAATAACCAAAATTTATAATTATTTACTAGTAATTGACAGAGCTGAAGACATAGTAAAAGGAGCTATGATAGCCTGGGCTAGGAATATTGGATATAATATCAAACTAGACGACTGGGAAACAATTTGGAACAAAAATTATAAATTAACCAGATTGGCAAAATATAAAGAAAATCAATATAAAATGTTTTACCGTTGGTACTTGGCACCCTCTAGACTGGCAAAAATATATCCAAATTTAAACCCCAATTGTTGGAAATGTGGACAAAAGCAAGGTACCTTCTTTCACACATGGTGGTTATGCTCCGAAACAAAAAAATATTGGATGAAAATACACAGTTGGATACAGGAAGTAACAGGCTTCCAGATAGAATATACACTAGAATTGTTTCTTCTAGGAATAATGAAAAAGAAATATGAAAAAACAACAACATATATTATTCTACATATGACAACGGTGGCAAGATTGGCATTTGCGCAATGTTGGAGAAGTTCAAACATACCCTCTAAAGATTTAATAATTAGAAAGATATTAGATTTCACCGAGATGGATAAAATGACATTGGAA
Source organism: Pantherophis vulpinus (assembly GCA_037215915.1). NCBI lineage: Eukaryota > Metazoa > Chordata > Lepidosauria > Squamata > Colubridae > Pantherophis > Pantherophis vulpinus. The sequence goes on from JAXLNS010000038.1 coordinate 1,260,556, forward strand.
CTGAAAGGATTGATGGATTCAGACTTTTACGTAATATGGGAGAAATGGTATAATTGGATTGAAGATAGAAAAAAAGGGAAATAACAGATAGTAGATTTTGTAAAATTATATAGAGTATAGGAGAACATTAGTGTGATGATATGTAAATGGTCACAGTCATGCACAAGAGTTGAATAAGAATTGTTTAATTGTGAGACTTCCGGTTTGCTGCTTGTCCCCGCTGGACGCTCCTTCGGGATCGTCGAACCCACTGCCTGTAAGAGCCGCCTTTTTCAGCGGAATGGCGGCTCGAAAAAACTCCGTTTCCATTAGGAAACGGAGATAGAGCCGGCTGGGGTGGGTAGAGTCCTCTGCCTAATCCCAAAAGTTTTTTATTTACTTTTGGGAGGGAGCGGAAGAGACTCCCCGTATCCCCAGCCGATGCTCCGGGCTCTGGGAAATCTCTGCTACACGCAGAGCTAGGGGGCAAAAGCAAGCCTGTAAATCTGTCAAATAAATTAATTAAAGAAGATATGAGCTGGACCTCTGATCCTGAAGCGCAAGTATTCTTTTTATTCTATTTTGCCTAAGAAGTGAAGTGAAGGGAAAAAAGTTTTTTTAAAATGGCGATTGCTGCTGCGGCTTGAAGAGAGGCTGAAAGGGAAACTCCTTCCGTTTTCAATTACAAAGTAGCGGAATGAATACTTTTGGCTGTAACTGAAGGCAAAACCTCACTCTCACTTCTGTTTTTTTTTCCTTTTTTTTTTTTTTCCTTGGGGATCTGATATTGATCTTGGTTGGAAAAAAGTTTTTTTTTTCTCTTTTCCAGTAAATTTTGTCTGCGTGGAAAAATGGCACTGAGACTTATAAAGCTAGACAAACAGGCAGTGGGGGGGGGGGGATTCCCCCATTAATAAATTACATCAACAAGTTTTAACTCTCCAGTCTCAGAAACCTGACTTTAATATAATAGAATTTCTTCTTGAGGAGATTGTAAGAAGGGATGAGATTGTGAATCAGCAACTTGAAAAATTTAAGTTGGAAATCAAAGAAATTGGTGAATTGGTGAAATCTAAGTTTGGCTTTTTGGATCGAAAGATTTTAAAAACAGCTAATGGCTTAGCAGACTTTGTGATTCAGTTGGAAGCAAATACTAAGTCTAAAATGAAAGAAACTGAGGAGAATTTGGATGACAAGATCCAAAAAATTAAAAAGGATTTGGCAAACACTCAGGATAATAGTTCAGAAGACAAACTTAAAATGGAGGCTGATCAAAAGACTGGTAATGAAGAAAATGTACAACAGAGGATTGAAAGAGAAGTTTTAATGATCCAACACAATTTTACAGAATATGCAATTAGACTGAGAGGTTTGCAGGAAGATGACAGAGATGATTTAAGGAAGATATCTTCTGAAATTCTGGCTGGGATTTTAAAGGTTCAACCTGATGAAGTGTTTTGCAGGATTGACAGAATTTATAGAATAAACTCCTGGTTGGCAAAACAAAGGCAATTGCCTAGAGATGTGGTGATTTATTTTACAGACAAAGAAATTAGAAATAATATTGTGCAGAATTCTTATGATTCTACTTTGCAAGTTCGTGGAAGAAAGATTTGGATTTTTAAGGAACTCCCGCCCAAGATGTTAATGGAGAGGAAGAAATTTGGTTTTCTAGTGAATGAGTTAAAAAAAAGGAATATTCTATTTAGGTGGGACGTCCCAGTTGGTTTAATATTGAGACACCAAGGAGTAAGATACCAACTGAATACTGTCAAAAAAGCGGAAGAATTTTATCAAAAAATTTAAAAAATAAATTTAACATCTTTAGGCATAACACAGGACAAGCAAAAGGAGTTGGAAATAAAGGGAAAACATCAAATTACAGAGGCTGTGGTAGATAAACTGTCTTCGGACTCCTTGGATACCCCAGCTGGACTGTCTATAAATTTGAGAGCAGTGTCATCTGATTCTAATGTGATGAATTATCAAGTTACAGACAAGTGCGTAAATCAACCAGTTGATATACAAGTGATGGAAAAGACATATGAGATAATAAAACAAAACCAACAAGATCAATTTACAAAGCAGAATGACAACCGATCAGCTGATACACAACTTGTAGGAAGGAAATCTGGATGGAAATGCAACCCGCAAAAGAAAAAGAAAAGAAACAGATCTCGTAGAAATAGTAGTTTCTAAACCAAGCAACAGTGAAGCCAGGGATTTTAAAAAAATAAATGAATATGTGAAAAGATATTGGAGGCGAATTATCGTTTAATATTATCTTGAGGAAAGTGGCAGATCTCTGCAATGCCGTGATTTTGGGATGTGGAAAGAGCCTTACATTGTTGGATTTGAACTATCTATTTTGGATTTCTTTTACCGATAAATATATTATAACTATTTTGAGTTACAAGGCAAGAGAGTCATGCTGGGGCATGCAGAAGATCTGGCTGTTACCCACTAAGATGATGGGAATTTATAATCCTGATGAAAACCACAATTACAACTATATGGAATATAATTATAATGTCACTCGGGTGGTTGTTTTTACTTTTAAATATACATGAGGATATTCATTATTGATGGGGGCAGAAGATGACTGAAGATTTTGAATAAACTGTTGCACCAGGATGCTATGTTACCCTATTATGGATGATGGATTTAACAATCTAGTGGAAAGACATCAAAGAAGATACTAAATGAATTTTAAATTTAAAGTTATTGTCTTTTCTCTTTTTATAAAATGGAATGTATATATAGACATATGTATATTTTAGCAGAGTGGGCAGTGGATTATATTTAGAATTGTAGTGTATGGTAATCTTGCAGGAAACTGGGTTGAAATAGGCTAGTTTAGTGATTGATTAGTTTAAGAAAAAGGATTTTTAAGTCATATATTTTGGGGAGTGGAAGAATTGGATAGAACTGAATAAATGTTAAATTTGGAGAAGGCTGCTTTGAAATGTTATATTAATATATATAAAAGTAAAGGTTATGTTGTTGTAATAATAATAATATTTTATAAGTTTGGGGGAGGAGAAAAAGGGTAGATTGTGAAAAGCGGAGAAAAGCGGAGTTATAAGAATATTATGCTAAGGGTCAGTACTTTGAGGAGTGAGTAAGGGCATGGTAAAATATTATGTAATTAATTATGAATTAGCTTATTGTTGTGAAGAAGAAGTCACAGGGGGGGATGGGTGGTGAGGGGGGGTTAGGGAAGAAGGGGGGAAAGGGGGAAAAACTTGTATTTGAAAACTTTTTCAATAAAAAAAAAGAATTGTTTAATTGTTAAAACATAATAATAATAATAATAATAATAATAATAATAATAATGATAATAATAATGATAATGATTTCCAGACTCAAAAGCAAATTGAGGAAGAAAGGGAAGAAGAGGATACTGAAATGGATGAAGATAAAGAACAAGGAAGCACTAAAGAACAAACACCAACAGATAGTGCTCAATTAGCTGGAAAAATAAAGCACCAAATGGAAGATGATGAAAGAACACGTTTGCCAAAGCTGAACCAAGTGAACCAGAAAGAATTGAGAAATGTACTAAAAAAGGTCAATGAGGCTGTGCAAACTATTCGAACCACTACATTAGCCGAAACTAACCAACTGATGTATGCAGCAGCTGTCATAACCACCAAAGAACTGGGGTTGAAAATACAAAAGAACCAAAGAGGCAAGAAGGGGAAGCCTAAGTGGAAAATTCGATTAGAATTGAAGATAAAAAAAGTACGTGGAGATTTGAGCAACTTGAAGAACCTAAGGCAAGGTCAGCTAAAGAACAAGCAGGTCAAAAGCAGCCTGGAAGCAAGATACGATCTAAGGAATAAGGAGATTGCAATAGTAATTGAAGAGCTGAAGCAGAGGGTTGTTGCCATCGCTGAAAAGATTAAAAGGTATGAAAACCGAGTAACTCAGTTCAAGGAAAACTCACAGTTCAGAGCAAATCAGCACCAGTTTTATAAGAATTTAGAAAATGGAAATGGAGTAACAACAAATGAAAAGCCTGATAAAGAGAAAGCTCTGAAATTCTGGAAGAATTTGTGGGAAAACAACAAGAAGCACAACAGAAATGCAAAATGGATCAAACAGGTTGAGGACTCTATTAAAATGCATAAAATGGAAGACGTGAAAATAACAAAAGCAATGGTGCAAAGACAGTCAAGAAAAGTGAAGAACTGGAGTGCACCTGGACCGGATGAGCTGCATGGCTTCTGGTTAAAGGCACTTACAAGTCTGCACAAAAGATTGGCAACCCAGATGAACCAGATCCTAAAAACACCTGAAAATGATGGATGGATGACAACTGGAAGGACATTTTTGATCCAAAAAGATAAAGAAAAAGGAAAGGACCTAAATCCTAAAGAACTCAAAGAAAAGACGAACCAACCTGTTCATGGCTTGGATAGACTATAAGAAAGCATTTGATTCAGTTCCCCATAGCTGGATCAAGAAATGCCTGGAAATATTAGGCATCAGCAGCAACATACAAAAATTCATGGAATCTTCAATGAACCTCTGGAAAACAAAACTTATGGCTAATGAAGAAGAACTGGGTGAAGTTGAAATTAAACGAGGCATTTTCCAGGGCGATTCCCTTTCACCCCTACTTTTTATACTCTCAATGCTACCACTGACAATCATTTTGAAGAAGATGAACTGTGGATACGAACTTGCAAAGAAAGGACTGAAAATCTCGCACTTGATGTACATGGATGATTTGAAGCTGTTTGGTAAAACAAAAGCTGAACTGAATTTATTAATTGAAAACACAAAAGAATTCATCCAAGACATTGGTATGCAGTTTGGAATTGACAAATGTGCAACAATAGCAACCAAAGCAGGCAAGATCATAGAAGAGGATGGAACAGAACTAGAGAATGAAGAAATGATAAAGGCAGTAAAATCAGAAGAAGGCTACAAGTACTTGGGGATTTTAGAAGCCTCTGACTTAATGCATAATAAAGTCAAGGAATTAACTTCAGCCAAGTACATTCGACGAATTCGTAAGTTATTAATGTCCAAATTGAGTGGAGGAAACATCATAAAAGCCATAAATACCTGGGCTATACCTGTGATTAGATACTCTGCAGGAATAATTGACTGGACCCAGATGGAGTTAGACAATTTGGACAGAAAAACAAGGAAGCTTATGACAATGAATCATGCCTTGCACCCTAAAAGTGATGTTGACCGATTATATTTACCAAGAGCAGAGGGTGGTCGAGGACTCCTACAAGTAAAGCAGACTGTGGAAGAAGAAAAATGCAGCTTGAATGGTTACATCCAGAAAAGTGAAGAACCAATGATTAAGGAAGTAAATAAAGGAGGCCTTTTAAAGACAACTAAAACAAAAGCAGAATATAAGAAAGAAGTAATTGAGCAGCGAGCTGAAAATTGGAAACACAAAGCTCTGCATGGCCAATACTTGAAAAGTATTGAAGGCAAAGCTGACCAGAAACTAACTTGGAACTGGTTAAGATCAGGAGTACTGAAAAAAGAAACAGAAAGCTTTATTTTGGCAGCTCAAGAACAAGCCCTAGCCACAAACTGTATGAAGGCAAAAATTCAACATGTTACCACCAACAGCAAATGCCGCCTCTGCAATGAAAAAGAAGAGACAGTTGACCACCTGATCAGTGGGTGCAGCAAAATTTCACACACTGACTACCTACAACGCCATGACCGTGTTGCTAAAATCATTCACTGGAAATTGTGCCAGAAGTTTGGATTTGAGTACAGCAAAAACCACTGGGAACATCAGGTTGAGAAAGTTTTAGAGAATGAGAAACTCAAGATCTTGTGGGACTTTAGGATTCAGACTGACAGGCACTTGATCCACAACACACCTGACATAACAATAGTTGAAAAGAAAAAAGTATGGTTCATTGACATTGCAATACCTGGTGATGCACGAATTGAAGATAAGCAGCAAGAAAAAATCACAAAGTACCGGGACTTGAAAATTGAAGTTGAGCGACTGTGGAAAAAGAAATCGTGTGTTGTCCCGATTGTAATTGGAGCCCTCGGAGCAATACCCAAAGGGCTACCCCGCTATTTAGAAATTCTAAATTTGCCGGACTTGAACATTTTGACTCTACAAAAAACCACCTTACTCGGAACAGCTTACATCCTCCGACGATACCTTAACAGTTCCTAGGTCCTTGGTTAGGACTCGAGCTGCTGAGCTATTAACCAGCCTCAAAGGCTGTGAATCTCACTAAAGATTAACCAATAAATCATCATCATCATCATCATCATCATCATCATCATCATCATCTCAAGATCTTGTGGGACTTCAGGATTCAGACTGACAGGCACTTGGTCCACAACACACCTGACATAACAATAGTTGAAAAGAAAAAAGTATGGTTCATTGACATTGCAATACCTGGTGATGCACGGATTGAAGATAAGCAGCAAGAAAAAAATCACAAAGTATCGGGACTTGAAAATTGAAGTTGAGCGACTGTGGAAAAAGAAATTATGTGTTGTCCCGATTGTAATTGGAGCCCTTGGAGCAATACCCAAAGGGCTACCTCGCTATTTAGAAATTCTAAATTTACCGGACTTGAACATTTTGACTCTACAAAAAACCACCCTACTCGGAACAGCTTACATCCTCCGACGATACCTTAACAGTTCCTAGGTCCTTGGTTAGGACTCGAGCTGCTGAGCTATTAACCAGCCTCAAAGGCTGTGAATTTCACCAAAGATTAACCATAATAATAAAAAGGAATTGGAAGGTAGTATAAAAATACAAACAACCAAGAAGATAAAATATTTAGGGATTTGGTTTACAGCTAAATGTTCTTCAGTCAAGGAAGACAATTACGATAAAATTCTACAGCAAATAAAAAAAGACTTAGAAAATTGGAAAAACTTACAGATCTCATAAATACTATTTTTATTCCAGGTTATCCCAATAAAATTAGAGAAAAATTTTTTTGAAGCCTTAAATAAAATAGTTACTAAATTTATATGGCAGGGGAAAAGACCGAGAATTAGACTCAAACTTTTACAAGACACAAAAGATAAAGGGGGATTAGCACTTCCAGAATGGGAACTATACTACCAAGCTTCTATCCTAACCTGGTTAAAAGAGTGGATAGAATTAAGAGATAAAAGAGTCTTAGCAATAGAGGGGCACAACTTACAAGTACAAGTACAAGTACAAGCATGCATTCCTTTGGGATAAAAACACAAAACACATAGTTATTTCAGAAGACACGTATTAAGGAATGCATTGCTACAAATCTGGCTAAAAATAAAAAAAAAACAACAGCTTTATACAAAAGTACCAAGCTGGATTTCACCAATGGAAGCATTAAAGCACCCAAATTTAATTGAGATGGATAAGATAATAAGGTATAGGGACGTGCTAAAAGAACAAGGACATTTGAAATTGAAACAGGAATTGGAACAGGATTTAAGTAGGAAAATTGATTGGTGGACATATACACAAATTCAGTCTAAACATAAAGAACATACAAAATTATATGAAATACAAAACGAGCAACATGAACTAGACAAAATTATACAAGGGACAGAGGAGAAATTAATTAGTAGGATATATACATTTTTATTGTGGTACAAAATGGAAGACGAGGTAGTTAAAGAAACAATGATCAAATGGGCAAAAAAATTTAATTATAATATAGAACTGGAGAGATGGGAAAAATGTGGCAAATAAATACAAAATTAACTATGTCTGCAGCATTCAAGGAGAACCAGTTGAAGATGTTTTATAGATGGCACCTCCCGCTGGCAAGGCTTGCTAAAGTATTCCCAAACAGCTCACCAATATGTTGGAAATGCAACTAGATTTACAGAACATATTATCATCTTTGGTGGACTTGTTCGGCCGCAAAAATGTTTTGGGCTAAAATCAAGAAATGGCTGGAAAAAATAACAGATCAACCTATTGATTGGAAACCAGAGACATTTTTGTTAGGAATATTCACTAGAAAATATACTAAAGAAATAAAATACTTAATTTTACATATCAGAACGGCCACATGAATATCATATGCACAAAATTGGAAAAAAAAATACACCAACAGAGGAAGAATTGATAAAAAAATTTTTAGAGTGTGCCGAGATGGACAAATTAACAAAAGAACTTAAAGAAAAGGAAGATACGGAATACTATGTAATATGGAACAAATGGTACAACTGGCTGGAGATTAGAAATAGTGAACAATAATGAAAGGGGAGAAATCATAAATGTAAAATATTTATAGGACAATGTATAAAATGTATAAAATTAATATCATGATTGTTAGGAATTATAGTGTAAATAAAAGATAATGGGACAAGAAGGAAATGAATAGTATAAGGGGAATTGGGGGGAAATGTAAATATTAGTAGATTAATGTTACAAAACAGTTGTAAAAAGGGAACATATACTATGTGTTTTGCATTTTGTGTTTGTTATATTGTGTTGTGTTATAAATAAAAAATAATTAAAAAAATATTTCATCTATCCCAGAGAGGATTTCCTGCTTGCTCTCCTCCAACACATCCGCCAACAATTCTGCCATTTTTTCAGCGAGATCTTCCCCTTTTTCCTCCTCAATATTCTGAAATCTCAGGAAATATTCTGTTCTATTCATCTCCAGCATAATTATGGATCGCTCCAGCTTATTATCCACCTTAATCAATCTGTAAGCCATCTCTTGTACTTTCTTATCTGTTTGTTCTGTCTTCTCTTCTATTTTCTGAATCCGTTGTTCATTTTTAGTGATTATTTGCTGGATGTTATCTATTTTATCCTCCAACTTTTGTTCCATCTTTTGCATCCTATCTGCCAGGTCATCATGGTTCTTAGCCATGGCTTCTTGTAATAGTTGAAACATCATTTTCATTTCTGTCTGAAAGGTGTTCAATTGTTCATTCTGCAGCATACTATCTATAGAGCATTGGCTCGCTGGACTTGATGCTGCTGCTGCTGCTGCTGCTGCTGCTGATGGTGTAGATGCATTTTTCTCCCTGTTTTACTTAAATTTGTATTGCTTGTCATTTTAGTTGTTTTAAGTAATAAAATATTTTAAGTAATGATTATTTAACAGAGACAATCAATCAATAATCAAACAATCAATAATAAATTGGACTTCTGGTTTGGCATCGTGGCGAGACAGTCGGGGAAATAGTGGGCTCTGATGAGTCCCGCGAAAACCTCGGCTGCTGAACTGCTGCTGATGGGTCTTTGGACCAGAACCGTCCTGCAGGGATGGGGTAGAAAGAGAGGCACCTCGGACGACCACGAGGAACAGGCAAGTTTCTCGGAGGTCGGAGGGAACTTTCTGTGAGTTGGCGGCGGGGGGTGGCAGCCATGGCTGCTGCCACGAAGCTGGGACAACTGGGCTAAGAGATGTGCAGGAGGAAAGTGGATTGAAACGGAGTTCTTTGAAGCCGGGTGAGTGACAACCAACCCAGGCTTGTAACAACGTTCAGAGCAATATTTTTAACTATAAGACCCCTAGCCATAAAACAGCGGCTGAGCAACAAAGGGGCAATGAAAAGTTTGAAATGTAATTTTAAAGAGACAAAGACCCAACAAACAACTGATTTTTGAACAGATCCAATTAAAAAAGTTAAATATTGAGACATGGTTAAAAGACTGGACGGAGTTTTAAAATTTGAACTGGACTTTAAAAAAAGAAGAAGAAGATGTGATACTTTTAAAATTAAAAGAAGAAGAGTAATTAAGCTGGACTGTTATATAATTGAAACAAAATGGATACTTGCATGACTAATGGAAATAGTGGATTCTAGAGAGACACCTGGTTTAAAAAGGAACATTGTAACTTGCTTTTTGTTTTGGAGAATTGCGAATTCTACAGATAATAGCCGTGGGACTTTGTGGAGGAGGTTTTTTTTTTTCTTGTATGCAGACAGCCTGACTTTGGTGAAAAGAAAGGGAAACTATAACGGAACTCTTATAATTGGTATAATAACAACTTTAAAAACTGGCGCAGGAACAAGAGAAGGAAATGGCGCAGGAACAAGAGAAGGGAACTTGATGCATTTTATTTGGAATAGAAATAAGAAAAAAATTTAAAATGATACATGGAGGACAGAATTTGAAGATATTGAAAATGAAATGAAATATATGCCAGCAGGCGAGAATATGAAGAAATAAGGTATACACAGTCGGAAAAAGAAAAAGAAGATTAAAACAACGTGATTAAAAATGAAAAAAACAATGTATAGGTGGATAGTAATAATAAAAAGGAGGTTTTTATAGATAAATATGGATGAATAGGAATATGAGAAGAGATGGACTTCCGGTTGGGAATCGTGGCGACAGGGTGTTGTGTGAGCGAGCTCTGCTCCACGACACTGTCTTTTTCGCCGTGTCTTGGGGACCCTGAGGGGCGAGATAGCCCGGAGAGCGTCTCGGACTAGAGAGGGGATCTGAAGAGTGGGAGATCGACAAACAAACATCTCCCACTTGGACAGATTCCTCTGTCAAACCAGCATGGGCGCGTCCGCCGTCTAATGGCGGACCCGAGGCCGCGACAACCAACAACGAGGAAGCGAGAAGCTTGGAACGGTGAACGTGAGAAGGAAACCCAACCATAATCCCTGGAGATCGTGAGAGCTGATCTTAAGAACTTGCGAGTGGAGCCAGCCGAAAGTGCTCAGGGCGGTGGAGAGGCGGCGACTGCAAGTGACAGAGCAGATCGGAAGTGTGGATTGCTGGCGAAACTGCGAGGAGAAAGGAGAACTTGCCGAGGCGGGGGAAGGCGAATTTAGAAGCTGTTGGTATTTTTTTCTTCTTAACTTTGCAGCGAAGGTGGATAGAATAGCTCAGACTAGACGTTGAATATAACATCGTGAGGAAACATCAAAACAAAATTTTACAGCTGTTAACTCTTTGTTACCCAGGCCCTCCTGAAGGGAGAAACCGGAAGTGCAGCCATAAATTACAACGCACATTTTAAGCTTGACAGCAGGAACAATTTTGAGTTGCTCTGAGCTGCGGTGCTTTTCTTCGAACAGTACTCTGTTTATTAAGATTTAACTGTCCCTTGGATCTATTGGAGACTTCCCCGCAATTAATTAACTGAACTATTTTGTTACATGGAAGAACCTTTTTTGATTATGGTAGTACTTAATTAAATAATAAGGGTAATCAATTTTTTTTAAAAAAATATTATTGATAGGCCTTGATATTAATTACTAATAATTACTAATATTACCTTATTTATTAGTCTATAATTCTATAATCACTCCTTTATTTATATCTTTACCTGTATCTCCCTGTTGCTATTAAATTGATACCTATATTTACATTTATCTTAGATTAGATAGAATTAAAATATATAGAATATATTTATATATATAAAATTAAATTATTGATTAGATTTAATGAACTTCATAAGTGTGCAATAGCATGATTGGGTGAATATTGAAAATTGATTATTGAAGGGTTTAAGAATTTATTAATACATACTGGTCTGGATTGGATAACTGTATCTCATTGATAGTTTTTACTGTATAATATCTAGCTTATATTTATATATAACCTTAACTAATAATAATAAAATGAACTGTTGTGAGTTGAGCTGTGAGCTGAGTGGGAAATTGAGTAAACCCACGGTTGGATGAATCAGGTCAATCTTATTACTAGAGTGAGAATAGTGCATGACAATTTGGAAGAACATTGAGGCAATTCTGACAAATCAGAAGAGAATTTTAAAAGAAATGACAAGCATTTCATTGGCAGTATTTAAAGCCGGAAAGAAAACATCATCTAATCCTGCACTAACAATGTCCTCTCCGGCCCCGCAAAAATCCACTGAAGCGCTAACTAAAGCGGACAAATCAGCAATTTTACCAACCATTCAAGTGATACAGGTGACCCTATCAACAATTCAAGAAACTATGCTTTTGCTACAAGAAAAGATGACCAATAACCATGTAGAATTAAAAACTGATATCCATTCCATCGATCAGAAAATGAGTGAGATTCAGGAGTCCATTCACAACAATGAGGAAAAGATAAAGAAGGTTGAGACAAGGGTGGAGCAGAATGAAAGGAATCTTGACTTGATGGATCAGAAATTAATGGCCCAGAATAGGGAGTTGGAGGACTCTATTATCCAGCTTGAGATGGACCGGGCAGCTTTTTACCTTCGTTTTCAAAATGTGGTAGAGGACAAGGACGAAGATTTGGGGAATGTTATGGTGGACTTAATAGCTGGAATATTACAACAGGACAAAGACGATATTATAAAAGAGTTGGACGAAATTTACAGGGTCCAAACCAACTATGCCAGGAGGAATAAGCTCCCTCGAGAAGTCCATGTCAGATTCGCCTGGAAGAAAGTGAAAGATGTGTTATATAACATAGTAAGAGAAGAACCTGTAAGTTTCAAAGGTAAAGAGGTAATAGTATTGAAACAAGTTCCAAAGAGGGTTCGAGATCTGAGAAGAGATTATAGGTTCCTGGTGATCCAGCTAAACAAGAGAAGTATCCCCTTCAGATGGATCTTACCGGAGGGGATGCTCATCACCTGGCAAGGGAAAAGAATCAAGATCGATAGCCTTGTCTCCGCACAAGAACTTTTGGACCAGCTGAGGGGTGCAGAGGAAGACCAAGGTAGTAAGGAGGAATTAGATATAGTCTCCCAGGAAGAAATCAACGTACAGTTAAGAAAATCCAAAGAAGGAACACCAGAGGAAAAGGAGCTAGAGGAGAAGGAAATCAAAGAAACCAAAGGAAAGAGACAAAGACCACAAAGAGCAGTAAGGGCAAATAAGAACTAGGTAGTTAGTCGGACAAATGGAGGGTTGGAAATTGCTGTCTGTCAATGTCAATGGTCTAAACAATGGAGGGAAGCGGAAGCAAATATTCTCAAAACTAATTAAATCCAATTCGGAAATAATATGTCTCCAAGAAGTCCATATAAGGAGAGAGGAGAGGAAATATTTGGAATTTGTGAAATTTGGCAAAACCTTTACCTTTCTAGCAGAGAAAAAAAAAGGGGGGAGTAGCGTTATATGTAAAGAAAGGAATTATTGCTGAATTTAAATATTCAGATGATAAAGGGAGGATATTGGCAATTGAAATCAAGAGGGGCAGTATTCCAATTTTAGTAGTAGCTATTTATGCTCCAAATAGGAATTTAGGAGAATTTTATAGGAAATTATGCCACAAAATAGGTGAATTGGGACATAGAAACATTTGCATTATTGGCGATTTTAATGGGGTAGTAAACCTCGGAAATGGATTATAAGAGTGGGATAGCGAAAAAGAACAAAAGGGAAAGACTCCCCAAAACTTTTTTTGACTTAGTCGATGAGCACAATTTAGTAGATCTCTGGCGAGTATTACATCCGAAGGATAAGCAATTTACTATTCAAGCCCTCAGAAGTCCTGTTCAAGGATTGACATGGTATGGGTCAGTAGAAGCTTGGGGTTAGAAATCAACTCGGTTGAAATCGCCCCAAATGTGTGGGATGATCACAACCCATTAGAGATAAAGTGGAAGAGCCCAAACAAGGCTAAACGAAGGAGATGGAGATTAAATACCCATATTCTTAGAGATGTAGGGTTTACTAAAAAGCTCCAGAGAAATTTAAAATTGTTTTTTGAGGAGAATGAGAATCAGGAAACGCCCTCAACATGCGTTTGGGATACAATGAAGGCTTATTTGAGGGGATTAGTAATATCATATAATATATATAACAATAAAGAAAAAAGAAAGGCTCAGAAGGATCTGCTAATCCATCTGGAAGAAGCAGAGAAGAGACTACAACGAGATCCCAGTGATACTGAAAAAAAAGAACAATGGATGACAATAAGACATAAATTAAACTTATTAGAACAGGAAGAATTGGCAAAAAAAATCAAACAATCTAAACAATATTATTTTGATAATGCAAACAAGCCAGGGAGATGGTTATCGTATAAGTTAAAAAAAGAGAAGGAGAAGGGGATTATAGATTGCTTGGAGAATCGGGAAGGCAAAATATTAGAGGAAGAGGACGAGAAACTCGAGTTCGTCAGACAATATTATGAGACATTATATAGAGAGGAGGAAACCTCAATTGATACTATTAATCAATACCTCGCCAAAGAGGAACTGCCACAGATAAAGGAGGAGGAAAGGGAATTGTTAAATAGAGAAATTACAATAGAGGAATTGAAGGGGGCAATATCTAAATTAAAGAACAATAAAACCCCTGGCCCGGACGGCCTCCCAGGAGAATTGTATAAAAACCAGGAACTGGTAGAAATACTTGTACCGAAACTTCTGGCAATATGCAACGAGGCCCTGAGAGGCTCCAGGATTCCAGAATCGTAGAAGGAGGCGTTCATCACATTGGTAGAAAAAGAAGGTACCGACCCCAAACAAATAAAGAATTACAGGCCGATTTCCTTACTCAACACTGACTATAAAATATTTATGGGAATATTAGCAGGTAGGATGAAGATAATACTAAATAATTGGATCCACCCTGACCAAAACGGGTTCCTTCCTGGAAGACAGATCAGAACTAATATGAGAGTGGTTATGGATGTGTTGGAGTATTATGAAATACACTTCGAGAAACAGTTGGCCTTGGTCTTTCTCGATGCCCAGAAGGCGTTCGATAACCTAAATTGGGGATTTATGATCCAGCAGATTAGAAGAATGAATTTTGGGGAATGCTTCGAGAATGCGATAAAAACAATTTATGACAAGCAGAGTGCAAATATTATACTGAATGGAGATATGACCAAAACTTTTCGGATCGGTAAAGGGGTAAGGCAAGGCTGTCCACTCTCTCCACTCTTATTTATATTAGCTCTGGAGATACTGTTAAGGAATATTAGGCAAAATAACGAAATACGCAGACTGGTAATTAGGAATGAAACCTTCAAAATTCAAGCTTTCGCTGACGATGTAGCGTTGATCATGGAGGACCCGTTAACAACTGGGCCAAAGGTATTGAAAGAGATAGACGAGTACAGGAAGTTATCTGGATTTAAATTAAATATGACAAAAACTAAAATGTTAACAAAAAATATCCCGAAAAGAGAACAGGAAATATTAATAGAAAAATTGGGCATCCAAATAGTTAAAAGGATAAAGTATTTAGGGATATGGATTACCGCTAGATGCTCGTCCTTGAAGGAGGATAATTATACGCCATTACTGACAAAAATCAAGCAAGATTTGGATCGTTGGGGAAAGCTACAAATATCGTTTCTAGGTAGGATAGCCACCATTAAGATGAGCATTCTCCCCAAATTAATATATTTGTTCCAAACCACTCCAGTTAGCATTGACAAAAAATTCTTTTCGGATTTAAATATGATAGTAAGGAAATTCATTTGGGGAGGGAAAAAACTGAGAATTGCGTTACGTTCTTTGCAGGAAAAAAGAAGTAAAGGTGGATTTGGGCTCCCAGTTTGGGAGATATACCACAGAGCTGCCAATTTAGTATGGCTACGAGAGTGGGCCACATTAAGAAATAAAAGAATTCTACAATTGGAAGGGCATGATCTGCTAAGAGGCTGGCATGCCTACCTTTGGGATAAAGGAAAGGGGGCAGGGATAAGTTTCCACCGACACAAAATTAGAGATACATTAATGAAGACATGGAAAGAAATTAGGCATAAACATTACTTTAAAATCCCAAAATGGATCTCTACAATGGAGGCAATGATCTACCCAAACACAATAAGCAGAGAGAAAATGTTTACGTACCAAGACATTTTAGACAACAGCGGCAACCTCAAATCTAATGAGACATTGAAAGAGCAAGGGATCCATATAGATTGGTGGCCCTATTTACAGATAAAATCCCGATACAGGAAAGATAAATAGGAAGAGGGAATAGAAGCGGGAACAAATAGCTTTGATAAGATATGGCTGGGCAATGAGAACAAACTATTAGCTAAATTATACTCCTACCTGCTCGAATATGATAGAGAAGGAGAAATACTTAAAGACCAAATGATCGCTTGGGGAAAAAATATTGATTCAAAGATAAATTTAGATGATTGGGAAGAAATATGGAACAGCAATCTTAAATTGACAAGAGCAATAAGCTATAAGGAGAATCAGTACAAAATGCTGTATAGATGGCATTTAGCGCCATCTAGAATTGCAAAGATCTATCCGAATGCAAGCCCCAAGTGCTGGAAATGCGGCCACCACCAAGGTACCTTCTACCATATGTGGTGGACGTGTCCGGAAGCGAGGAAATTCTGGAAAAAAATACAAAAATGGGTTCAAGAAATATTAAATGAGGATATTAATTTTCTACCTGAAATCTATCTCCTGGGAGTGCTAAAACGGAAAGTTGTTAAGGAAAAGAAATATCTGATTATTCATATTGTCACAGCTGCTAGACTCTCCTATGCCAGTTGCTGGAAAGAGAAAGGATGTCCGACTGAGGAACAGATAGTCAATAAAGTATTGGACTGTGCAGAAATGTGCAGATTAATGTATGTTTTAAACGGAAAGGAAGACTCGGAATTCTATACGATCTGGGATCTGTGGTATAGGTGGTTGAAAAATAAATGCAAAAGTTAACTCTCATTAGGACAATGTATAATTATTAATTAATTTATATATTATTGTTGTATTATGTGTTTAATTTTACAAGGTTTACGTATAAACTGTATAATACCTAGATAATTGATTAGATTCCATATATGTAAATATACAAGATGACTACACGTTGCCGAACCATAGAGTTTGAAATGTAATATATTCTTTACTCAATAAAATTTCATTAAAAAAAAAAAAGGAATATGAGAAGAATATGTTGTAGATATACGGTATAAAACTGAAATACTGATGGAAATTAGAATATAAGAGAAATAAATTATGTTAAAAGGAATTTATAAATGCATATAAAGATGTGTTTGAAGTAAGAACTATGTCTCAATGTTAAATTGTCATAAAAAGATAATGATAATATGATTAAATGTGAATAAATAAAGTATAGATGGATGGTAACAACAGAAAGACAATTATGCTGGGATTAACAGCAAAATTAAGATGATTATGCTGAGAGTATCAGCAAAAAAATGATTATGCTGGGTTTAACAGTAAAAACAAAGATGATTATGCTGGGATCAACAGTAAAAAATAAAATGATTATGCTGGGATTGACAACAAAAAACAAAAATGATTATGCTGGGTATGACAGCAAAAACAAGGAGGATTATGCTGGGATTAACAGTAAAAATGAAATGATTATGCTGGGTTTAACAGTAAAAATAAAGATGATTATGCTGGGATTATCAGTAAAAGATTATGATTAAGATGAAGATGAAGATGATGTGCTGGGATAAATAGTTAAAATAAAGATGTTTGTGCTGGGATTAGCGGTTAAAATAAAATGATTAGGTTGGGATTAATCGTTTAAATAAGGATGATTGTGTTGATAAACAGCAATGAAGAAGATTATATCGGGAGCAATAGCTAAAATATTGTTTAAATGCTTATAATAATAGTAATGATTTCTATTTTCAAAATACATTCATCTAAGCAAAAAGAAAAAGAAAAATGAAATGATATTTGGTTAGGATTTAAAGATTTAAGTAACGGGTTTTTGGGATAATGGCATTGTTAAATAGACAGAATTTAGGGAAATAATTGAGTTAAAGATTAAGTTGTGTTATTTGAAAATTAAGATTTGTTAGTAATTGTACCAATTTATGACCGGATCAATGCTTCGTTTTGAAAAGATGTATTTTATGTTCATGTTTAAAAAAAAAAATCAACCCCCCCCCAATAATAAATCAAACAATACTCCACAATACCCAATTTAAAAAATGCACCTGAAACAGTCCAACAATTTCCTTTCTTATTCCCAGTTCTTATTTTCAGACCTCAGGTCACTTCACCCTTTTAGCTGTTATATTTCATAAAGCCAAAATATCCATAGTCCAAAGTTCTCTTCAAAATGGTTGTTTTCTACTTGATAAATTGTAATTCACAAAGGCCCACCAAACCCCAAAATTGTGTCAAACAGATTATAAATCACTAAATAGGAGAGCTAAAAGAAAGAAGTCTTCACTTGCTTTATAAACAACTTCTGCTATTTTCCAGTTTCGGTTGCTCAGTTTATAAAATCCATATCCATTCAGAGAGCTACAATGTTTAAAACTCACACTGTTTCCACTCTCTTTCTCTGCAGTTCTCTCTATAAACAGTTCCCAGGTGCAGACAGTTTATCTGAACCTTGTAACAAGGTTCTTTCTTTCCTCCAGTGGTGTGGAATGGGGGTCCGGGAGCTTGGTCAATCGTGGCTTCTCAGGGAAGTATAGGTGAAACTGGAAAACTAAATCAGGAGCATGAACATATCATGCATTCTCAAATAAGTGTTCAGATTCTGGATAGCCCTTCCAATGAATCAAATATTGAATCCCTTTACCTCTGCATCTAGAGTCTAGGATTTTTTCCACTTCATATTCTGTTTCTCCATCCATGATTACGGGGGGCGGGGGGGGGGAGGACACAGATTGGTTAAAGGAGGTGGATAAGAATAAAAAAGGAGTTGAAATGAAATGTGAGGGATCTCACGAAGAATGATGGTTCGTTGAGGGTGCTTCCAAGAAAAGGTCAGCACGCAAGGATGCAATCAAATTAAGTCTTTATTTAGAAGTAAAAGTAGAGTAAAATAAGTTCCCAGGCATGGAGGCATCCATGCCTGGATTGAGCCCATGGGTCAGTCCCATAGGAGAGTAGAACAAGAGCAGGGAAAAAGGGAAAAGGAAAAAGCAGGGAGCAGCCCCTGTGCAGGGGTTCTTATAGGGGCCCCTGGCCCCTCCCTTACCCATGTGTGTGAGGGGGCTGGAGGGCCATTAACTCTCCCCAATGGGGCTGCAGGGGCTGGAGCCCCTTGACCCACCAGTGGGATCAAAGGTGTCTCTTTGCCCCCATCTGGTGGCCTTTGAAGAGACTGCCATGGCTGGCACAAAACACCTAACAATTCCCCTTCTTGCCAGCCAATGACAGGTGACGGTGAATATGTCTGAGAGGGCAAGCAGGTGTCCTGCCACCTCTCCTGTTCTTTAATGGGCAGCTCTTGGATTGCAGAGAAAGTCTTTGGGGTGACCACAACGCTGTTGATGGATGCGATGTGCCCAATGTCAATTCTCTTAGGTGGGACCCCCTTGTTGGACCGCTTTGACCTTCTGACCTCCTGCCACTCACCACCCTTTTCTTCTGCGGGTTCTTCGCCAACTGGCTGTTCACGACCGGGATGTGGAGGCCCTCGGTCCCAGGCGTTGGGCATCATGGGCCTCTGAAGCCTTGCTGGAGGCAAAGAGTCAGGGGAAGATGGTGTGTCTTCTCCCTCAGGACTGGACGGCTCACCCTCCTCATCTGGACCAGGTAGGCTGACCTCTTCCTCCGGTTCCTCGCTCTCGTCGGTGGCAGGGTCTGTGGTTGTCTCAGGTGGTGTCATGGTTGGTGCAGCTTTGCTGGGCCGGTTAATGTATGGACCCAGATCATTTGAGTGGATCTGGGTCCAATTGGAGTCCTCTTCGAAGGAGGCAGATTGGGAGGTCACAATCCTGCCCCCTTCTCCCAGGAATCGGTAGGCCTTGGAGCCAGGGGCATAGCCCAAGAACCTCAGTCTCTGGGAGATGGATCTCCCCTTCTTCCGTAGCTGCTTGGGGATGTGCACCCAAGCGTAGGAGCCAAAAACACGCAAGTGTCCCAAATTTGGCTTCCTACCGTGGACCAGAAAATATGGGGTCTGGTTCACAACGCTGCTCCAGGTGCGGTTCAGGGTGTAGTTGGCATAGTGTACTGCCTCCGTCCAGTACGATTCCGCAACCCCAGCATCCGCAATCAGGCTGCGCACCATGGTCTGCAGAATGCCATTACGTTTTTCTGACACACTGTTCTGTGCAGGTGTAAAAGACGCTGTACGAAAATGGTGTATGCCCTTGTGCCTTATCCAGTCCTGGAATTTTCGGGACATGAACTCAGCCCCACGGTCGCTCTGCAGCTGCGCGATCTTTGTCTTGTACTGAGTTTCCACGTAGTTGTACAATGATTTTATGGCATCAAAGGCTTCAGACTTTTCTGTGAGGGTATACACATGGCTATACCTCGAGAAATCATTGACGGCAGTGAGGAAATACTGCCTTTTTCCTAGGGACGGTGTAAATTGCCCAACCAAATCAACATGTATTAATTGATATGGGTATTGAGTTTTACGCAGTGACACCTTAGGTATTGGGGCGGCCTTCCTCTTTGCCCTCTTACAGATGGCACAGTCCAGAAACACCTCACAATTCTGGAGATGAATCCCCTCAGTGAATTCCCCCATCTTTTTAACCACTGGGAAGCTCGCATGGCCTAACCTCCGATGTAAGAGGTGGGCACATTTAGTATGGAGCGGCTTTCCCACTAACACTCCCTTGGCTCTGGTTGCCTTGGGCGGTGCTGGCACCTTAGGCCCTTCTTTGGGCTTACCTGCCTTAGGTGCCTGCTGAGGCTCGGGTTTCTTGCCCGCATTGGCCTTGGAAGGCTGTGGTACTGGTTGAGGCGGCGTGGGCGCAACTGCCTCAGTCTTGTGCATCTTTGATGGCCTGGGAGCTGGCTGTGGAGCCTTTCTCTCTCTCTGCGCGCAGGCCCCTTCTGGGGTGGCACCCTGTGAGCTGTCTCCTGTGGCTGGGTACTCGGGGGAGAAATATGGCAAACCATTTATAATGGTAACATTCCCAATGACCCTTTTGTCTCAAGTGACATGACCTCCCCCTTTGCGAAACAATACCTCCACCCTGCCATCATCACATAGCTTGGTTATGCTTAACAGGTTATTAGCTATAGAGGGAGCGTGTAATACACCTTCGACATTGCCCAGCCCTGGTACAGAGACAGTGCCCTCCCCAACAACCAAAGCATTGTTACAATTTGCAACCTTAACGGAGGAGTTAATTCTCCTTAACCGCTTAAAGCTTTGCCTCAAGTTAGCAATGTGAGATGAAGCCCCAGAGTCCAGTAACCAGAGGCCAGTAGGGCCATCAGCCTTTGTGGTGGGGGTGAGGTCACTAGTATACATAAAATTACCCTTAGCACCACCTTTCCCCCCGCCAGGCCCCCTTCTCTGCCCCCTGCCCCTTCCTTGATTGGAGCCACGCTTAGGTCCTTGCTGGTAATGGGGGAAGTCCTTCTTCAGATGCTCCTCAGAGCCACAGATGAAATACTTGGGTAGAGCGTTAACCTGCTCTGAACTCTGGTGCCTTCTGTTGATGCGATGAGTTGTGGCCCTGGTGTACTCTCCCGCATCTCTACGCCTCCTGTCTTCCTCATTGAGCCTCCCTGTGAGGTAGGACAGAGTTATGGCTTCCTTTCTGGTTCCCTCTAGTGAGACAATAAAATTGCCCCAACTTTTGTCCAGGGATGCCAAAATGACAGCGATCATGTTGGCCTCAGTCACGGGGTAGTCCCTGAGCACCAGCTCTGCCCTGAGTGCCTTCAACTTTCCCAGGTGCTCAGCCATGCTAGCCCCAAATTTTAGCTTGGTGTTATAGAACTCTGTTGTGAGTCTTGTGGTGGAGCCCAAGCTATCACTATTAAATAAGCTATATAACAACCCCCAAATTTCACCAGCTGTGAGCCCATCTGGAATGCTAGGGTACAATTTAGCATCCAGTGAGCTCAGTAGAGTGGTATAGGCTCTCCTGTGGTACCACTCTTCTTGAGGTCCCCAAGGGAAAGGTGGTGGGGTCTAAAACCATTTCTAGGGTCCCCTCTTTTAAGAGACATACCTGTATCTCTTTATTCCATATATCAAAATTTTCCCCTGCCAGATGTAATTTCTGGAAATTATTTGGGAGAACAGACACAGCTGGGGCAGAAAATGCTGATATATTTTGCTGTCCAAGGTATCTTTGCTTTGGTTCCATTGAAGTAAATGGGAGAGGGATCCCTCTGCTGGCCGGTGTAGGTATTTTTCTCTGATTATTCTTTTCTTTTTCAGGTGGAGCAAACTGAGCATGTGCAAACTGCTGAGCATGCCCAGATCTCATTCCAGCCCAGGAGCCGACTGGGGCGGACCTCTCCCTCTGTGCTTCAGAGCCAGGCCTGAGCCCAGGCCTGTGGGGCTCTGAAGAGTCTTCTGGAAGCCCCCCTGGTACTGGAACACTTACCAGGGGGCAAAGGCTGCAGGATGGGGCTGGAAAAGCCCGAAAATGCTGAGGATCGCCTGGAGGGGCCCACCGCTGGTCCTGGTCCCGCTCTCTGGAGGCCTGGGTCCTGGCTGGGAGGCTCCGGACTGGACACCCCCCCCTCGCTGGTCCCCTGGGGGTGTTGAGGGAGGCTGGCTGCCCCCGAGGTTGAGGCCACGGTCATCGTGGCCTCCAGGGCTGCGACCAGGACTTGGATTGCAGCCCTGATGCCTGCTGCAGCAGGAGCGGCTGGGCAGACTTTGAGGCTTTCCTGTGGGGGAGCCCGAGCAGTTTGCATGCTGCTTTGACTGGTTGCCATTGGTTGCTGGGCCTCGTGGCCTAGCTGAGGCCTACCAAGCCTCACTGGAGTAGGTGGCCTGGGGGCCGCCATGTTGCTTCCGGTTGGCCCCGGAAGCTTCAGGTCACGATTTGGCGGGAATTTTCCTGCCAAAAACTCCGGGTCCCCGGGGTCCCCTAGGGTGGCCGGTGCCATGTTGGGGAGCCTCCTGGGTGCTGTGGAAGGACTTACCCAGGGTCCAGAGGCCCCCTGCAATGGTGTCCCACGTGGCTGGGCTCCTGGCGTCCCTCGGGTTGCTAGGAGCGATTGTAGCAGCTCTCTGCATTCCTCACCAGTGAGCTGGTCTATGCTCGGGATGGCCTGGTCCCTGGCCGCATCCCCGGTGTCCTGGCAGGCCTGGGTGGACTGCTGGTCTTCCATGCCTTCCTCTGTGGCTTGCAGCTGCAAGGAAGCATGCGAAGGGGTCCCTGTCATTCCGCTGGGTCCTCTGGGGGCATAGAGATCATCTGTACCCTCCTCTGGATCGAAGCTCGCATCAGGGACTGGATGCAGGGCTGCCAACCTTGCTTGGAGACTCCTGGTCATGACCAGGGAAGTCCTACCATCCATCTCTTGGGAGTTCCTGCTGGAATCTCCTGGCATCTTGCTTCTGCTGGCTTGGAAGCGTTGCCTCAAACCATCCTCGGATACCACTTTGTGAGGGATCTCACGAAGAATGATGGTTCGTTGAGGGCGCTTCCAAGAAAAGGTCAGCACGCAAGGATGCAATCAAATTAAGTCTTTATTTAGAAGTAAAAGTGGAGTAAAATAAGTTCCCAGGCATGGAGGCATCCATGCCTGAATTGAGCCCATGGGTCAGTCCCATAGGAGACTAGAACAAGAGCAGGCAAAAGGGAAAGGGTAAAAAGGGAGAGAGCAGCCCCTGTGCAGGGGTTCTTATAGGGGCCCCTGGCCCCTCCCTTACAAGGTGTGTGAGGGGGCCGGAGGGCCATTAACTTTCCCCATGGGGCTGCAGGGGCCGGAGCCCATTGACCCACCAGTGGGATCAAAGGTGTCTCTTTGCCCCCATCTGGTGGCCTTTGAAGAGACTGCCATGGCTGGCACAAACCACCTAACATGAAAGAACTAGTATTAACAACAGAAATGGTGGAGAAAAGGGCAAGAAAGATCAAGAATTGGTCAGCACCAGGTGAACATGAATTTCATGGATTTTGGTTGAAACATTAGAGTAGTCTACACCCACTCATTGCCAAGCAGTTTAACAACATACTACAAGGAGGTGAAACTGAAGAGTGGCTAACATCTGGCATGTTAGGTGTTTTGTGCCAGCCATGGCAGGCTCTTCAAAGGCCACCAGATGGGAGCAAAGAGGCACCTTTCGATCCCACTGGTGGGTCAAGGGGCTCCAGCCCCTGCAGCCCCATTGGGGAGAGTTAATGGCCCTCCAGCCCCCTCACACACATGGGTAAGGGAGGGGCCAGGGGCCCCTATAAGAACCCCTGCACAGGGGCTGCTCCCTGCTCTTTCCCTGCTCTTGTTCTAGTCTCCTATGGGACTGACCCATGGGCTCAATCCAGGCATGGATGCCTCCATGCCTGGGAACTTATTTTACTCTACTTTTACTTCTAAATAAAGACTTAATTTGATTGCATCCTTGCGTGCTGACCTTTTCTTGGAAGCACCCTCAACGAACCATCGTTCTTCGTGAGATCCCTCACAAAGTGGTAGCCGAGGATGGTTTGAGGCAACGCTTCCAAGCCAGCAGAAGCAAGATGCCAGGAGATTCCAGCAAGAACTCCCAAGAGATGGATGGTAGGACTTCCCCGGTTATGACCAGGAGTCTCCAAGAAAGGTTGGCAACCCTGCATCCAGTCCCTGATGCGAGCTTCGATCCAGAGGAGGGTACAGATGATCTCTATGCCTCCAGAGGACCCAGTGGAACACAAGGGACCCCTTCGCATGCTTCCTTGCAGCTGCAAGCCACAGAGGAAGGCATGGAAGACCAGCAGTCCACCCAGGATTGCCAGGACACCGGGGAGGAGGCCAGGGATCAGGCCACCCCCAGCGTAGACCAGCTCACTGGTGAGGAATGCAGAGAGCTGCTACGAATGCTCCTAGCAACCCGAGGGACACCAGGAGCCCAGCCACATGGGACACCAGCGCAGGGGGCCTCTGGACACTGGGTAAGTCCTTCCACAGTCCCCAGGAGGCTCCCCAACATGGCGCCGGCCACCCTGGGGGCCCCCGGGGGCCCGGAGCTTTTGGTGGGAAATTTCCCGCTAAATCGCAACCTGCAGCTTCCGGGGCCAACCGGAATCAACATGGCAGCCCCCAGGCCACCTACTCCAGCGAGCCTTTGTAGGTCTCAGCTAGGCCACGAGGCCCAGCAACGGATGGCAGCCAGCCAAAGCAGCATGCAAACTGCTCGCCCCCCCTCACCGGCAAGCCTCGAAGTCTGCCCAGCTGCTCCTGCTGCAGCTGGCATCAGGGCTGCAATCCAAGTCCTGGTCGCAGCCCTGGAGGCCACGATGACCGCGGCCTCAACCTCGGGGGCAGCCAGCCTCCCTCGACACCCCCAGGGGACCAGCGAGGGGGGGGCGTCCAGTCCGGAGCCTCCCAGCCAGGACCCAGGCCTCCAGAGAGCCCCAGAAGAACCCCTGGGGGCTCCAGCCTTCCCAACACCCCCACCGAGGCAACGGAGGACTTACCTGGATGACTTCAGGGGGCCTCCAGCCAAGCCCCCCACCTCCCAAGATGGCTTCCTCCTCCAGAGTCTTCAGGACCAGCGGTGGGCCCCTCCAGGCGATCCTCAGCATTTTTGGGCTTTTCCAGCCCCATCCTGCAGCCTTCGCCCCCTGGTAAGTGTTCCAGTACCAGGCGGGCTTCCAGAAGACTCTTCAGAGCTCCACAGGCCTGGGCCCAGGCCTGGCCCTGAAGCACAGAGGGAGAGGTCCGCTCCCGTTGGCTCCTGGGCTGGAATGAGTTCTGAGCATGCTCAGTTGGCCCCATCTGAAAAGGAGAAAAATAAACAGAGAAAAATACCTACACCGGCCAGCAGAGGGATCCCTCTCCCATTTACTTCAATGGAACCAAAGCAGAGATACCAAGGACAACAAAATACATCAGCATTTTCTGCCCCAGCTGTGTCTGTTCTCCCAAATAACTTTGAAAAATTACATCTGGGAGGGGGAAATGTTAACATATGGAATAAAGAGATACAGGTATGTCTCTTAAAAGAGGTGACCCTAGGAATGGTTTTAGACCCCCTACCTTTCCCTTGGGGACCTCAAGAAGAGTGGTACCACAGGAGAGCCTATACCACTCTATTGAGCTCACTGGATGCTAAATTGTACCCTAGCATTCCAGATGGGCTCACAGCTGGTGAAATTTGGGGGTTGTTATATAGCTTATTTAATAGTGATAGCTTGGGCTCCACCACAAGACTCACAACAGAGTTCTATAACACCAAGCTAAAATTTGGGGCTAGCATGGCTGAGCACCTGGGAAAGTTGAAGGCACTCAGGGCAGAGCTGGTGCTCAGGGACTACCCCGTGACTGAGGCCAACATGATCGCTGTCATTTTGGCATCCCTGGACAAAAGTTGGGGCAATTTTATTGTCTCACTAGAGGGAACCAGAAAGGAAGCCATAACTCTGTCCTACCTCACAGGGAGGCTCAATGAGGAAGACAGGAGGCGTAGAGATGCGGGAGAGTACACCAGGGCCACAACTCATCGCATCAACAGAAGGCACCAGAGTTCAGAGCAGGTTAACGCTCTACCCAAGTGTTTCATCTGTGGTTCTGAGGAGCATCTGAAGAAGGACTTCCCCCATTACCAGCAAGGATCTAAGCGTGGCTCCAATCAAGGAAGGGGCAGGGGGCAGAGAAGGGGGCCTGGCGGGGGGAAAGGTGGTGCTAAGGGTAATTTTATGTATACTAGTGACCTCACCCCCACCACAAAGGCTGATGGCCCTACTGGCCTCTGGTTACTGGACTCTGGGGCTTCATCTCACATTGCTAACTTGAGGCAAAGCTTTAAGCGGTTAAGGAGAATTAACTCCTCCGTTAAGGTTGCAAATTGTAACAATGCTTTGGTTGTTGGGGAGGGCACTGTCTCTGTACCAGGGCTGGGCAATGTCGAAGGTGTATTACACGCTCCCTCTATAGCTAATAACCTGTTAAGCATAACCAAGCTATGTGATGATGGCAGGGTGGAGGTATTGTTTCGCAAAGGGGGAGGTCATGTCACTTGAGACAAAAGGGTCATTGGGAATGTTACCATTATAAATGGTTTGCCATATTTCTCCCCCGAGTACCCAGCCACAGGAGACAGCTCACAGGGTGCCACCCCAGAAGGGGCCTGCGCGCAGAGAGAGAGAAAGGCTCCACAGCCAGCTCCCAGGCCATCAAAGATGCACAAGACTGAGGCAGTTGCGCCCACGCCGCCTCAACCAGTACCACAGCCTTCCAAGGCCAATGCGGGCAAGAAACCCGAGCCTCAGCAGGCACCTAAGGCAGGTAAGCCCAAAGAAGGGCCTAAGGTGCCAGCACCGCCCAAGGCAACCAGAGCCAAGGGAGTGTTAGTGGGAAAGCCGCTCCATACTAAATGTGCCCACCTCTTACATCGGAGGTTAGGCCATGCGAGCTTCCCAGTGGTTAAAAAGATGGGGGAATTCACTGAGGGGATTCATCTCCAGAATTGTGAGGTGTTTCTGGACTGTGCCATCTGTAAGAGGGCAAAGAGGAAGGCCGCCCCAATACCTAAGGTGTCACTGCGTAAAACTCAATACCCATATCAATTAATACATGTTGATTTGGTTGGGCAATTTACACCGTCCCTAGGAAAAAGGCAGTATTTCCTCACTGCCGTCAATGATTTCTCGAGGTATAGCCATGTGTATACCCTCACAGAAAAGTCTGAAGCCTTTGATGCCATAAAATCATTGTACAACTACGTGGAAACTCAGTACAAGACAAAGATCGCGCAGCTGCAGAGCGACCGTGGGGCTGAGTTCATGTCCCGAAAATTCCAGGACTGGATAAGGCACAAGGGCATACACCATTTTCGTACAGCGTCTTTTACACCTGCACAGAACAGTGTGTCAGAAAAACGTAATGGCATTCTGCAGACCATGGTGCGCAGCCTGATTGCGGATGCTGGGGTTGCGGAATCGTACTGGACGGAGGCAGTACACTATGCCAACTACACCCTGAACCGCACCTGGAGCAGCGTTGTGAACCAGACCCCATATTTTCTGGTCCACGGTAGGAAGCCAAATTTGGGACACTTGCGTGTTTTTGGCTCCTACGCTTGGGTGCACATCCCCAAGCAGCTACGGAAGAAGGGGAGATCCATCTCCCAGAGACTGAGGTTCTTGGGCTATGCCCCTGGCTCCAAGGCCTACCGATTCCTGGGAGAAGGGGGCAGGATTGTGACCTCCCAATCTGCCTCCTTCGAAGAGGACTCCAATTGGACCCAGATCCACTCAAATGATCTGGGTCCATACATTAACCGGCCCAGCAAAGCTGCACCAACCATGACACCACCTGAGACAACCACAGACCCTGCCACCGACGAGAGCGAGGAACCGGAGGAAGAGGTCAGCCTACCTGGTCCAGATGAGGAGGGTGAGCCGTCCAGTCCTGAGGGAGAAGACACACCATCTTCCCCTGACTCTTTGCCTCCAGCAAGGCTTCAGAGGCCCATGATGCCCAACGCCTGGGACCGAGGGCCTCCACATCCCGGTCGTGAACAGCCAGTTGGCGAAGAACCCGCAGAAGAAAAGGGTGGTGAGTGGCAGGAGGTCAGAAGGTCAAAGCGGTCCAACAAGGGGGTCCCACCTAAGAGAATTGACATTGGGCACATCGCATCCATCAACAGCGTTGTGGTCACCCCAAAGACTTTCTCTGCAATCCAAGAGCTGCCCATTAAAGAACAGGAGAGGTGGCAGGACACCTGCTTGCCCTCTCAGACATATTCACCGTCACCTGTCATTGGCTGGCAAGAAGGGGAATTGTTAGGTGTTTTGTGCCAGCCATGGCAGTCTCTTCAAAGGCCACCAGATGGGGGCAAAGAGACACCTTTGATCCCACTGGTGGGTCAAGGGGCTCCAGCCCCTGCAGCCCCATTGGGGAGAGTTAATGGCCCTCCAGCCCCCTCACACACATGGGTAAGGGAGGGGCCAGGGGCCCCTATAAGAACCCCTGCACAGGGGCTGCTCCCTGCTTTTTCCTTTTCCCTTTTTCCCTGCTCTTGTTCTACTCTCCTATGGGACTGACCCATGGGCTCAATCCAGGCATGGATGCCTCCATGCCTGGGAACTTATTTTACTCTACTTTTACTTCTAAATAAAGACTTAATTTGATTGCATCCTTGCGTGCTGACCTTTTCTTGGAAGCGCCCTCAATGAACCATCGTTCTTCGTGAGATCCCTCACATGGCAAAACCTTCCAGATAATGAAAGGTCCAGAAAAAGGGACAGGACTAGGAAACTACAGGCCAATTACCTGCTTTCCAACAACTTTCAAATTGTTAACTGGTGTAGTAGCTGATGCAGTCCAACAGCATGTAGTTGAAAACAAGCTTTTTCCACCTGAGCAGAAAGAAACCACCCAAACAGCTGAGGAACAAAATATCTGTCGAGCCCTGGCCAGGGCTTGCCATCTCCGGGATGCTGGGGTGTTTGGGACCAGACGGGGCACTCACCTGACCTCCCGGCACAGCGGCATCGGCTCTGTGCAGCAGCTAGAGAATCGGACGTTGCAGCAGCTGGAGAATCGGGCGATGCAGCCGAAACCTACCGGCGCTGTCCTATGACGTCAGAGCTGCGATGCTGGGCGTCACAGAACTCAACAGCTGGTGTGGGAGGGGGGAATTTTGAATTAGTTTGCCGGATGGTGGTTTGGGAGCGGGGAAAAATATAAATAGCGCTGCACAGCGGCTGCGTGCAGCGCTGACTTAAACTGTGTGTTCCGGCCCGTTTTGTTCTTCTTGCTGTGCTGCTGCTTATCTTTAATAAAAGATTGTTAAAGGACGCTGCTTCTGATGATTTCTTGGTGGACACGGTCTGGATGACAGACGGAGCCGAGAGTATCAACTTCTAATTGACAAGATGATTCTGGAAAACTGCAAGAGAAGGAAGACCAACCTCAATGTAGCATGGATTGGCTACAAAAAGGCATTCGACTCTCTGCCACATGAGTGGATAATCAAGTGCGTAGAAATAACAGGAGTCAGTAGAAACATCAGAAGCTTTGCACAAAGATTGATGGCACAATGGAAGACATGGTTGCTGATCAATGGTGATAGATTGGGATAGGTTACTATCAAGAGAGGAATCTTTCAAGGAGACTCACTTTCACCACTACTGTTTGCACTGATTCCTCTGTCAAAAATACTGAATAACTCAGGCCATGGCTATCAAACATCAAAAACATCTGCCAGACTATCCCACCTCCTTTACTTGGACAATCTGAAGCTGTATGGAAAAACATCATTTGAAATAGAATTGCTTCTCAACACTGTCCATATATATAGCAAAGATATTGCAATGGAGTTTGGACTGGACAAATGTGCCATGCTCACCATCAAACAGGGAAAATAGTGAAAACTGATGGACTCAAGATGCCCTATAGACGTGATGGCGAACCTATGGCACACGTGCCAGAGGTGGCACACAGAGCCCACTCTGTGGTCTCGCGCATCGTGGCCAGCTGCTCTTCTGGTTTCTGGTGCACCGGCCAGCTGGTGTTCGTGGGTGCTGAAGCACCGGAAAATGCCCCCCAAAATGGTAAAAAATGCCCCCCAAAATAGCGTTTTTGGGCCATTTTCCAGGCTGTTTTCAAGCTGTTTTTCGGGCCTGAAAACGGCCAAAAAATGGGCTGAAAACTGACCTGAAAACAGCCTGAAAAACAGCCCAAAACAGCCCAAAAACAGTCACACGCACACCAGCCAGCTAGTTTTCGGGTTTCCGGTGCTCCAGCATGCACGCACATGCATGCGCGTTCCGGTTTGGGCACTTGGTGCGGAAAAGGTTTGCCATCACTGCCCTATAGAAATAACATCAAGAGTCTGGATGAAGATGATCACTACAAATACCTGGGCAACCTTCAAGCTGACATCATCAGGCACACTGAAGGGAAGAAAAGGGTTAGAATTGAATACATCAAGGGAGTGAAGAAGATCTTAAAGTCCAAACTCAGTGGACGAAATACCATCAAGACAATTAACACCTGTGCAATTCCAGTCATTAGATACACAGCTGGAATAGTGGACTGGACTAAAACAGAACTAAAAACCCTGGGTAGGAAGACTAGGAAAATAATGACACTGAATCATGCTCTTCATCCTTAGAGCAATGCTGACAGACTCTTCTTACCAAGGAAAATGGGTGGGCGTGGAATGTTGCAAGTACATGATGTTATGTCTGCACAGGCATGAGCAGAGGCTTTCCTTCTGCCATGCAGGTGCGGGACATATTTTAAAGTTATTGGTTAAAGGCTGACAGTTTTTCCTTTAAAAGGGGCTGTCAGCCGGAAATTGCAAATTGGTTTTACTGAGTCATTATCTGCAATAAACATTGCTGCTGGAAGTTTGGCTTCTCGTCTGTATTCCTACACCCACACATTCCATGAGATGGTTGAAGAAGAAAAAAGAGCATTGGAAGAATATCTGAAGAGGCTTCCGGCGGTGATGTCACGCGGTGTGGGTGAGGGAGAGTTTGACAGCTCCTGTAAACCCAGCTAATCCTTGTATAGGAGCCCCATAAGGGCAGTTCCAGACCCGGAGAGTCCGGAACATTAAAGGGGAAGGTTTCAAGCTTCGGACAAGGCGCTAGTGTCCTGGAGAGTGAAACCGGACCCCTTAAATCCAGCAGGGAAAAATCTGCCTGCCTGTCAGGCAGATCGAAAGTGATGGCGGCCGCCTCAGAGAGGAAGTAAGGAGTGATTACAGCTACAGCGATCGGAGGAGGAGGAAAGAAGAAGAGAAAATTAGTGAGACGGCAAAAAAAATAAATTTGGTGTTGAAAAGAGAGTCGTGGAGAGTATTTAAAGAGGCGACTAAGGAGAAGGGCGCTCAGCGGGAGACTATCGAAAGAAGACAACAACGTAACGGAAATAGTGAGCTGAATCAACAACAAAAGATACAAAGTAACTACCCTGGACTTTCTGGATTGATACAGAGGAGATGGTGGAGAAGAGCGAGAATAATTGTAAAACAGTGACTTTGTCTTAATGGATACTTTTGGTGGGCAATTTTGGAACGATCTATCTGATTTGGTTTTGGAAAGGAGATTTTGGACAGAGCCAGAGAAGTAAGTAAAACATTTGGACATTGTGGATTTATAAATAACAAGATTGACAATAAAGTTTGAGACTGTGTAGGATTGGAAATAAGGAAGAACTGAACGGTGGTGTGAAGAGTGGGAAAAAAATATCTGAACTGAACAATCTGATGCAATAAGGAACGGAAGGAGTGGAAGAAGGCATTTGGAAAAAAAAACTCTGGTTTCGAATTGGATTTAAGTAATCTTAAGTAATTATTAAGTAATTATTATTAAATAATACCTAAGAAAGAATTTTGTAATTGGGAAAAAGGAGGATTCTGTTTTGCTGATTGTATGAATAAGAAATATAGGCTTTATAGGCTTTATAGAAAGGAGTAAGGATTAAAGGAGATTAGACAGAGGTGAAAAAGGGATTGGTTTAAACAGTACAGTGTACAGAGGGGGAAGAAGAGGTATAACAGTTGATAATTGTTGTTTGAAAGTTATATCTGCGAGAGGTAGCAATATTTTAATTTAGTACTAACGTGGCAAAGTAAAGTAATACCTAAAAATTTATGATACTGTGGAGGAATTGGACCAAAAATATAATAATGTCAACAACAACAACAATAACGAAAACGGGGGGGAAAAAACTATAGTAAACCCAACTGTGATGCCCTCACCTACAATGCAGCGATCGATTGAATCCATGCTGGGAAAAGAAAAGGAAAAGAAGGAGCCAACTATGAGCAGCATGCAAAATATGCTACAAACAATTCAAGAGACCTTATTGAAATCGCAAGAAAAAATGGCAGATCACCAAGAGGAAGCTAGAAGATATCACCAAGAAATTAAAGATGAATTAGGAGAGTTAAAGGATGATTTGAAAAGTATTGTCACTGCGTTAAATGTTTGCCAGCTGAGCTCCCATTCTAAGACTTACGGTAGCCTGGCCAGGGAACTTATCCGTAGCTGAGATAAGGCTGGTCTTGTGAGACATTGGACTACTGCGCATGTCTACATTCTTTCTTTTCTAACTTCCTAAGTTCCTTTGTCCATCTGTGTGAGATAACTGCCGGTAAAGATGTAGTTAGCTAGTTTTGTACTTTTATAATAAAATGTTTCTTAGAATATATACTTCGGGTTTTCTTTCTTTGAGTATACTCCATAGAAAACAAGATTCATCCACCTCTAATTAATTACAGTTTCCCCGAGGGGGGGAACGAAGCTGATTCACACTTCAACAAGTATGAAAGAGAAGATGGAGAATATTCAACAGACAGTAGCAGAGAATGAGCATAAAGTAAAAAAAATAGAAGATAAAGTAGACCATTTGGATTTAAAGTTAGAAATGGCAGAACAGAAAATACAACAACAAAATAAAGAATTGGCTGACTCAATTACTTTCTTAGAAATGGAGAAAGCCTCCTTCTTCCTACGCTTCCAGAACGTTACTGAAGAGAGAGAAGAAGATTTGGAAGAGAAAATGAGTGGTATAATAGCGGAAATAATACAGAAAGATAAAATAGAAGTAAAAGACTCGATAGATGAAGCATACCAAGTACACAACAACTACATTAGAAGGCACCGACTGCCACGGGAAGAACATATCAGATTTTGCAAAAAAAAAAAAACCAATAAGAAATTAAGTATATAAAAAATCAAGGGATGGAAAAATAACATATAATGGGAAAGAGATTATTATCCTAAAGCAAACCCCACAAAGAGTACGGGACCAAAGACAGCTATATTACTTCCTGACATCCAAATTAATTCAACACAAAGTAATGTTCCATTGGATCATGCTGGAAGGAATCCTTATTACTTGGCAAGACAAAAAATTCAAAATCGACACAATAGAAAAAGTGCAGGAGTTCTATAAAAATTATTTAGAAGAAGAACAAGAAGGTAAGGAAGAAATAGAAGACAAAAGTCAGGAGGAGGAACAACAGTAAGAAATAGAAAGAGAGGAAGAACAAAAGAAAGCCCAAGAAAAGGAACGAGAAGAAAGAGAGGGAGCAAAAGGAAGAGTTAAGAGAGAGACAAGAAACACCAAAAGGCAAGTACAGTAAGAGATGGAAGAAAAAATATCTCTATTCTCAGTGAATATTAACGGCTTAAATGTTAAGAAAAAGAGAGCCCAGATATTTACAAAATTAAGAAAATTAGACATGGATGTGATCTGCCTACAAGAGGTCCATATTAAGAAAGACTATCAAAAATTGTTGGAAAATAAGAAATTAGGAAAACTATATGCAGCACTTTCTCAACAGAAAAAAAGAGGAATAGCAGTGTATATAAAAGAAAGATTAAAATCAGAATTGAAATATGCAGATGATGAGGGAAGAATTTTGATGATCAAGTTAGATACTGAAATGAAACAATTCTTATTAGTAGTGATTTATGCCCCTAATACAAACCAAAAAGATTTTTATAAAAAATTACACGATAAAATATTAGAACAAGAAATAGAAAATATATGTATAATAGGAGATCTCAACGCAATAGTTGACACCAAAAAAGATTATTATAGTGATAATAAGAGCAAAAAAAAAAAAAAGGAAATGCTACCAAAAGAGTTTTTTAACATGATATCAGAATTAGGTTTAAAAGATGCGTGGAGAGAAATCAACAAAGAAGAAAGACAATACACATATTATTCCCACCCGCACCAATCGTGGTCCAGGATCGATATGGCCTGGATGACAGTACAACTGCAATTGGAGATAGAAAAAATAGATATTGGAATAAATGAATGGGCGCACCACAATCCTATAATAATACATTGGAAGGGACAAAAGAAATACAAAAGGTGGACTTTAAGCCAGTATTTATGTAAGGAGAAAGAATACAAACAACTAGTGGGAAAAGAGATAGAGATCTTTTTAAGTATAAACAAAAAAGAACACACCTCGCCCCAAAATCTTTGGGATACTTTGAAAGCTTACATTAGGGGGGTGTCAATTGCATATATTGCAAAGAGGAACAAACAGAAAAGATACCAACAAAATAAATTACAGGAAGAACTCCAAAGAGTAGAAGAAAAACTATATAAAGATCCACAAAATAAGAAATTTAAAGAGGAATGGAGAATAACTAAACACAAATTAAATTTGATTACACAAGAAGAAATTGCTTTGAAAATAAAGGCAGCGAAACAAAACTATTTTGAGCATGCAAACAAAATAAGTAGATGGCTAGCTTATAAATTGAAAAAAGAAAAAGAAAAAAGGATGATACAATATTTGAAGAATGAAGAAGGGGAAGTATGTTACAAAACAGAAGATAAAAAAAGAATAGTACATAACTTCCTCTCTAGACTATATACTCAGGAACAAAAGAAAGAAACTGAAATAGAGAGATATATAGAGGAAATAAATGTTTGCAAGCTGACAGAGGAACAGAAAGAGATATTGAATAGACCAATCTCCGAAACTGAATTTGGAATGGCATTGAAAAAACAAAAAAATAATAAGTCCCCAGGCCCAGACGGATTACCGATTGAATTGTACAAAAATATGATAGAACAGATCGGAGAACTTATGTTAGAAATATTTAATGAAGTATTGCAAGAGACAAAAACACCCAAATCCTGGTCAGAAGCTTTAATTACATTAATTCATAAGGAGGACTCAGACCCACAATTAATACAAAATTATAGGTCTACCTCTCTATTGAATTCTGATTACAAATTATTTATGTCAATAATTGCGGAAAGACTAAAGGTGATTCTGAACAAACATCTACATTTGGACCCAAGCGGATTCCTGCCAGGATGGCAAATTAAAAATAATACACGGACGATAGTAGATATATTAGAGTATTATGAGGTACACGCAGAGAAACAATTTTCACTGGTTTTCCTTGATGCGCAAAAAGCCTTTTACAATTTGAACTGGAATTTCATGATACAATTAATAAAGAAATTGGATTATGGACAAAAATTTGGACAAATGATTGGAAAAATTTATTCAAAACAGACGGCAAAAGCATTGGTTAATCAGGATATGACAAAAGGCTTTGAGATAACAAAAGGAGTAAGACAAGGCTGCCCACTCTCCCCACTTCTTTTTATTCTAGCACTGGAGCCACTCTTAAATAGAATTAGGGAAGACCAAGAAATAAAGGGCCTGAGAATTAAAAGTGAGGAGTACAAAGTCCAGGCATATGCAGATGATATGGTTTTTATAATTGAGGAACCTTTAGAATCTGGCCCCAAATTGATTAGAAAAATAGAAGAATTCAGTGAAGTAGCAAGTTTAAAAATTAATAAGAATAAATCAAAATTATTAACTAAAAATCTTACAAAAAACCAGGAGATAGAATTAGAAAAGATTATGAATATCCAAGCAACAACAAAAAAAAAAAAGTATTTGGGAATTTGGCTTACGGCAAGAAGTTCCTC
The DNA here is from genome assembly GCA_037215915.1 of Pantherophis vulpinus. Classification (NCBI taxonomy): domain Eukaryota; kingdom Metazoa; phylum Chordata; class Lepidosauria; order Squamata; family Colubridae; genus Pantherophis; species Pantherophis vulpinus. The sequence goes on from JAXLNS010000038.1 coordinate 1,296,660, forward strand.
AATTAAAAAAGAAAATTATGATAAATTAACTGAACAAATTAGGAAAGATTTGGAAAACTGGACAAAGTTGCAGATCTCATGGATGGGAAGAGTGGCAGTAATAAAAATGAATATCCTACCTAAAATTTTATTCCTCTTCCAGACTATTCCGATAAAAATGGGGGGGGGAAATTTGACTTATTAAATAGATTGACCACAAAATTTATTTGGCAAGGAAAGAAGCCTAGAATTAGGTTAAAAGTATTACAAGATACCAGAGAGAGAGGAGGAGCTGCCCTCCCAGATTGGGAGACCTACTATCAAGCAGCAGGATTAGTTTGGATAAAGGAGTGGATAGAATTGGAAAATAAAAGACTGCTAATACTAGAAGGACATGATTTAACTATAGGGTGGCATTCATATTTGTGGGGGGGGGACGACAAAATACTTATGGATACTTTAGAAGAAACACAATTAGGAATTCATTACTAATAATTTGGAATAAAATTAAAAAACGACACTATATACAAATCCCGTCTTGGATCTCTCGAGAGGAAACTTTAACACACCCAAATTTAGTAGACTGGACAAAATTAATTAGATATAGAGACATAATAAACAAGAGGGGAATATTAAAAACCAGAAACGAATTGGAACTGGACTTAGGAAGAGAAGTGCAATGGTGGATGTATCTACAGATAAGTTCAAAGTATACAGAGGATATAAAAAAAGATCAGGTTCGACTAGAAGAAACAGAATTAGATAAAATTATATTAGGGAATGAACGAAAACTAATAAGTAGATTATACAAGTTTCTAATATGGTATAAAATGGAAGAGGAAACAGTGAAAGACACGATGATCAAATGGGCACAAAATATTAACCATGTGATAGAATTAGAGAAGTGGGAGAAGATGTGGAAAACGAACATGAAACTGACAATTGCGACGGCATACAAGGAAAATCAGATGAAAATGTTTCATAGATGGCACCTTCCACCGGCCAGAATTGCGAAAATGTTCCCCACCAACTCCCCGAAATGTTGGAAATGCAAGACTGGCTATGGAACATATTACCATCAATGGTGGACCTGCACGATGGCACAAAAATTTTGGAAGAAAATTAAAACCTGGATAGTAGAAATAATTCAGAATCCAATAGAGGGAAAACCGGAACAGTTTCTGTTAGGCATTTCGATAGAAAATTATACCAAAGAAATACAGTACCTTATATTGCATATATTGACAGCAGCACGTATTGTATACGCGCAATATTGGAAGAAAGAAACATTACCAACAGAAGAGGATTTAATTAAAAAAATCCTGGAATGTGCAGAATTAGATAAATTAACTAAAGAAATTAAGGGGAAAGAAGAATCAAAGTATTATAAGGTCTGGAGTAGATGGTATGAATGGCTGAAAAATAAGGAAATAAGTTAAATGTATGAAGGGAGGAGGGGGAAAATGTGTATGATCTTTTGTTAGTAAAGAAGAAATGATATAAAGTAGAAAATGAACGTCAAATTGGTTATTACTTAAATATCTGTAAATATTGATGTATAGAAAGGATAGACCGCTGTATATAGCTGAAAAGAAAGTGATATTTTTTTTGTCGTGTTACTTCTTGTTGTTTGTACATGTTTGATTTTTAATGTTGTTTTAATGTGTTTAAAATAAAAAAACTTTTTAATAAAAAAAAAGGAAGAATATCTGAAGAATAGTAAAGAGGATACACTAAAGCTAGTATACCAGGAAGGCTTACTGAATATCGGAGAAATCAAAATGGCATACAAAAAGGACCAAATGAAAAACAGAGAAGAATGTGAAGGCAAAACATTACATGGATAGTACATTAAAATAGTAGGCAAAACAGATAACAAAACCTGGCAATGGCTAAGAGCAGGAAAGTTGAAGAAAGAGACCCAGGGGCTAATTCTGGTTGCACAAGACCAATTCTTAAGACCAAATGCATACAAAGCCGGAATTGAAAAGTCAGTGACAGATAGCAAGTGCGGGCAGGGAGGGGGATTATTAACGCTTCTTTGAGTGAGGGTTTCTTCCCTCCCTCCCTGAAAGAGGCGGTGGTGAGGCCCCTCCTCAAAAAGCCTTCCTTGGACCCGGCTATACTAGCGAACTATCGTCCAGTCTCCAACCTTCACTTTGTGGCGAAGGTTGTTGAGAGTGTGGTGGCGCGACAACTTCCCCAGTACCTGGATGAAACTGTCTATCTAGATCCGTACCAGTCGGGCTTCAGGCCGGGGTACAGCACGGAAACGGCATTGGTCGCATTGGTTGATGATCTCTGGAGGGCTCGGGACAGGGGCTGTTCCTCTGTCCTGGTCCTATTAGACCTCTCAGTGGCTTTTTTTTTTTTTTTTGAAAAAAGTTTTATTTTAGATTAAAATAATAAAAAAAAGACAACATAAAAATATAATCCTTACAAACAATTATAGACAGCATCTCAATCGGTTAAAATCATTTCGTGCTTACAAATCTCATTATATAACTATTCTTTACTTGAACTGAAGATAAATATTTAAACATTTCATATATGCTATCTCATCTCCATACTTTTTTGTCAAACCATTGATAAAATATCTCCCATATCAAATAATATTGTTTATCTTCCTGTTCTCTTATTTCAAATGTCAATCTACTCATTTCAGCACAGTCCAACATTTTCATAATAATTTCTTCATCAGTAATTATCTTCTCTCCTTTCCAGTTTTTGGCAAATACAATTCTGGCCGCTGTTAAAATGTTCACAGTTAAGTATTGTAATTCTTTATTAAATGTCTCTGGTAAAATTCCTAATAAAAATATCTCTGGTTTAAAGTCAATATGTCTCTTTGTCATTTTTTCTAACCACGTATGTATCTTAGTCCAAAATCTCCTTGCTTCCACGCATGTCCACCACATATGGTAATACAATCCTGGAGTTTGATGACACTTCCAACATTTCTCTGATTTATTCTTAAACATTCTGGCTATCCTCGTCGGGGGTAAATGCCACCTGTAAAACATCTTATACAAATTCTCTTTATATGCTGTTGACATTGTCATTTTATAATTATGTGACCACAATTTTTGCCATTTCTCTAAATTAATACTATAACCAAAATTTTTCCCCCATCCTATCATTGATTCTTTGACTTGTTCTTCTTCCAATTTTACTTCAAGTAAATATCCATATAACTTTTTAATTACATGGTCATCCGAACCCATTAATATCTTGTCTAAACCAGTCGAAACACTATAAATACCTTCTTGCTTGACGTCTTCTCGATATCTGGAAAGTATTTGCATGTATGAAAACCAATCTATCTTAATTCCCTGGTCTTCTAAGTTTTGTTTCAATTTAAGTTCACCCTTTTCATCCAATAATTCACTATATCTAACAATTTGTTCCCCTCTAAATACCACTGGATAAGAAAAAGCTTCAATTGTAGATACCCAGACTGGAATCTTCAAATAATGGTATTTTTTGATCTTCTCCCATGTCAAAAACAAAGCTTCACGTATCTGATGTCTTCTAAAATACCCCTGAATTTTATTTCCTTTATACCATAAGAAAGTGTGCCATCCCATCAGCAAATCCTTGGTACTACAGTGGTTTAAAGCACCCTGTTATTAACACAGCTGCCTGCAATTTACTGCTGGTTCGAATCTCTCCAAGGCTCAAGGTTGACTCAGCCTTCCATCCTTTCTAAGGTAGGTTAAATGAGGACCCAGTTTGTGGGGGCAATAAGCTGACTTTGTATAAATATACAAAAGTATGAAGGCTATTGCTTAATGCACTGTAAGCCGCCCTGAGTCTCCGGAGAAGGGCGGCATATAAATCAAATTAAAAAAAAAAAAAAATCATGTCCCTCCAAATTTAATAATCTAGTGTTTTTCAATGTTACCCATTCTTTAATCCACATTAAACAAACCACTTGATAGTATAATTCAACTCTCAGTGGCTTTTGATACCATCGACCATGGTATCATGCTGCGCCAATTGGAGGGGTTGGGAGTGGGGAGCACCATGTTGCAGTGGTTCTCCTCCTTCCTCTCTGACCGTACACAGTTTGTGTTGGCAGGTGGACAGAGGTCGACCTCGAGGCACCTTGTTTATGGGGTGCCGCAAGGGTCGGTCCTCTCGCCCCTTCTGTTCAACATTTATGTGAAGCCGCTGGGTGAGATCATCCATGGTTTTGGGGTGAAGTGCCATCAGTACGCTGATGATACTCAGCTGTACATCTCCACCCCGGACCACCCCAATGATGCCCTTGACATGATGTCCTGGTGCCTGGAGGCCGTGCGGATCTGGATGGGGAGAAACAGGCTCAAACTCAACCCCTCCAAGACTGAGTGGCTGTGGCTTCCGGCGTCCCGGTATAGTCAGCTGGCGCCATCGCTGACTATTGGAGGTGAGATCTTGGCCCCCACAGAGAGGGCTCGCAACTTGGGTGTTCTCCTGGATACACAGCTGTCTTTGGAAGAGCACATGACAGCCGTGGCCAGGGGAGCTTTCTATCAGGTTTGCCAGATGCACCAGTTGCGTCCCTTTCTGGATCGGGACGCCTTGCGCACGGTCACTCACACCCTCGTCACGTCCCGTCTGGACTACTGTAATGCTCTCTACATGGGGCTCCCCTTGAAGAGCACTTGGAGGCTCCAACTGGTCCAGAATGCGGCCGCGTGGGTGATTATGGGGGCAACATGGCGCACCCATGTAACACCTCTCCTGTGCGAGCTGCACTGGCTCCCGGTGGTCTTCCGGGTGCGATTCAAGGTGCTGGTCACCACCTTTAAAGCGCTCCATGTCTTAGGACCTGGGTATATACGAGATCGCCTTCTGCCACTGATAGCCTCCCACCGGCCAATACGCTCCCACAGAGAGGGGCTCCTCAGGGTGCCGTCAGCCAAACAATGTCAACTGGCGACACCCACGGGTAGAGCCTTCTCTGTGGGGGCACCTGCCCTCTGGAATGAACTGCCCCTGGAGGTTCGCATGATCCCTGACCTACACACCTTTCGCCATGCCCTTAAGACTTTTTTGTTCCAACAGGCCGGGCTGGCTTAGAAAAAGAATTTTAAATTGGGTGTTTGTAGCTTTTAACATAAGGGCCAATTTTATATATTTATTTTAAATTGTTTTTAAATTTTGTGAGTATTTGTTTGTTTTAACATGGCTGTACACTGCCCTGAGTCCTTCTGAAGAAACATTGGGGGAGGCAGAGATGATGTCGCGGCGAAATTATGACTGTTCTATAGGGCTCTATGGAAACTTGCTGAATTCCCCTTGCCAGAGGGTCCTAACGGACCTAAGCCACCTTGGAGGGGTGGTGAAGAAGAGAGGAGACCCCATGGATCACAAGGAGATCACTAACTCCTTGTCTGATCTGGGGGAAGCCCTCAATCTGGCAGGCAGGAAAAGACGGCCATTGCGTGCTGTCCAAGGCTGTGACACCCTGAAAGGAGAAGAATGAGAAAAGATTGAAGAACAGTGTGGTAGATGGGTGAGAATTTTCTAACTTCTGTCAAAATTGTCCCTTTTAAAACTGACTGAGTGATAGTGGGGCTGAAAAAGAAGGGGGTGGTTTTGTCGATCTCCCACCCCTGGAAATAGCGGTGAATAAGCACAAAGCTGAAAGAGACCTGAATAAGAACTTTGAACTGTTTGGATAATTGGAAATTATAAATGCTAAAAGAGGAAAATCAGATTGGTTAACCTAAGGATTATATTATTTGGATATTATTGAACTAAAACTTTATTTGGGACTATAAAACTTGGGCTCCAGAACTTTTTTTTTTTAAATAATCTTTATTAAGTATAAAAAGATAAAATATCACATTCACTACATACAATATAAAATATGAAATAAAGAAAGATAGAAGAACGTTAAGAACTAAAGAGAAAGAGAAAGACATAGAAAAGAGAGAAACACACAAAGGAAAGAAAAAAAGTAAAAGAAGAAAAAGAAAAAAGAAAAATAGAAAATACACACAATATAATAATACAAATTACAATATATATATATATATACACACACACACACGTTATTGACGATGTCTAGTTGTTAATTTTGTTATCTTAGGAACTTTGTTTTTGATTTATCCATTCATGCCATTTGTTCCATACCATATAATATTTCGAGTCTACCTTATCCTTTAATTCCAGTGTTAGCCTGTCCATTTCAATGCAATTGTAAATTTTTTGAATTACTAATTGTTCTGTTGGAATTTGGTCCGTTTTCCAAAGCTGAGCGAATGCCAGCCTGGCTGCCGTGATTACATTCAATATTAAATATTTCAATTCTTTCCTAATATTTTCTCTAATCATACCCAATAAAAAGATTTCTGGCTTAAGTTCTATTTCTTCTGCTGTTATTTCCTTTAACCAAGTTTTAATTTTTTCCCAGTATTTTTTTGGTTTTGGGCAAAGCCACCAGACGTGGAAGAAAGTCCAATGTACCTGTTTACATTTCCAGCAGATTGGGCTAAGATTGGGGTACATCTTCACCAATCTCGATGGGGCCAGATACCACCTGTACCACATTTTGTACTGGTTTTCTTTATATACTACAGACCTTGTCATGCTCTGGTTGGTTTCCCACACCCTTTCCCAATCTTCTAACTGTATATTGTTTCCAATATTTCTCGCCCAGGCTATCATTTGCCCTTTTACTATATCTTCTGCCAAATCGAATTCTAATAGATATTTATACATTTTTGAAATTAATTTTTCTTCTTTAGATTCAAATAGTTGGACTTCCGGTGGCACCGTAGGTGTCGATGGTCGCTCCCTTCGGAGCGCTAGCCCCGCGATCGCGTTAAAGCCGCTAGAACAGCGAAAATCAGCTGTCTAGTGGCTCAGAAACTTTCCTCTTGGGAAAAGGGGGGAAAGAGAGCAGCCGGGCGTGGGTAGAGCTCCCCAAGAGCCCCAGGAGTAATTCTGGGGCTTGAAGGGTGAGAGCTCCCTGGAAGCCCGACAGAGCTCCGGATCCAGGACACTTCTGCTTTAAGCAGAACAAGACACCGCGACCACCCCTGCAACAATCTTTCAAAATACTGTTTACAAAAGCAGGCAGAGCAAAGGCAGGAGTGATAATAATTGCAAGTACCAAACTTTAACTCTGAATGTGTATTATATACTTCCTTCTGGATTATTAGGGGAAGAAAGAGAAAGGAAATGGCGCCGGAGCCTTAATGGGGCATGAAAGTGAAAGTTAAGAGCAAAGTATCGTCTAGCGCTGACAGCCCCTGTTTAAAATTATTGGATTTTACTTTAAAAGAATGAAGATTTAAAATTGACTTTAGACGAATCAAAAATTTACCGAGGACTGGAAATTAACTTGATTTAGTGGACTTATTGTTTTGGCTGTTGTAAAAGTTTAAAATTAAAATTAAAAATTAGAAATGGCTTCAAGGCAAATAAAAACTGTTGCGGCTAAAAGTGCTGGGGGATCACCAGCCCAACTACCTAAATTGCAATCTTTGTCAGCTCCAACGGAACCACAAATATTAATACTGGAAGTTTTGCAGGAAGCTTTAAAGACACAAGCCTCTGTTTTAGAGGAAAAAATTACTTCTGTCTCTGAGGAAAAAATGCGGGATGTGGCTGAAGAGATGGCAGAAATTAAAGAGGTGATTCAAATTCGAAATAAGGAAATCAGAGAAGATATTGTTTTGTTTCAGGGTCTGGCAAGCCATGTTGAAGGGCTGGAGGAAAGAGTGGAAGAAATTAATCAATCCAATGTGGATTTGGAAAATAAAATGGGCGAGGTCCAGACAAAGATGGAGAGGGCAGACTTAGAAGTGACAATGATACAATATAGGGCGATGGAGTTTGCCCTGAGAGTAAGAGGCCTGAGAGAAAATAATCAAGAGAATTTGCGAGAGATCTTTGCAGAAGCCCTTGCACAGATAATTGGAGAACAAAAGGCAGATTTTGAATGGCAAATTGACAAAATTTATCATGTTAACTCATGGGTTGCCAGACAGAAACATTTACCAAGAGATATTGTAATCTACTTTACAACAAGGAGGATACGAAATGAAATTTTACAAGCTTCCTACAAAAATCAATTTCAAGTGGCAGGGCAGGAGGTTTTAATATTGAAAGAAATTCCCCCCAAAATGCTGAGAACCAGAAAGGACTATGCTTTTTTGGTGGAACAACTTAGAAATCGCCAGATACAGTACAGATGGGAGGTTCCAGTTGGATTAGTGGTGAATTACTCAGGAGAAAGATATCATCTCAATACAGTTTGGAAGGCAAGAGACTTTTTTACAAATGTATTAAAGGTTGGATGCCCACCGTCCCCAGAAGTTAGAAGAAGAAAGGAAGCAGAGGAGGCAAGAAAGGGGGAGAAAGAAGAAATGCAGGCACAGGCCCAAGGAGGGGTTTTGATTACTCAAGAAGACTTAATACAACTCTCGGGCACTGTTCAAACTCCGGTGTTATTGGAAAAAATAGAGGAACCAAAGGATCAGAGACAGACCCGAGCGGCAACTAAGCGCAGAGAAGAATTAAAGGTGCAGCAAATTCAGACGAAAACTCAAGAAATCACAAAAATAGAAGCAGTGGGAGGAGCAAGGCTGAAGAGGAAAATGCAGGAAGATTTTCAGCTGATGCTCCAAAAGCTTCAAGGAGCCAAGAATGGCAACTAGATTTTTAACTTGGAATGTCAATGGTTTAAATTCACTGCAAAAGAGGAGGAAAATATTTCATCATGTGAAACAGTACAAAAATGAAGTAATTTGCTTGCAAGAGACACATATTAGAATGAAAGACCAAAAATATTTGATAAATGCAAGATTGGGAACACATTTTGTAGCATCTGCACCAGAAAAGAAAAATGGCATAGTTATATACTTTAAAAAAGACTTAATAGCTAGACTAATTGAAGCAGATGATCAAGGAAGATATATAGCAATTGAAATTCTAATAGAGGGGGAAAAATACTTTTAATTGGAGTGTATGCACCAAACCAACAACAAGAAAAATTTTACAAACTTTTACAATTAATACAATGGGATTACAAATCGTGTATATTATTGGGTGATTGGAATGGAGTTTTGGATACTAAAAAAGACAGAAAAGGACCTTCGCAAAATATTCAAATGCGCGCTAGATTGCCTAAATCTTTCTTTGATATGATGGAAGATATGGAGTTGAGAGATATCTTTGAATGTCTTAAAAGAAGAAAGGATAATTCAAACTTGGTTTCAGTATGGACAGCTGCAAGCTAGGTGGAAAGAGGACCAGAAAATTGGTATCTTGCAAAATGAGGAAAACTTGGTAAAACAAATTAGAGACCAAGGTCAAATGCACATAAAAAGGTTGTATAATGTATTGATAGAGATAGACTCAGAAACGGAGTTAGTCAAAGACTGTATGATAAAATGGGCACAAAATATTGAGGAACCAATAATGATGGAAACGTGGGAAAAAATATGGGTTAGAAACGTGAAATTTACGCAAGCCCAAAACTTGAGAGAAAATTTTTATAAAATGTTTTATAGATGGCATCTAGATCCTAAAAAGTTAGCTTGTATGTATCCAGGTTTACAATCCAAGTGTTGGAGATGTAAGTGTGATGATGCCACGTATTATCATATATGGTGGACATGTAAAAAAATCAAGGCATTTTGGATTAAAATTTGGCGGATTATGCAAAATATTCTTAAAAAGAAGATAAAGTTTACCCCACAGTTGTTTTTATTGGGTATAATTACAGATTGTACGGTTATAGAGACTAATTTGATTTTGAACTTAATAACCGCAGCCAGACTTTTGGTGGCGCAGTACTGGAAGAAGGAAGATCTACCTACTATTGAAGAATGGACACTAAAAGTAGTGAATTTAGCGGAGATGGCTAAAATTTCAGCATATTTGAAGGATCACTCAAATGAAAGATATATATTGGAATGGAGAAGATGAATCGACTATATTCAAAATAAATATGGGACTAAAAAGTTTCAAATAGCTTATGAATAAAAAAAAGATATTTAAGGGAATTCTTATATTTAGTCATGTAAAGGGGAGTTAAAGTGCAAGAGGGAGATAGGAGTTTATAGATAGTTTGCATATGTTAGCTTATGTTTGTTAAATGCTATACCCTGTATTTTGCTCTGGGAAGTCCGGGGGGGGGGGGAGGAGGGTTGGGTTGGGAGGGGGGAGGAGGGGTGGGAAAATTGTTTGTAAAAATTTTTTTTAAACTTTTCAATAAAAAAAAAAGAACTAAAAAAAAAGATTCAAATAGTTTATCTAATCGGTTGGGATTTAGCTCTATTCCTCCTTCTTCTTGGTCTTTTTTATACCTTGTTTGTATTTGCAAGTAGGGCCACCAGTCCATTTCAATACCTTGGTCTTTAAACTCTTGTCGGGTTTTTAATAATCCCCTGGGGTCTAATAGTTCCTTATATCTTATTATTTTCTGTACTGTCAATGTGTTGGGGTGTATCGTCGCCTCCAATGTAGATATCCAATTGGGAATTTTCATATAATGTTTATTTTTAATTTCTTGCCAAGTGCCAATTAGTGAGTCCCTTATTATGTGATTTTTAAAATGTTTATATGTCATGTTTCCCACTTTCCATATGAAGGCGTGCCACCCCTTCCATAGAGCGTGTCCTTCTAATTTTAAAATTCTTTGGTTTTCCAACCTAACCCATTCTCTGAACCATGTTAAACTCGCCACTTTATAGTATTTTTCCCACGCCGGTAATCCAAATCCTCCTCTGGTTTTATCGTTCTGTAAGATACTTAATTTTATCCTTGGCTTTTTCCCCTCCCATACAAATTTTGAGGTTATTTTATTCAGGTTTGTAAAAAAATCCTTCTCTAATTTGTTTGAAACAAATAGAGGAGTCTCGGCAGTATGTTCATCTTTATCGCCGCAATTCTTCCCAGCAATGATAATTTTAATTTCCCCCATTTTTCTAAGTCATTTTTGACTTGTTGTACTAACACTCCATAGTTGTTGTCCCTTATAGCCACATTTCTAACTGTCAAGTTGATGCCTAAATATTTCACCTTTTAAACTGTCTGTAGTCCTGATTGATTTTCTAATTCTCCTATTTGTTTATCTGTTAAATTTTTGGTTAACATTTTAGTCTTACCTTTGTTAATTTTTAAACCTGCTACTTTACCGAATTTCTCTATCTCCTTTATTAGTACTAATTCTGTTTCTAATGGGTCTTCTACGAAGAATACAAGGTCATCCGCAAATGCTTGGACCTTGTATTCTTCTCCTTTTACCTTTAATCCTTTTATATGTTTATTTGATCTAATTCTTATGAATAAATTTTCCAGAGTTAAAATAAAAAGTAGTGGTGAAAGCGGACATCCTTGCCGTACTCCCCTATTTATTTCAAAAGAATTTGTAAGATCCCCATTAACTAATATGCTCGCTCTTTGTTTTGTGTATATTGAAGCTATCATTTTCTCAAATTTCTCCCCAAATTTCATATTTTTTATTTGTTGTATCATGAATCGCCAATTGACCCAATCAAAAGCTTTTTGTGCATCCAGGAATGTCAGGGCTACCTGTTTCTCTGGATGCACCTCATAATATTCAATTACATTAATTACAGTTCTTAAGTTATTTTTTATTTGTCTTGTTGGTAGGAATCCGTTCTGGTCTGAATGTATTCTACAGTTCAGTATTTTTTTTACTCTATTTGCCATAATGTTCATGAAAATTTTATAATCAGAATTTAGTAGGGAAATCGGTCTGTAATTTTTTATCTGTGTTGTATCTGCTCCTTCTTTCGGGATTAGGGAGATATACTGTATGCTTCCCTCCACGAGTCTGGTAGCCTTGCCTCTTTTAATGCCTCATTATAAATTTCCAACAGAATCCAATTTAACGATACACCCAATCCTTTATAAAGTTCTGTTGGTAATCCGTCTGTCCCCGGTGTTTTGTTGTTTTTCTGTTTCTTGATTGTTTCGTTTAATTCTTCTATTGTAATATCTCTATTTAATATCTCTTGTTCTTCTTCTGTTATTGTCGGCATACCCTCCCCATTTAAGTATTGAATTATATCTTCTATTGCTACCTCATCCTGCTTATACAATTCTTGGAAAAATTGGGTTGCTATTTCTTTTTTCTTGTCTAATCCCTGTTGTAATTTACCTTCTTTATCTTGTAGTTGATGGATTATTCTTTTCTCTCTCTCTTTCCTTAATCTGTATGCCAACCATCTCCCGGGTTTATTCGCATGTTCAAAGTGGTTTTGCTTTATAAATTTCAATATATTAACATATTTTTCTTGGTCTAATAAGTTCAATTTATGTTTAGCTGTCATCCAATTACCTCTTATTTGCTCATCTCCCGGTTTGTCTTGTAATTTCTTCTCCCATTTTTTAATCTCATCTTGTATTTTACTATATTCTTTTTCCTTCTCCTTTTTTCTTTTGGCATTATATGCTATTGTCAATCCTCTAATAAAGGCTTTTGTGGTATCCCATAGATTCTGGAGGGATGTCTGAGATTTATTATTATCCTTAAAAAACCACTTTAGTTCTTTTTCCATTTTTTCAATATAATCTTTTTCTTTCAATATCTGTATGTTCATCATCCATCTACTTCTATTCCTTTGTTGCCCTTTCCATTCCATTACTACTGGGTTATGGTCTGCCCAATCATTTAAAACTATTTCTGCTGCTTCTATTTCCTGTATCAATGTTTTAGTGATCCATGTCATATCTATTTGGGACCAAGATTTATGGGGGTTAGAATAATATGTGTATTTTTTCTCCTCTGGGTTATGATATCTCCAAATATCTACCAAATTCAATTCTTCTATTAAATTTGTAAATGTTCTAGGCAGTAAATTTTTCTTCTTTTTATTATTCTGGTTGCTCCTATAGTCTTTTTTTATATCCACAATTGCGTTAAAATCGCCCATCAAACATACATTCTCCATATTTTGCTCTAATATTTTTTCATGCACTTTTTGATAAAATTCTTTTTGTCCGCTATTTGGTGCATAAATAACCACTAATAATACATTTTACTTTTACTTCAATCATCAAAATTCTTCCTATCTGGTCTTTATATTTCAAATTACTTTCTATCTCTTCCTTAATATATACTACTATCCCCCCTTTTTTTTCTCTGCTAATGAAACAAATGTTTTTCCTAATTTTCTATATTGTAGATATTTTTTGTCCTGTTTTCTTATATGTGTTTCTTGTAGACATACTATATCCATTTTTTGTTTAATTATTTTCCTAAAAATTTGGTGTCTTTTAGCTGGCGAATTAAGTCCATTTATGTTTAATGATAAAATTTTTAGGTTCCGATCCATTTTTTTTAATTTGTCCTGTCCTCTCTTTCCTGTTACTTCTTGTCCTTCTTCTTTGCTCTTGTTTGTACTCCTTCTTCCTCTTGGATTTCTCCCTCTGCTTCCTTATCTATACTTTCCTCCTCACGTACCGTTCCTTGTCCTTCTTGTCTTTGTTTTTCTTTGGCTCTCCCCTCCAATTCCACTCTTCTACTATTTGTTCTTTCTGTGCCAATCAACTGGTCGTGTAGGGTTTGTGCTTTATCCTGCAAGTCAGCCTTTATTTTTTCCCCCTGCCACGTCACCAGCATCCCCTCCAGTATTATCCATCTAAATGGTATTTGTTTCTTATTCAGTATTGTGGCCAGAAACCAATAGTCTTTTCTCCATTCTCTTACTCTTTTTGGTACTTGTTTTAATGTAATTATTTCTTTCTGTCTGTAATACATAGGTTCATCTTTTGTTATTTTGAAGACAATATCCTTCACTTCTCGTGGCAATTTATGTTGTCTAGCATAGTTCGTATGTACTCGGTAGACTTCATCCAATTCATTAATAATCTCATCTTTGTCACGTTGAAGCGCTTCTGCGATCATTTCAGCCATTACTAGTGTTAGGTCTTCATCTCTTTCTTCTCTTACATTCTGAAATCTTAAATAAAATGCCGCTCTTTCTATCTCTAAATGTGCCACCGTGTTTTCCAACTCCTTGTTAAGTCCTGTCATTTTCTGGTCCAATCTGTCTAATTTATCGTCCGTTTGTTCCGTTTTTTTTCTATGGCTGTAATTCGTTGGTCATTTTTTTGTATTATCTCTTGAATTGAGTCCATTTTTTCATCTAATTTTTGTATATCCTCTTTGACCGCTTTTTTGACCTCATCCAGATCTCTCCGAGCTTCTTCGTGATTTTTGGACATGTATTCCTGCATCTTTAACATCGTCTCTTGTATTGATACTAATGTAGTCTGAACAGCCTGTATACTCATGGTGGAAGTCTGCTTTTCCATTGGAAACATCCTTTCTATAGTTCTTTGTGCTAATGGGGAGGCAGTTGATCCAATTGATGTTGACGTAATTTTCTTTGCTGCTTTCACGGTGGTTGTTGTGGTGCTAGTCATGTCCTTCAAGATTTTATATTGTTCTCCCAAAATCTTATCTATTTTTCCCCAGATCAGCATGCGCCTTTAACTCAATTTTCCTTCTTCCTCTCTTCCCCTTCTTTCCTTTCCTTCCCTTCTCCCTTCTCCTCTCTCCCTCTTCTTATACAATACAATACAGTACTAATATGGTTAAGTATGGTCCTCCCAAAACCTTTGCTAATATACCTTAATTAATATTCTAGATACTAATAGTCTTATGCTATTATTGTTGTCAATTCATCAGCTTGTATTTTCCCAAAATCAACTTAACTTACGTTATGTATTTTCTATAAACAATAAATTAATTTGCTTTAAATTACTATAAACAATAAATTACTAATAAAAAGTATAGTCAACAATCAAGATCTGGTTCAGGCACTTATAACAATACACTTAAGGAAGGAGCTATAGAAATATGGACAGTGATAAACAATCAATAATATTAAGTATCCCAATTTACTGTTTACTATTATATTATAATTAAATTATCAAGTTGATTAAGTAAGTTTAAATAAGTATAAATTATTTGTCTGTCCAATTAGTCAATAGATATAAATATGATAGATATAAATATAATAGATAAGTAGATATAAATATAGATATTGTCAGGTTTCGATGCTATCTCAAAATAAATGAATTTCCTTTTTTTTAAAAAAAAACAAACTTTATTAAATTATCAAACAATTATAAAAACAATTAAAACCACAAAAGATATTCATATACATAGATCATATCATATATTTGACATTTCATTTCTATTCTTTTACATATCTATATATATTCTTCTTCTCTACACATTGTATATTTCTTAACCTAGTCCCATATTTGTTTTCCTGACGGTGAAGTCGTTGTTGGTATTTATAAACCCTGTTATCCGGGGTTTGTTTGTCATCAGAGCTGAGACTGGGGATTTGGGGGAGTCTTGGGACGGGAGAGGCGGGAGGCTGACCAGGGCTCTATCGGTCGCCTCGGGTGGCTTCTTCTCCCCCCCTTCTTCCCCCAGGTATGTGTGGGTGTTGGCCTTTGATGGCCACCCATCCTTGGACTTGGACTGGGTTTTTTTGTCTGCTATCCCTACTTTCGCCCCAGGGAAGAACTTGTGCCTGTGGGATTATCATCATTGTCTTTAATAACTTTACAAATTGCTGGCTTCTTGTGCGACCCCGAACTGGAGGAGAACTGGGCAAAATGGTGTGCAGGTGCTGAGGGGGCTGTTTGTCATCCGCCAGATGAAAGGATGGACTATTGTGACTTTATTGTCGGTGTCATCTGCCCCAGTCACTGTGAGAGGGTGACTGGGATAATTATCCTCCAGACGTGGGGGGATGTCACTGGCCCCTTTCACTGTCGTGAGAGGGCAGTGAACCAGCTCCTGATATGAAGATCTACTTTGACCCAGTATTATTGGACGATCTGGTGAAGCCCTGACCAGTTGACTCTCCATCTCTGTTTTGTGTGATGTTTACGGCTGCTGACCTGCTTGCGCTGCGAGACTCCCCCCTCTCGCAGGTTTGGCCCTCCTCACTATCGAGGGCCTACCTTGATGACGGATTTTGGAATCCCGAGAGGTGGCATGCGGCGAGGAGGGGGTTGTGGGGTTTTTTGGGGAAATTTTTAGATAAGGTTTTAAAGGTTTCTGGGAGGGGGGTGGGTTCGGTGGGTTTGGGGGAGAACCTGTCGGGGAGGAGGCCAGAGCCGGCTGAAGAGCACGGCACTAGAGATGCGGGAACTGGGGTCAAGGAGGGGGTTAGAGCTTGTGTTATGGATGGTCATTACATCAGTACTGTGGGTGGGAGGGGCAGATATGGCAGGAGCAGGGGGCCACATCAGGTTGTGGGAGCGCGCGCCCGCTGGCTCCAAGCAGTGGCGCGCTCCGGCCTCCAATGCTCCTCTCGTTCCCCAGGTTGCACAGACCCTCAGGCCCTGGGCCTTCGGCTGATGCTGTGCAACGCCCGGTCCATGGTAAATAAAGCCCCCCTCATTTGTGATCTTGTTCAGGAGGGGGGAGCGGACCTGGCGGGTATTACGGAGACCTGGTTGGGCCAGGAGGGGGGGGTCCCCCTCGTTGAGATGTGCCCACCCGGTTTCCGTGCATTCCATCAGCCGAGGACACAGGGGAGGGGCGGGGGGGTGGCGGTTGTCATTAGATAAGGTCTTGGTCGGGGCGTGGTTATGGCCGTGGTGGTGTGAGGACGTTTTCTCCACTTCGCAGGGCATTTTACGGAAGATAAATGTGGATTAAAGTGTTTGAAATGCACTGATAAGGACCAAAATTTTATAAATTGTATCGGAAGAGCTACTGCCCAAGCAGACTGGACTTTGGAATTGGTAGGTCACCCTGAACGACTCAAATTTTGAAGCTTTTCATAGCGTGGGAAAGTGGAAGGAGCGAGGGGTGACCAGATAGGCAGTCGCGATTGCATATTTGGAGTAAATAGCTGTCTTTGTTCTCATTATTACTGTGATCTGTGTTTGTTTTTGCTGTGAGATAAAGGCACGGAACATCAAAGACTGGTGGAAGGGTTTTTTTTTTCTCTCTCTTGGAAGAATATGTGAACTTTAAGTTGATCTTTTGTTTGTGAAAGTGCCTGAGTTGAAGCGGCAAAACGCATTTCTGGGCAGTGCCTTCCAACGGATGTTAGCTTTTTTTTTTTTTAGGGAAATTACGTAAGCTGAATTGAGAACTATAAACTTTTATTGCTGGCCCTTTTGAGTGCAATAATAAGCTGTCTCAGCTTCAATATTGGATTGCTGTCCCTTAATCTTCATTACGGACCCTCTTGGCAAAAGTGGATAATTAAAACTTATTAAAAAATGGCGACCCAACAATCTTTAGAAATGCAACAAGTTGCTGTGGCCTTAACCAAAATCAGTGAAAAGATATCAGGACTGTCAGATAGTATGGATAATATGACATTGGAAATTAAAAGAATGAAGCAAGAAATGAATGAAAATTTTGCAAAGCAAACAGCAGAAATGACAATAATTAAAGATGAAATTGAGCAGATTCATACACATGATGCAAAGATAGATCGGCAAATTGGAGAAATCTTTTTTAAAAATGAACAACAAGATAAAAAAAATTGTCTTTTGGAAGAAGAAGCGAGGAAATATAATCTGGTTATTCGTGGAATTCAAGAAGAAAAAGTGGACAATTTGAAACAACGAGTTTTAAAATGGCTCAATGACTTGGATACACAAATCACATTTACAGCAACAAATCTGGCAAGTGTTTTTAGAATTGGGTTTAAAAGACAAAACAGCTTAAATAGAAATGTACTTGTCAGATTTGCAAATCTTAGTGACAAATTGGAAGTGATGGTGAAAGTGAGAGAGATGGGTGAAGCTTTGAAATTTGAGGAGAAAATTATTCAAGTCTTTCCGGATATATCAAGAGAAGAAAGGGCGTGGAGATTTTTTTTTAAACCAATCACAAAGGTTCTGAGAGACAATGGAATTAAATATAATTAAATACAACTAAAAATTTTTTATAAAGGAAGAATGCAAATAATTACTTTGGAAACAGATGCAGTGTTATACTTACACGAACTTGGATTGATTGTAAAGTATGAGGACGTAACAGAGATAAAAGATCAAATGCTCAAGATGGGTGGAACATATGCAAAAACATCAACACCAGAAGAAAAAGGGGCTGCTGGAGGACAAGATCCTAAAGGATTAAAGCGGAAGGAAATCTCACCTGCGATGGTTGAACAAAAGAAAAGTCGTGATGATATAATGGGAGATGGAGCGGATAAGAAATTGAAGGATCTTGAAAAAGAATTGCAGGAAGCTGAGTGCGGGGAGAAATTACCACCCTTTTCTCTGAGAGATGAATTTAAGTAGACTACCCGAAAGAAGTGACCCGACCATTGGCACGTCCCCTCTCCCCCACTCTCTTTATAGAGGCAGAAACCAATTGAGGATGTGGGGGACGAATATTGTTTGTTATTCAATGTTTGATGTTTTTTTTGTCCTTTTTTGTTTTTTTTTATTGTTTTTTTTCTTCTATGTTGAATGTTGTTTGGAATGTGGGAGATTGGTGCTGGGATCTGGGCACAGAAAGGAAGAGGAGGGGAAAGGATTAAAAAAGTTACAGTTTAAATGGGTTTAATAAAAATAATGACATGGAATGTGAAGGGTACAGGGAATCAGATCAAGAGAAGACGATTGGAACTTAAAATTAAAAGAGATTTACCAGATATATTATTTTTGCAAGAAACCCATCAGAAATCTGAAGACTCAAATAAAATGTATATAAAGGGTATGCAAATTTATGAAAAATCTTTTGGAACTTCAAAAGCTAGAGGAGTTGCTATATTGATATCAGATAGGGTATATTTTGAAAAAGAACAAGTAATTGTGGATGAAGAAGGAAGATATGTAATAATTGTGGGAAATATTAACGAGGAAAAAGTGACACTGGTTAATTTATATTTACCAAATGAGAAGCAAAAAGAATTTCTTGAAAAAATAACTAAAATTTTGGAAATCGAAAGTGTAGGGAAAGTAATTGTGGCTGGGGATTTTAATTTAATTAGAGATAAAATAGATAGTACTAACCCCACTCGTTGTGGAGGAGCAAATAAAATGGGGACCTTAAATAAATGGATGTTTCAAAACGGCGTGGTGGATGTCTGGAGAGAAGTGAAAGGAACTGAAAGAGTGTACACTTTTTACTCTAAGATACATAATACATATTCAAGAATTGACTATATCTTAGTTTCTAAAGATTTGTTGAATAATGTGGATAAGATAGATGTGGGAATTTTTAAGGATTCTGATCATGCAGAAGTTACGATGGAAATAGATTTTAATTTTGAGAAAAAAGGAAGTTGTTGGAGATATGATGAAAAACTGTATAAAAATGAGGAGGATAAAAAATGGATATTTAAAAAATGGGAAGAATGTTGGAGATTGAATGATAATGGAGAGGTTAAATTTGAAATTGTTTGGGATGCGATGAAAGCAGTGTTTAGAGGGGAAAGTATCAAGTTATCAAGCAGAAAATATAAAAATTATAAAAATAAAATTGAAAAAGATAAAAGCCAGATTAAAGAATTGGAGAATCAATTTTTGCTTACTAAAGAAAAAATTTTTTTGGAGGAATTAAATTTGCTAAAAAATAAATTGATAGAAGAAGATATAGAATTGGTAAAAAAGAATATGAGATATTTAAATAGGAATTTTTTTGAATTTAGCAATAAAAACTCTAAGTTATTGGCAAGGATGGCGAAAAATAAAAGAGAGAAGAGAGAAATTGGAGCCTTGATAGATGATAAGGGTATAAGACGCTATAAAAAATTAGAAAAATGTGAAGTGGTCAGGAACTTTTTTCAAAATTTATATTCGAAAAAATTAATTGATCGGGGAAAACTGAGAAGCTATTTAGAAAAACATGTTGTGAAAATTGACCAAACATATAAAGATTTAATGGAAGAAGATATAACACAAGACGAGATTAATGGAGTAATACAAAAAATAAAATTAGGGAAAGCTCCAGGTGAAGATGGATTACCTGCTGAGTTTTATAAAGAATTTAAGGAAATAATAATACCAAAATTGCAAAAACTATTTAACGGAATTTTACATGGTGGAGAAGTTCCGTTGTCATGGAACAGAACGGTGATATCTATAATCCCTAAACCAGATAAAGATTTAGAAAGGATTGAGTCCTATCGGCCCATCTCTTTAATTAATCAAGATGCAAAGATATTTACTGCCATTATAAATAATAGATTAAGTAGATTTATAGATAGATATATAAGTTATAACCAAGTAGGTTTTGTGAAGGGTAGATACATGAGTGATATTGTCAGAAGAGTATTAAATATTATAGATGTTGCTGAATATAATGCTGATAAAATAGGTATAATATCATTAGATATTTTCAAAGCTTTTGACTCTGTACAATGGGAAACTATTAAAACAATTGTTGAGGTACTAGGTTTTGGTAATAAGTTTATACATGTTATTTCAAAACTGTATCAAAAAAGTAGTGCAAGAGTGAAGGTGAATGGAAGGCTGACAGAAGAGATAAGATTGGAAGTGGGTACAAGACAAGGATGTCCCCTGTCTCCAACATTATTTTTATTAGTTATGGAAATTTTGACTAAAATGATAGAAAAAGATGAAGAATTGGAAGGGTATAAGGGATATAAGATAAATCTGTATGCGGATGATACTTTGATTATTTTGAAAGATATAGAGAAAGATTTGAAAAGGATACATAAGCATTTGGAAGAATTTGAGGAAATGACAGGTTTGAAAATAAATTGGTCAAAATCGGAATTATTAATGAATAATAATGGTAAGGAGTGGGAGAATATGCAAGAACAACTTGGGATAAGGATTAAAAAAACATTGAAATATTTGGGCATAACACTTTCACTCAAAGTTAAAGAAATGAAAAAATTAAATTATGATGTGGTGATGAATGAAATTGAGAAAAAGATAGATAAATATAAAATGATAAAGTTGTCTTGGTTTGGTAGAATTGCAATGTGTAAGATGATGTTGTTGCCAAAGTTTAATTTTTTATTTGAGATGTTACCGTTAAACTTGACAGAGAAAGATATTGAAGGATATCAGAAGAAATTGGATAAATTTTGTAATGGTGGGAAAAGACCTAGATTAGTAAAGAAAATGTGGTATCAAAATCAAAAGGAAGGTGGATTAGGAATCCCCAAATTACTCAATTATCATTGGGTTTATGCTATTCGGACTGTGGTAAAAATATTTAAAGGTGAAGATAGTCATTGGAGAGATTTAGAATTAAAGGACATCAAGAGATTTGGCTCAACATGGTTTTTAGATAAAGCAAAATCAAAATGTGTAATTAATAGCTATTGGTTAAAGGGACTGAGTAAAATTTGGAACAAATTTGTTAAAATTTTAATTCCAGATATAATTTTCTTAGGGAAGACAATTGAAAATTGGCTGATTAAAACTAATATAAGTCGTGATAGGGTAATGGAAGATGAAAATATACAAACTATAATAGATTGGTTAAAAACTTCAGAAAATGAAAGGAGGAAAAAAGAAATCATTGAAAAATTGGGTTTAGGCTGGTTTGAAAAAATACAGATAGAAAAATGGACTAAGAAGGTAAGGGACAATTGTTCGATAAGTAGAAGTAAAACTGAATTTGAATATTTAGTATTCCAAATTATGAAAGATGAAATTGGGCTAAAGGGACTCGTTAGTAAGATATATAAGATTATAAATTTTGATGGAAAACCACAAAGGGTGATGAAGATGAATTGGGAAAAAGAACTTAATATTAAAATATCAGATTTAGATTGGAACGTGAATTGGAAGAGTAGAATTATGAAGACTTTATCTGTAAGGATTAAAGAGCATAATTATAAGGTTGTTTGGAAATGGTATTTGACTCCATTAAGATTGTCATTGATGGATAAAAAAATTAGTAAACAATGTTGGAGATGTGATATGGAATTAGGGACTTATGAACATATGTGGTACAAATGTGATAAAGTTAAAAAGTTTTGGCAACAATTGGAGGAAATGATATTTGAAATGATGGGGAAAGCAATAATATTGAGACCAGAAACTATATTACTGTTGATAATTAAGGAAATAGAACCAACAAAATATGAGAAAGAATTGATTAGAATTATGATTATAATGGGTAGAATTATAATAGCCAGATATTGGAAATTAGATGTGAATTTTAGAATAGAAGAATGGTATTGTGAAATGTGGAAATTAGCTTTAAATGATAAAATGACATGTGATATTAAAATTAGAAATGGTGACTATAAAGAAGACATTTTCTGGAAAATTTGGAAACCATTTGTGGACTATGCGCTGGGAAAATTGGATGCTTCGGTACCTGTACCCCGAGAACGTGGATTTTGGCGATCATGAGGATATATCCAAAGAACCAAATCTTCCTTTCTTATGTATAGCACAGGGTAAAATATTGTATATGTTGTTTGTAATGTTAGTAATTTAAAATATAAAATGTTAAAAAAAAAAAAAAAAGAGATGCAGAATGTACAAGGGACAGATTACATACAGGTAGCTTAACAATTGTAGTGTGCTAGAAACCCAGCGTATATGTGGTGACTTCACCACTGAGCAAGAGTTCAGAAAAGGGCTTTACGTTATCTTTTTATTATTAATTTTATTATTAAACTTATTCACTGCAAAAAAAAAAGAAGGTCTTGGTCCAAGGGAGGTCACTGTTCCTCAGACGGCTGGTTGTGAGTCCCTCCTTGTGAAGTGGGGTCATGGGGTGCAGATGGGTGTGCTGGTTACGTACCTGGCTCCCTGCCACGTGACGGCAGCCCTGCCCGAGCTGCTCAACGTTATAGCCGCGGAGGCGGTTGACACCCCCAGGCTTATGGTCATGGGGGATTTTAACCTGCCATCTGTCGGTGAGGCGTCTGAGGTGGCTCGGGAGTTCATGGCTTCCATGACGGCCATGGACCTGACCCAGTTAGTTCATGGCCCTACTCACATGGGGGGAAACATGCTAGACCTGGTTTTTGTCTCTGGTCAGTGGTTGAGTGATCTTAAGATAGGGGATATAGTGATCAAGCCCTTGTCATGGTCAGATCACTCCCTCCTTCGCTTTGACCTTCGAACCGCCGCACCCCGCCGCAGGGAGGCGGAACCATTGAGGTGGTACCACCCCAGGCGCCTGATGGATCCTGATAGGTTCCAGACGGAGCTTGGGCCATTTCCTGAGGCTCTGGCACACGGCTCGACTGAGGAGCTGGTGGCCGCCTGGGATAGGACGGCCGCTGGAGCTTTGGATCGGGTTGTGCCTTTGCGGCCTCTGACCCGGCGTCGATCTCGCCTGAGGGAGATGAAGCGCCGGAAAAGACGCCTGGAGAGTGGTTGGAGGGCCAGCCATTCTGAATCTGACCGAACACTGGTAAGGTCTCATATTAAGACCTACCTGGTGGCGATAAAAGTGGCGAAGTATAACTATTTTGCCACTCTTATTGCGTCATCAGATAATCGCCCGGCCGCCCTGTTTAGGGTGACCCGCTCCCTGCTCCACCAGGAAGCGCGGGAGGACCCCTTGGAGGGTAGAGCCGAGGATTTTGTACAGGATCTGTATTTTATCTTGGCTGTTCACCGCCCTGAGTCCTTCGGGAGTAGGGCGGTATAGAAATTTGATTAATAAATAAATAAATAAATAAATAAATAAATAAATAAATAAATAAATAAATATGAAGTAAACATGGAAATATACTCTCAATTATCAATTCTCAATTTAAAATTCACTACTAAAGAAAGGTAAAATTTAGTACTCATCAAAATTATCTATATGCTTAACTACGTATATCCTTATCCACTCTCTTTTCGCTTAATCCAATCGTACCACTTGTCCCATACCTTAAAATACTTTGAGCTTTCCTTATCCTTTAATTTCAGTGTTAGTTGATCTGATTCCACACATGCATATATTTTTTGTATTATCTGCTGGTCAGTTGGCAAATGGTCGGTCTTCCAAACTTGTGCAATTGCTATTCTGGCCGCCGTAATTATATGGTCTATCAAATATGTCATTTCTTTTCTGGTATTTTGTTTATATATTCCTAATAAAAAAATCTCTGGGTCTAATTCTATTTCTTCTCCTGTAATTTGTGATATCCAAATTCTGATTTTTCCCCCAGAATACCTTGATTTTGGGACATAGCCACCATACATGATAATAGGTTCCTCGGGCCTGTTTACATTTCCAACAATTCGGATCCAAATTGGGGTACATTTGTGCTAGTCTCGCGGGGGCAAGATGCCACCTATACCACATTTTGTATTGGTTTTCCTTGTAGGTTACTGATTTCGTTATTTTGATGTTGTTTTCCCAAATCCTTTCCCATTCTTCTAGTTGGATATTTTTACCTATGTTTCTGGTCCAGGCAACCATTTGTCCTTTAATTATATTCTCATTTAAGTCGATTTCTAACAAGTATTTATATATTTTGGATATTAATTTCCCTTCCTTCACTTCCAGAAATTTGTCTAGCCTATTAGGATTCACATCAATTCCTCTTTTGTCCCTGTCTTTCCTATATCTATTTTGTACTTGAAGGTACAGCCACCAATCCAATTCCATTCCCGCATCTCTGAGGTCCTGGCATGTTCTTAGTAGTCCATTTGAATCTAATAGATCCCTATACCGTATAATTCTATGATAATTTATAGTATTGGGGTGCATAATCGCCTCCACTGTGAAAAACCACCCAGGGACCTTCGTGTAACATCTTTTCTTTATCCCCAACCAGATATCAATTAATGCTCTCCTAATTATATGATTATTAAAATGTTGGTACGTTTTATTCCTGGAATTCCACAGGAAGGCGTGCCACCCCATCATTAAATCATGGCCTTCAAGTTTTAATAATCGTTGATTGTCTAGGTTAACCCACTCTTTTATCCATATCAGGCGTGCTGCCTTATAATATTTCTCCCACGCCGGGAAACCAAAGCCTCCTCTAAGTTTATCATCCTGTAGTGTGTTCAAGCTTATCCTGGGTTTTTTGCCCTCCCATAGAAATTTAGACGTAATTTTATTTAAGTTAATAAAGAATTTTTTCTCCAATTTCACTGGGATAGTCTGAAATAGGTAGAGGAGTCTAGGCAAGATGTTCATCTTCAGAGCCTCTATCCTTCCTAAAAAAGAAATATTTAACTTTCCCCATCTTTCTAAATTGTTTTCAATTTGATGTATCATTCTATCATAATTGTTTTTCTTTATGTTCATATTCTTATTTTTCAGGTTTATTCCTAAATATTTTATTTTCTTAACTACTTTTAGCTCAGATTGTTTCTCTAATTCCTCTATCTGTTTCGTTGTTAAGTTTTTGGTTAATATTTTAGTTTTATCCTTGTTAATTTTCAAACCTGCGACTTTTCCAAATTTTTCAATTTCCTTCATTAGATTGGGTTCTGTTGAAAGTGGGTCTTCTAAGAAGAACACAAGGTCGTCCGCGAAAGCTTGGACCTTGTATTCTTCTCCTTTTATTTTAAGCCCCTTTACATCTCCATTTGCTCTAATTTTCCGAAGCAGGTTTTCTAGAGTTAATATAAATAATAGCGGCGAGAGAGGACACCCCTGCCTTACTCCCCTACCTATTTCAAAAGAATTTGTTGCTTCTCCATTAATTAGTATTCTTGCCTTTTGTTTGGTATAAATTGACAAAATTAATTCTTCGAATTTCTCACCAAATTTCATATTTTTAATTTGTTGGGTCATAAAATTCCAATTAACTCGGTCAAACGCCTTCTGTGCGTCCAGAAAAATCAGGGCTACCTGTTTTTCCGGATGTTTTTCATAATATTCAATTACATTCATAACTGTCCGTAGATTATTTCTAATTTGCCGGCCTGGTAAAAATCCGTTCTGATCTGCATGTATCTTCCGGTTTAATATTATTTTAATTCTGTTAGCCAATAAATTCATAAAAATTTTATAATCCGAATTTAATAATGAAATCGGCCTATAATTTTTAATCTGGGTGGCGTCTGCCTCTTCTTTTGGGATCAATGAAATATAAGCTTCTCTCCAAGTATCTGGAATTTTTGCTTCCTTTAAAGCCTCATTATAAACTTCCAAGAGGATTGGGTTCAAGATTTCACCTAAACTTTTGTATAATTCTATTGGGATCCCGTCCGTTCCTGGAGTCTTATTATTTTTCTGTCCTTTAATTACCTCCTGTAATTCTTCTTTGGTAATCTCTCTATTTAACATCTCTCTATCCTCTTCCGTAATTACTGGGAGCCCTTCTTCTTCCAAGTACTGTTTTATTTTCCCATTCTGTACTTCCTCTTTGCTATATAATTCCTGGAAGTATTGAATTGCTATCTCTTTTTTCCTTTCAGTACCTTTTTGTAGATTGCCCTGTTTATCTTGTAATTGGTGTATAATCCTTTTCTCGGTTTCTTTTCTTAATTTGTAGGCCATCCATCTCCCTGGCTTATTTGCCTGCTCGAAATAATTTTGTTTTATATATTTCAAAGAATTAATAGTCTTTTCCTGTTGAAGCAGATTTAGTTTGTGTTTGGCTGTTATCCAGTTAGTTCTTATTTTATCATCTCCTGGGTGGGTACCTAATTTTTCTTCCCAATTTTTAATTTCATCTTGTATGTTATTATACTCTCTTTCCTTTTCTTTTTTCCTTTTACTATTATAAGCAATAGTTATACCCCTAATATAGGCCTTTGTGGTGTCCCATAGATTCTGTAGGGATGTCTGATCTTTATTGTTATCTTTGAAAAACCATTTGAGTTCCTTTTCTAATTTACCAATATATTCCTTCTCTTTTATTGTCTGTACATTCATCATCCATCTGCCTTTTTTTTGGTGTTTGCCCTTTCCATTCTATTGATATTGGGTTATGGTCCGCCCACTCATTTATTCCAATATCTACCGCTTCGACTTCCTGGACTAAGATCTTAGAAATCCAAATCATATCGATCCTTGACCAGGACTTGTGTGGACTAGAATAGTAGGTGAATTTCTGCTCCTTTGGATTCTGCAACCTCCAAATATCTATCAAATTTAGCTCTTCTGTTAAATTGAAAAATGTGTTAGGTAATAAATTTCTCTTCTTTTTATTATTTTGATTACTTTTATAGTCTTTTTTCAAATCCGCTATTGCATTCAAGTCCCCCAGTAAACAAATAGACTCAATATTTTGTTCAAGTATTTTCCCATGTACTTTTTGGAAAAATTCTTTTTGACCAGTACTTGGCGCATATAATATTACCAACAATACTTTCCTATTCTTAACGTTTATTTCTAATAACAAAATTCTTCCATCCAAGTCTGCGTATAACAATTTACTTTCTACCTTGTCCTTAACATACACTGCTACCCCTCTTTTTTTTCCTCAGCTAAAGATGTATATACCTTTCCTAATTTTTTACATTGCAAGTATTTTTCGTCTTGCTTTCTTATATGTGTTTCTTGTATGCATACTATGTCTAATTTTTGTCTGATTAATTTCTTGAATATCTGATGTCTTTTAACTGTTGAATTAAGTCCATTAACATTTAATGCGATAATTTTTACATTCGAATCCATAGCCTACTCTAGGTGTATTTCCTATTACTTCTTGTCTTTCTTCTTCGCTTCATTCATTGCTCTCGTTGTTACTCCTTCTTCTTCCAATTTCTCACTGTCTTCCTGCGTCTCTTTTCTACTATTTCTCCCCTCAAGAGATCGATCTTGCTGTTCCGTGGTTCTCCTGGGTCTATTTCTCCCTTCCATTTCTTCTCTTCTGCCATTAGTTCTTTCTGCCTCGATCACTTGGTCATGTAAAGTTTGTGCTTTCTCTATAGTGCCCACTTTAATCTTTTTCCCTTGCCACGTTACCAGCATCCCTTCTGGTATAATCCATCTAAACAGAATTTGTTTTTTATTTAGTATCAATGATAGAAATCCATACTCTCTCCTCCATTCTCTAATACGTCTCGGGATCTGTTTCAATGTAATTATTTCTTTTTGTTTGTAATATATCGTTTCATCTTTTATTATTTTGTAAATTGTGTCTCTCACTTTCTTTCTTGCAAATCTTACATGGACCTCTCAGGGGAGTTTATGTTGTCTAGCATAATTGGTATGCACGCGATATACCTCTTCAATCTCCTTCATTATTTCATCCTTATCCCATTGTAGTACATTTACGAATATTTCTCCCATTACTTCATATAGATCTTCATCTCTCTCTTCTTTAATATTTTGAAACCTCAGGTATAACTCTGCTTTTTCCATTTCAAGTCGTGCCACCGTGCTTTCCAGTTCTTTATTGAGACAGTTCATTTTTCCATCTAATAGTTCTATTTTCTCCTCTACCTGTCCTGTTTTCCCTTCTATAGCTGTTATCCATTGTTCATTCTTTAGAATCAGTTCTTGGAATAAGTCTACTTTTCCATCCAATTTTTGAATATCGTCCTTGATGGCATTTTTGACATCGTCTAAGTCCTTTCTAGTTTGTTCATAGTTCTTCGCCATGCATTCCTGCATTTTTAACATTGTTTCCTGTATAGATACTAAAGTTGTCTGCACGGTCTGCATTGTCATAGTAGGAGTTTGTTTTTCAGTTGGAAACATAGTATCTAAAGTTTTTTGTGCTATTGGGGAAGCTGTCGTTCCACTTGGTATTAAAATTGTTTTTTTCCCAGTTTTCCCTGTCGTTGTTATAGTTGATGTCATATCGTTCAAAAGTTTGTGTTGTTTTTCTAGTATTTTATCTATTCTTTCCCAAATCAGCATCCAATATTATTGTGTGTTGTTAGTATATATAAATATCAATTTCCACTCCAATCTTGTGTAATTTGAACTAATTTGCTATCTATTATAATCCTTATTTTACTCTAAAATTTATAGTTTAAAAATATGAATATAAATATGAATATGAATATAAAAGTATAAACTCTAAAATACTAGGTCACCGTCTGGTCTAATCTAATCAAATAGTCCTGATAATTAATTAATCTGACACTACTAAAATTTTAAAGAACTCACTTAACAATTTAAATAATAAATGAAGGGAAAAATAAGAGGGAAGGAGAACAAGAGAGCAATACAGTCTAAACAGTAATCAATTCATTAGTAAAAGTTAATACTCTTAATCTTCTATAATTATTCTATTAAAGGTATATATGAATTTATAAAGTTTTTAAAATATAAAAGTTATGAGGTTATCTATTTATAAAATATTGCACTTATGAAATTGTTATTATCTATATTTCAAACAATTGGTTATAGTTGTCACCAAATCCAATCACTGAGTTCAAATATCACTATCCAATCTTAACTTATTCAGATTTCTCCTTATGTCCTTAATAATTTTCAATGTTTTAGCAGTTCTTCTTTATTTTTGTTCTTTCCAATAATCCAAAAATGGCTGCCACAGTCACAATATCAGTCTGTTTCTTCTTATCTATCACTCTTCACTTTGTTTCCCCCCAATAATCTTCTCCTTTAGCGCAGTTCTCCGTTCTTACTTTATCAGTCCAGCCCTCTATCCTATGCTCTTTTCTCTTCCAACAAAAAAGGGAGAGCTTTAAACTTACTGTCACAAATCCTAAGAGTCCGGTTTCGCTGAGTCACTCTGGCAAGTCTTCTTCTTTGCCACTTCCTCCCTCGTTACGCCACTTCTTCTTTCTGCTGCGCTTCTGGAACTTAAATCTCATCCTCTTTTGTCGGTCCCTTGATGCTGAAAACAATTTTAACACTCGATCTCTGCTCTCGCCGCCAGATTTCACCGCTCTCACTTCCTTGTCTTCCTGTTCTTATACGCTCGGGACGTCAGGTCTCTGGATCTGCCGAATCGGCCTCCTTCTTCTATGTCCGAAATAAGGGCTCTCCTAGGTCCAATGCAAGATCGCACCTCTCCACATGGTGCCTCTGAAGTCGCCCTCTTTCTCCTGGTCCTCACCCGGACCGATCGTCCCCTTTATGGGCACCGAAACACAGAAAATCGCCATGAGAAAGCGGAGCTCTCCTTTCTCGTGCCGCTATGACCTACGCCTCCGCCGGAAGTCCAATAAATGAATTTCCAAACTGCCGATCTTTGAGGAAATTTTCTCTTTATTGAGCACAGCGATCTGATTCCTGGCTCTTTCGCGGTCAGTACTGACCTTTACCCCCCAATCCCTCCCTTTCCGATCCCCAATTCTCTGCTTCTCATTGGCTATCTTCCAAGCCACTTTCCTCATCTCTTCTTTGTCAGATCACAGGAATGTCTCCCCCCCTCCCATCTCCGAGGAGACAGAATCTTCAAAGGGATTTAGTAGGGAAAAGTTCAAGCTTCTCCTCTCTTTATATATGTCAGTGCTGGGACGCTGACATCCGGCCCCTCTCCCTTCACTCTCCCAGTGAGGCCTGCACAAGACAAACAACAAGTTTAGTACCATTACCCCCTCTGAGGGTGTGTCCCACCCCCTCCCGCCTTGTTCGGGTGATCTGCACGGAATTTAGCTATAAGGCGGTCAGCTTCTGACAAGGGGTAACCCTTCCACTTAATTAAGTATTGGAGGCGCCCTCTGTGCCACCTCGAATCAAGAATTCGCTGTACTTCATAGTGAGTGTGGCCTCCAATAATCAAGGGCCCTGGGGGATCACGTGGCACCGGCCTTAAAGTTGACCCTACCACAGGCTTCAGGAGGCTACTGTGAAAAACGGGGTGTATCCTCCCTAGTAACCGGGGCAACTGCAATTGTACTGTAACCGGGTTGATTATTTTTACTATCGGAAATGGTCCTATAAATTTCAGGCCCAGTTTTCTGGTCGGGAGTCTGAGTCTTAAATACTTGGTGGAGAGGTAGACCTTCTCCCCTACTCAGAACGACCTTTGGGGGGCTCGGTGCTTATCTGCTTGTTTCTTATAAGACCGTGCCGCCTTGTCTAATTTATTTATTTATTTATTTATTTATTAATCAAATTTCTATACCGCCCTACTCCCGAAGGACTCAGGGCGGTGAACAGCCAAGATAAAATACAGATAATACAAATATTAAAAAAGTCCCTTAAAATTATTAAATATTTCGGCCGAAACACAGATTAAAACACCCAATTTATAAAATCACAAATTAAAAAATTTAAAAAATTTAAAAGATGGGAGTTAGGCCAGGCCAGCTTGCTGAAATAGAAAAGTTTTGAGAGCACGGCGAAACGTGCGCAGGTCCGGGATCTTCCGTATCTCTGGGGGGAGCTCGTTCCAGATGGTAGGTGCCCCCACAGAGAAGGCTCTCCCCCTGGGGGCCGCCAGTCGACACTGTTTGGCCGACGGCACCCTGAGGAGCCCCTCTCTATGGGAGCGTACTGGTCGGTGAGAGGCTATTGGTAGCAGAAGGCGGTCTCGTAGATACCCCGGTCCGATGTCATGGAGCGCTCTAAAGGTGGTAACCAAAACCTTGAAGCGCACCCGGAAGACCACCGGGAGCCAGTGCAGCTCGCGCAGGAGGGGGGGTCACATGGGAGCACCACGTCGCTCCCATAACCACCCGCGCGGCCGCATTCTGGACCAGCTGGAGCCTCCGGGTGCTCCTCAAGGGGAGCCCCATGTAGAGAGCATTGCAGTAGTCCAAGCGGGAAGTAACGAGAGCATGAGTGACCGTATTTAACGAGTCCCGATCCAGAAAGGGACGCAACTGGCGAATCAGGCGGACCTGATAAAAAGTCCCCCTGGCCACGGCCGTCATGTGCTCTTCTAAAGACAGCCGTGAGTCCAGGAGGACACCCAAGTTGCGAACCCTCTCCGTGGGGGCCAGTGACTCGCCCCCAATAGTCAGCGATGGCACCAACTGACTATATCGGGATGTCGGAAACCACAGCCACTCGGTCTTGGATGGGTTGAGCCTGAATCTGTTTCTCCCCATCCAGATCTGCACGGTCTCCAGGCACCGGGACATCACTTCAAGGGCATCTTGACGTTCTCCCAGGTTTCTCTCAGCATTGCCATCCAGTCAGTCAAGCTAACTGAGGAAGGAGGTTCCCTTGGGTACTCTGGCATGGGGACGAAATCCATGCCGCTCACTATTTTAAATGGGGTTAGTCCTGTACTACTGTGGACAGCATTGTTATATGCGACCTCAGCAAATGATAAGAGGTCCGCCCAGTTCGATTGTTGGTAGTCCACGTAGCACCTCAGGTACTGCTCTATCATGGCATTCAATCTCTCCGTCCCCCCCCCCCCCCACATTGGTGCTCGGGTGAAACGCTGAGCTGAGGCCTTGGGATGATCCTATGGATCGAAGGAATTCCCTCCAGAATTTCGCTGTAAACTGGACACCTCGATCGGAGATGATTCTTCTGGGTACTCCGTGCAGGCGGTAGATGTGTTTCACGAACAGTTCAGCCAATTGGCGGGCTGAGGGTAGTCCGCTGCAGGGTATGAAATGTGCCTGTTTGGAGAATAAGTCTATTACAGTTCAGATCACTGTGTTTCCACCGCTCCTCGGCAGTTCGACTATGAAGTCCATAGCAATCTCCTCCCATGGCCTTGACGGTTAAGCTACTGGCTGCAGCAGCCCGGGAGGTCTTCCTGGTCGAGTTTTCATTGTGGCACAGATGGTACAACTTTTTACATAGCTGTCTACGTCTTTTCTCATGTGGGGCCACCAAAACTGTCTCCGTGCTAAATGCAGAGTCTTTAGGAAACCGAAATGCCCCGCTGGTTTAACATCGTGACTCCTCTTGAGGACCAGGGTGCGTAGAGTCTCTGGGACATAAAGTTTCGTCCCTCTCCATGCTAGGCCATCCCTCTTTGTCAAGAGATGCTGATTGTCTCGGAACCAGGGGTCCGCCAACGTTTCTGCCTTGAGCCTCGTCATCAGGTCACTTGCTGGTTACCCCTGCTGGTCGCGATGCTGCCATCTGGTGGTTACCTGACCCACTCCTTGGGCAGAGGGGATGATGGCATTCACCACCTGCTCCTGTTCACTGTTGTATTGGGGCATTCGGGAGAGAGCATCGGCCAGAAAGTTTTTCCCCCCTTGGATGTGCTTCAGCTTGAAGTTGAAACGATTGAAGTATTGGGCCCACCGGACTTGCCTGGGCGATAACTTCTGTGGGGTCTTGAGGGCCTCCAGGTTTTTATGGTCAGTCCAAACCTCGAACGGTGTTTGGCCTCCTTCTAGCAGATGTCGCCAGGTTAACAGCGCCCACCTCACTGCAAACGCTTCTTTTTCCCACGCCGCCCATCGTCTCTCTGTGTCGGTGAGTTTGCGGGATGTGTAGGCACAAGGTTGAAGGTCCCCCTGGCTGTTCTTTTGGAGTAGGACTGCCCCCACTGCCACATCGCTGGCATCTGCTTGGATGATGAAGTGTTGTTCGGGGTCAGGATGCTTCAAGACCGGTTCTTTTGCAAACATTTGTTTTAGTGTTTCGAATGCCTGTTGGCAGGCCGGGTCCCACTGTACAGGTTGTCCCGGGCGGGGTTTTGTTGTCGGACTCCCTGTCTTTAGGAGGTCCGTCAGAGGTTTGGCAATTCTTGCAAAGGAGGGGATGAATTGCCTGTAGAAATTTGCGAACCCCAGGAAGCTTTGCAGTTGTCTGCGGGTGCGAGGGGGTCGCCAGTCTAGGACTGATTGTACTTTAGCCGGGTCTATCGCTATCCCCTCGTTTGACACTCGGTAACCTAAGTAGTCTAGCCGCGATTGGTGGAACTCGCATTTTGACAGTTTGACATAGAGGTTCGCTTTCAGCAGTTTTTCCAGCACTTTGCGGACGAGGGGTATATGTTTGTCTATGGTCTCCGTGTAAATGAGAATGTCATCTAGGTAGACGAGGACCCCCTTATAGAGGTGGTCATGTAGAACTTCATTTATCAATTGCATGAACACCGCTGGGGCTCCCTGTAGCCCAAATGGCATCACCTTGAATTGGAAACTCCCCAGGGGGCAGTTGAATGCTGTCTTCCACTCGTCTCCTTCCCTAGGCTTCGCGGAGGTCTAGTTTGGTGAAAACCTTCCCCTTGGCCAGGTGGGCTAGCATGTCTTTCATGAGGGGGAGGGGGTATAAGTTGTGTACGCAGACAGCATTGAAGTCCCGAAAGTCAACTACCAGATGCATAGAGCCATCTTTCTTCTTTTTGAAAAGGACCGGTGCTGTGACTCGCGGTTTGGCTGGCTCAATGAAACCCCTTTGTAGGTTCTTGTCTATGTAGTTCCTCATTTCTTGCATTTCACGGGGCATCATGGCATACAATTTAGGTGTCGAGCCTAGCAACCTGCTCGACATCGCTAACGCGTGCTGAAAGCATCGAGGGACATATACATACTTGGTGGTGGTGGCACTGGGTGAAGGCAGCCGTATGCGGGGTGTGGGGTGGTGGTATCGGGTGTGATGGGATTAGGGCCATTCCGGAGGACACAGTGGCAGCACCTTCCAGAACACGCTGAAGACCAATTACGCCCCTTAAAGAGGGGCGTGGTAATAAACAAGGGCGCGATCTATGCCCCTAAAAGATGGGCGTGGTAACAAACAAGGCCGTGGTCCTAATGAGTTAATGGAAAGATGGGCTATATAAACGCCCCATTCTTGGTGTAATGTAGCGCCGATTTCAATCGTGTTTACGAATCACAGTGTGTAGCCGGATGCGGATGCAAATAAACCAGCGTGCCAAAAGAGCTGAATAAGGCTGTAGCTGTGTTTTGATTGCGTCTCGCACGGCATTCCTGAGAGGAAATCGGCGCTACCCTTTGCAAGCCTACGGAATGGCAGAGGGAGTGGATACGACTGTTGCAACGCCGCCCTCGGAGGAGGAGGGGCTGCCTGCAGCTGAGGAAAGCCCGGCTGAAGCTCAGCCCTCGGTACGTCCGAAAGAACGCTGTCAAAGCCAGGAAGTGGATGGTAAGGACACTGTTGCAGCAAGGGGGGGGGGCACCCCGGCATTGCTAGGAGAGTGGTGGCAGAGCCCCGCTTTGGCTGCTCCGGCAAGGGCCCCGAAGGACCAGGTGTCGCCCCCTTACAGCGAACGTTTCCACCGCTGGAGAGAAAGGCGCTGGGCGGAAGATGATGACGGGGAGTGGAGCTATTCAACAGATTTGGGCCACTCCACCATAGAAGTCCTTCGGGAGCGTTTTGGTGAAGCCAGCTTCAGGGATGCACAATCATGGCAACCGTGGATGACGGAGATGGAACCTAACCCTGGCTGGCCAACATCCTCCGCAGGGACAGAGACCCGGTTCCGCCTGGCTAGCCCCAAATTACGGGTGGGTCCCTCCCAAAGCAATCCCCGACCACCGGCCACACAATATGCTGCAACCCAATCGCTTGGATCATTGGCGGGCGTGGCTACAGGGACAGCATCTGGGTCGCTTCGCCCCCCTCCGGGGCAGGGGCCAAGTCAGGTCTCAGGACAGATAGCTTATCCTCCAGTACCGGCTGGACAGCCTGGGGTATGGGGATCCCAACCAGTCTGGGGACCACCACCCTTGCAGACCACGTTTGATGGCAACCCAGACCGTATAGCCCTGTTCCTGAGCCAGGTACTCAGTTATATTGATTTATATGGGCGCTTATATCCAACTCAGTGGTCCATGGTAGTGGCCATTACAACGACTTTAACAGGTGAAGCTGCGGATTGGGTAGCGGACTTGCATAACGACCACGCTCAAGAGCTCACTGATGTTGGCTTATTCCTGGAAGGCCTCAGGGTACGATTTGAAGATGACACACGAACACAAGTAGCTGAGGGGGAGCTTGTGGCCTTGAAACAATGGGGCCGTTCGGCAAAGGAATACGTAAAAGAGTTTCGTCAGCTAGCGGGGAGAGTTAGGGGTTGGCCCGAACGCATGCTTGTTCATCAATTCCATCTTGGACTGGATCGTGACCTAAGACAAGCCTGTGTATATCGGGGCATGCCACCCCGTTTGTCTGAGTGGTGTAAAGCAGCTATTGACCTGGACGTGGGACTAAGAGAGTTCCGGGTTAGGGGAGGTGTGAGTACGATCCCCATCCGACGCCAACCAGACCGGCTGGGTCCTGTCAGAGCAGCGGGGCGAGGGGAGCCTGATCCTTGAGTAGCTGATTCCACACGGTGGCTGTTACGCTGTTTCCAGTGTAATCAACCTGGCCATAGGGCTCTGGAATGCCCGCTACCACTGGCTCAACCACCTGGACCGAACGCCCTGACAGCTAGTGGAAAGTCCCATGGGCGACCAACCCCGGAAAAGACCAGAGGTCTATCGCAACCGGGACAGAGCCCCAATGGAACCACAACAAAGGAACCGGGTCCTGCTGTACATCCTGGGATAGTTCCTGTGGTGCTAGCTGATAGTGATGAGGAAGAGGACACCAATGATCCAATGGTAAGTGAACCCATCCGTCCCTTCCTCATACCCATAACCCTGACACCATTACAGGGGCCAACACGAGTACAGCATGAAGCCCTTATTGATTCTGGGTGTACAAGGTGTTTGATAAGGCAAACTGTAGCCACCCGTTTGGGTATACGGTTACGGTCGTTAAAAACCCCAATAACATTCGAACAGATGGATGGATCTACCTTAGGGGGAGCCCCAGCAACCCAAGTGACAAAATTAGTAAAAATGGAGATAGGAGCTCACTGGGAAAACATACGGTTTGTGGTGGTGGACACAATGATCGAACCCGTGATTTTGGGATTGGCTTGGTTGGATAAATGGAAGCCCACGATCTGGTGGGAGGGGGGTTTCAGGAAACTCCGTCTGTCGATAGGACCAGAGCCAGGTAGCTCACAGAAGGTTCTGAAAGAGCAAGGAGTTTCATTGGGGCTGGATAGCGATATATGTCCCGTTGGAGTACCAGCAGTATATGCAGATCTAGCGGCAGTGTTTGATGAAGGGGAATGTGATACGTTACCACCACACCGTCCCACTGACTGCGCTATTGAACTAATACCTGGGGTAAAGCTGCCAAAACCACGCATGTATGCCATGACCTCACGTGAGGTGGAAGAATTACGTAGATACATTGACAAAAACCTAGCCCGTGGGTTTATACAACCTAGTCGGTCACGTATGGCCGCTCCGGTGTTGTTCCGTGAGAAAAAGGATGGAGGGCTTCGTTTATGTGTGGACTATCGAGGTTTGAACGCAGTAAGCGTAGAACCATTATACTCATTACCCTTAATGAAGGACCTGTTAGCTGCATTAGCGACCGGAAAGTATTTTACAAAATTGGACTTACGGGAGGCCTACTATAGGGTATGTGTAAAACAAGGAGACGAGTGGAAAACCACCTTTAACTGCCCATTGGGCAGTTATAAGTTTTGTGTTATGCCGTTTGGACTGCAGGGCGCTCCCGCAGTCTTTATGCAATTGATTAATGAGGTATTACACGATTATCTATACCAAGGGGTTCTAGTGTATCTAGACGATATCTTAATATACACTGAGTCTATGGAGGAACATATTAGTTTAGTCCGTCAGGTATTGGAACGGTTGTTAAAAGCTCGCTTTTGAAACCCTGAAACGTTGTTTTGCTGAGGCACCCGTACTACAACATCCTGATCAATCGAAACCATTCATAGTACAAGTGGATGCAAGTGACGTTGCGGTAGGGGCCGTGTTGTTACAAACCGATGTCCAAGGTCAGTTACACCCGTGTGCGTACACCTCCAAAAAATTCAGTCCCACAGAAAGGGGTTGGGCTATCTGGGAAAAGGAGGCGTTTGCTGTTCGTTGGGCTCTTCTCACCTGGAGGCATCTTTTGGAAGGAGCACAGGTACCATTTGAGGTGTGGACGGATCACCGCAACCTTATAGCATTACAAACTCCCAGACGACTGTCTCCTAAACAAGTCCG
Source organism: Pantherophis vulpinus (assembly GCA_037215915.1). Lineage (NCBI taxonomy): Eukaryota > Metazoa > Chordata > Lepidosauria > Squamata > Colubridae > Pantherophis > Pantherophis vulpinus. Next base: position 1,334,337 of record JAXLNS010000038.1, read on the forward strand.
GTGGGCACATTATTTTCAGCATTTCCGGTTCACGCTAAAACACATGCCCGGTGGCAAGAAGTTAAACACTGATAGCTGGTTTAAGGAAAACAAACACCTGCTCACGCATAGGGACGGGCTTTCGTGGAAAGGGGACAAAATGTATGTACCGGAAGGTGTCCGGGGCCTGGTGTTACACCGATGCCATGATAATAAATCGGCTGGGCATTACGGTTTCCTTAAAACCCTGCATTTTACACGGCATCAGTTTTGGTGGCCACATATGAGGAAAGATATAGAAACATACACACAAGACTGTTCCATATGCGCCAAGGCCAAATCCCGCCCTGGAAAACCTTTGGGAGTACTACAGACTGTAGCCACACCTACCCAACCGTGGGAGGAGATAGGGATGGACTTTATAGTCGATTTGCCAGACAGCAATGGGAACACAGTTATTTGGACTATTATCGATTTATTTTCTAAACAAGCTCATTTCATTCCATGCCGAGGATTACCCTCAGCTCGTAAGCTATCTAAGCTATTTATACAACACATTTATAGGTTACACGGGGTACCCCGTCGTATTATTTCTGATAGAGGGGTGCAATTTACAGCCCGATTTTGGAGAAACTTCCTCTCGGCTATTGGATCAACGCAAGGCCTCAGTTCGGCATTCCACCCTAGTACCAATGGGGCTGCAGAGAGAGCAAATGCAATGATAGAGCGATATCTTCGTTGCTATGTTTCATATCAACAGACCGATTGGTCTTCACTGCTACCGTTTGCGGAGGTCGCCTATAACAATGCAGTTCATAGCAGTACGGGTCTCACTCCTTTTCGGGTGGCAATGGGACGAGACTTTGTAGCGATACCCGAGTTAGATCAACCACCGACAACGTCGCCAATGCCCCATGAGTGGGCCGATAAGATGAATACGGTATGGCCCCAGGTCAGAGAGGCATTAGATAAAGCAGCCCTCGCATATAAAAGCCAGGCGAATAAGAAACGAGCACCGTTTCAACCATTCAAGGTAGGGGACATGGTATTTCTCTCTACCAAATACATCAAATTAAGGCTTCCTAGTAGGAAACTGGGACCGAAATATCTGGGCCCGTTTCCGGTGATACGAGTAGTAAATCCTGTGACTGTAGTACTAAAGTTACCTCTGTTATTGGGGAAGATCCACCCCGTATTTCATAGTAGTCTTCTCAAACCCGCCAAACATATCCAAGTATTCGACCGTCCTGGTCCGGTCACGGAGGGCCATTACGAGATTGATGAAGTCCTAGATTCTAGATGGACAAGGGGGGTCCTCTCTTACCTTGTTAAATGGAAGGGTTATCCAGTAGAAGAGGCTTCTTGGATACCGCATAGTACTGTAAAAGCAAACCGATTGATTCGACGGTTTCATAGAATGTATCCTCACAAACCACGGTTATCTACTAATACGTGTAACTTATCTCTTACAGAAGGACACGTGGTGAAAGGGGAGCTGCCTGTCGAGCCTAGCAACCTGCTCGACATCGCTAACGCGTGCTGAAAGCATCGAGGGACATATACATACTTGGTGGTGGTGGCACTGGGTGAAGGCGGCCGTATGCGGGGTGTGGGGTGGTGGTATCGGGTGTGATGGGATTAGGGCCATTCTGGAGGACACAGCGGCAGCACCTTCCAGAACACGCTGAAGACCAATTACACCCCTAAAAGAGGGGCGTGGTAATAAACAAGGGCGCGGTCCTAATGAGTTAATGGAAAGATGGGCTATATAAACGCCCCATTCTTGGTGTAATGTAGCGCCGATTTCAATCGTGTTTACGAATCACAGTGTGTAGCCGGATGCAGATGCAAATAAACCAGCATGCCAAAAGAGCTGAATAAGGCTGTAGCTGTGTTTTGATTGCGTCTCGCACGGCATTCCTGAGATTAGGTTTAGGTAGTTTCGCCCCAGGGATGATTTCGATGGCGCAGTCAGCATCGCGGTGGGGGGGGGGGGGGGGTAGGACGTCACACTTGGCCTTGCTAAATACCTCTGCAAGGTCTTGGTACTCTTTTGGGATCTGTTCTGCTTCATGGGAGCTGTCGGATGTGGCCCCCAGCTGCTTTGTAGTGCCCTTCAGGAGGGGCCCTTGTGTCGGCGTCATCTTCTTTTGTTCAGGCGGGAGAAGTTGGGGCTCGTGTGTGTGGGGCCTCTGTCCTGGTTGGAGTGGCAGAGGTTGGGGCCCCTTTGCTATCCTCAATCTGCGGGTCCCCTCTTGCCACCAGATGATTGGGCCCCACTTGTCTAGCCAGGAAAGTCCCAGTATGACTGGATCGGTCATCTTGGGGGCTATTATGAACCGAATCGTCTCCCAGTGATCCCCTAGTTCCAGCTTCACTGGCTCGGTCAGGTGTGTGGCGTAAGCTCCACCTACTAGGGTCCCATCAACTTGCTCAAATCGAATTGGGTGGTTGAGCTTCTTAGCTTGGATCCCCAATTTTAGGACTGTGGGTAGATTAATCAGGCACCTAGTGCAGCCTGAATCTATCAGGGCTTGGAAAGTCCCTTGGGTCCCTGTTTTTGGGGCTGTTAGGCGTATGGGGAAAAGGAATGGGTGGATGGGTCCACTCACCATTGGGTCGTCTTCACCATCGTCCTCACTGTCATACGAGTTGGGGGATTGATCTCCATTTTCTGGGACTCTCCTTGCTTCGGTCAGGTGGGCGAAGACCTCTGTGCCTGGGGGGAGATTTCGTGGTGCATCGGTGGCACGCTTGGGCCCCATTCCCGTCGTGCCTTTGATGGTGGGTTTGGCCTCGGGCCCGGGGTTCCACACGCTGCTGCCAGATGGCCCATTCCCCCACATCTGTAGCACCTCATTGGGCTCCGCGGAACAAAGGGCCTTTGGGTAGGCCGTAGTGCCATGGTTCCTCGTCTGGTATGTGGTCTTGGGTCCGATTGGTATCTCTCCTTGACCTCTGGTTGCTTTAGCATGTCGTTGGCGTGCAGCCCCCTCTCAATTTGCATCACCACCCGGAACCATTCGGAGAGTCGGTTCGGGATGTCCCAATAAGCAGTCACTTGGGCGATCCGCTTATCTAGGCTTGTTCTGAAGAAATACACCAGTAGTCGCTCTGGTAGGGGAGGTAAGGTGCCAACGACTCTTCTGAATTCACGAATGTGCTCCTTGATGGGCTTCCCTTTCTGCATTAGGTTTCTGAGTTCGTCTTCCACATAGGGGTCCTCCCCTGCCTCCTCGAACCTAGCCCGTAGTAGTTGCAAGAAACCATCTGCGTCTTGCAGTTGGGGGGCCCTATTCTTGTAGAGGGCTGCTGACCAACTCCTTGCTTCTCCCTCCAGCCCTTCTGAAATGGCACTGACTAGGGCTCTGGGGAATGGATAGAGGTGTCCATAGCGCTTGATATAGACCTCAGCTGCATCGAGGAACTGCGCTACCTGGTCTGGATCCCCATCAAACTTCCCTCTGAACCGGGGTGGTTCCGCCCTTGGTGGCCCCTCCTCCCATTGTGGGGCTCTGTGAGCCTGTCTAGGGTGCCGTTGGACTTCTTCATCATCTCTCATTTGGGGGCGGGGGGTGATGTCCTGCTTAGGCTGGTATGCTTGCTGGGCAGAGGAGGAACCCATGGATGTACACTGGGAGTTTCTTTCCTTCTGGTGTGGGGAGGGGGCTTCGCGCCTGTCTATGGTGACTTAGTTCAACAGGCTCGGCTGGCCTTCCCCTTTCCTTGGGCCTGCAGGATGGTCCCTCCTCCAGTCTGACGGCACGCTCAAAATCTTGCTTCAATTTCTCCATGGGGCTCTCGAGTGGCAGCTTTGAAGCTTTCTGCTGCCTGGCTTGTTGCCAGTCCCATAACCAGTCCGCCCTTCCCAATTCACTCAGAGGCTTCCCCTTACCTTTAGTGTCCGGAAAGGGGAACTCAGCTTCTGCAGATTTTAGCAAAGTCCACCAAGGTTCATCATTTTTTCTTCTCTTGGGTTGGAGCACGATCGTCTGACCTTGGTAATTCTGCGGCAGTGGTTTAGGAAGGGGGGGTTGCAGCTTTGCTGGGGGAGGGGGGGCGTTACATCCAAGCTGGCTGGAGTAGGGAGGGGGGGGCTGGTTCGCAGCCACTTGAAGTAAGCTTTCAGTAGAGAGTTGGCTTTCTGCCATGGCTTCGGAACCTTGGCGCCACTCCGTCCAAACATCTGGCAGGGAGCTGGAGGGTTGGAGGTTTGCCAGTTTGGCTTGGAAAGTTGTGAGTACTGACCGTCTGTCAGGTTTCGATGCTATCTCAAAATAAATGAATTTCCAAACTGCCGATCTTTGAGGAAATTTTCTCTTTATTGAGCACAGCGATCTGATTCCTGGCTCTTTCACGGTCAGTACTGACCTTTACCCCCCAATCCCTCCCTTTCTGATCCCCAATTCTCTGCTTCTCATTGGCTATCTTCCAAGCCACTTTCCTTATCTCTTCTTCGTCACATCACAGGAATGACTCCCCCCCTCCCATCTCCGAGGAGACAGAATCTTCAAAGGGATTTAGTAGGCAAAAGTTCAAGCTTCTCTCTTTATATATGTCAGTGCTGGGACGCTGACAGATATAAGTATAAATATAAAATTATTCACAGTGTCTTTTCATTTATTGCTTCTTATTTAATTATCCCCTTTTCTGGTTAGTCAATAGGAGATTCAAGTGTAGATCGATTATAGTCTTTCTTTTGGAGAAATGTTCCTCCTGTTGATATTTCAAAATGGCGATTCCGAATCTGCAATGTCACTTTTGTGTATCTCCACTTTTGCCGGTCCACGCTTTTTTCTCCGTTAGAACAGCTCTATTACAGGTGAAGCCAACACCTCACAGTCACTTCTCTTCACTCAATGCTTTCCGAAACAATCGCCTTCTCGATCGTCTTTTTTTCTGCTCCTCCTGTGTTTCCTCCCGGTCTAGCTTCACCCTCGCCATTTTACTCTCCTCATTATTTGCCGCCTGCTTCCTCTCTGAGTCTCTCTTCTTTTCAGCTGTCTAGCGGGCTCTAAGTTCTTCTCCTTTTCCCTTATCCACCAGTTTTATGGTGTTTTAAACCTCTGCTCTCACCGCCGATCTTCCCACCGTACTCACTCTCTGCTTCCTGCTGTTTCGTTCGGTGCGTCAGACCTCTGGGCCAGCCATGGAGGCTGCCTTTCTTCCACGTTCGGATTAAGGGTCCTTCTTGGTGTGGTGGAAGACTGCACCTCTCCACACCTCCTCCGAAGGCTCCCCTCTTTCTTACCAGTCTCACCAAGACCGGTCTTGCCCCTTAACGGGCACTGCAATGCTGGAAATTCGGCACTGGGTACGGAGCGATCTTTCCCTGTGCCGCTTCGACCCGCGTCACCACCGGAAGTCGGGCTCCAGAACTTTAAAGGGTAAAAAAAAATGGTGTATGCAAAACAAAGTTAAAGGAGAGAAATAGTTTTTTTTAATTTATTTATTATTTTTAACATTTTATATTTTAAATTACTAACATTACAAACAACATATACAATATTTCACCCTGTGCTATACATAAGAAAGGAAGATTTGGTTCTTCAGATATATCCTCATGATCACCAAAATCCACGTTCTCGGGGTAGAGAGAAATAGAAGAGAAATAGAGCAACAGCGACATCTACTGCCCAGAAAAAACCCATAGGAATAGAATAGAATAGAATAGAATAGAATAGAATAGAATAGAATAGAATAGAATAGAATAGAATAGAATAGAATAGAATAGAATAGAATAGAATAGAATAGAATAGAATAGAATTTTTTATTGGCCAAGTGTGATTGGACACACAAGGAATTTGTCTTGGTGCATATGCTCTCAATGTACATAAAAGAAAGTGAGAGAAAGTGAAGAAAAGAATGTGTGAATAATAACTTGACCTTGGGCAGCTTATTGGAAAAACATTATTACAAGACCGTCACAAGACTTAGATAAGCTGCCTGCACCTGGGAATTGTTTATAGAGAGAACTACAGAGAAAGAGAGTGGAAACAGTGTAAGCTGTAAACACTGTAGCTCCCTGATTGGATATAGATTTTAGCAACTGAGCAACTGGGAACTGGGAAATAATAGAGGTTGCCTACAAGATAAATGAAGATTTTTAAACTTCAGCCTTCAACTCTTCTCCTTGGGGATTTACAATTTGTTGGATATAATTCTGGGTTCTTGGTGGGCCTTTGTGGATTACAATTTGGTGAGTTATATAATTTATAACTTTGTAGATTATAACATATAAATTACTAAAAAGAAAAAAAAGAAGAAAGAAAACAACCCTTGTTGAAGAGAACTTGGATTATGGACATTTTGGACTCGTGAAATATAGCATCTAAAATCAGGAAGTGATTTGAGGCTTGAAAATAAGAACTGGGAATAAGAAAGCAAATTGTTGGATTATACCAGGTATATGTTATAAATTGGATATAGTGAAGTACAATTGTGTTTGACTTACAGTATTATTGATTGTTGGGTTACTGATTGGTTGTTTTTGTTAAATAATAACTATCTAAAATATTTGATTATTCCAAACTATCAAAATGACAAGTAACATAAATTCAAGTAAAACAGGAAGGAAAACCCCATCATCTGCAAAATCATCAGTGGCATCAGTGGCAGCATTGAACCCGGCAAGTCAGCGCTCTATGGACACCATGTTGCAGAATGAAAAATTAAATGCTTTTCAGTCAGAGATGAAAAATATGATTCAATCATTACAGGAATCACTACAAGGAGCCATGGCTAGGAACCATGAGGATATGGCAGATAGGATGCAAAAGATGGAACAAAAAATGGAAGATAAAATAGAGAATGTCCAGCAAATAATTACTAAAAATGAACAACGGATCCAGAAAGTGGAAGAAAAGACAGAGCAAACAGATAAGAAAATAGAAGAGATGGAGAATAGATTAACTAAGGTAGATAACGATCTGGAACGATCCATAATTATGTTGGAGATGGATAAGGCAGAATATTTCCTATGATTCCAGAATGTTGAGAAGGAAAAGGGGGAACATCTTGCAAAGAAAATGGCAGAATTACTGGCAGAGGTGTTGGAAATAGACAAACAGGAAGCTCTCTACCTGATGGAAGAAATATTTAGAGTATACTGTATACAAGCTACGCGAGAAGAAACAAGCTTCCCAGAGAGGTACACGTGAGATTTTCAAAGAAAGCAATGAGAGAGGAAATACTCCAAAGAGTAAGAGATGCACCATTGAAATACAAAGGAAGAGAAATAGTAGTTTTGAAGCAAATACCCAGAAGTGTAAGAGACACAAGAAAACAATATCAGTTTCTGTCAAGACAATTGATTAAATATGAGGTAAACTTTAGATGGTTAATACCTGAGGGAATATTGGTGACTTGGAGGGAATAGAAGAGGAACTCATCAAATTTGCAGACAACACCAAGCTAGCAGAAATAGCCAACACCCCAGAAGATAGGATCAAGATCCAAATGGATCATAACAGACTTGAACACTGGGTCCTATCTAACAAAATTAAATTGAATGGAGAGAAAAGTAAGGTTTTACACTTAGGCGAGAAAAAACAAATGTACAGGTACAGATATGGTGAAACCTGGCTCAATAGCAGTAACTGTGAGAGGGATCTTGGAGTCCTAGTGGACAATCACTTAAATATGAGCCAGCAGTGTGCAGCCTCTCAAAAAGCCAATGCAAGCCTAGGCTGCATTAACAAAAGGATAGAATCAAGATCACATGAAGTATTAGTACTGCTTTATAATGCCTTAGTAAGACCACACTTGGAATACTGCATAAAGTTTTGGTTACCACAATATAAAAAAGATGTTGCAACTCTAGAAAGAGTGCAGAGAAGAGCAAGAAACAGCAAGAAAGGGGGCTGGAGGTTAAAATATATGAATAATGGTTGCAGGAGTTGGGTATGTCTAGTCTAGTGAAAAGAAGGGCTTAGGGCAACATGATAGCAGTGTTCCAATACTTCAGGGGCTGCCACAAAGACAAAGGGGTCAACCTATTTTCCAAAGCACCAGAAGGCAAGACAAGAAGCAATGGAGAAATTTCCCGACACTGAGAACAATTAACCAGTAGAATGGCTTGCCTTAAGAAGTTGTGGGTTCTCCATCACTGGAGGCTTTTAAGGAGAGATTGGACAGCCATTTGTCTGAAATGGTATAGGGTCTCCTGCTTGAGCAGGAGGTGGGACTTCAGGACTTCAGGGACTGCTGAGACTTCAGGTGGGGAAAGCACACAGCTGCAGTTGGTTTATTTATTTTATTTATTTATTAGAAAATTTATATTGCTGCCTATTCGCACATGGCGAGTCAAAGTGGCTTACAGGGGTATAAAAACAACATATATAAAAAAATAAAACTAATAAAAGAAAATAATCAAATCATAAATTAATAAAATAATAGAATAACCCCCCACCCCTCACCCCGGCATGATGATGATGAGGAACTGCCTACTGCACCTGATCTGAGAACATGTAGGGCAGAGAAAAGACAGGAGCAGCAAAGGTCAGCCTGACTACTCGTGAGTAGGCAGCTTCGTTCCTCTTGATGGGCTGCACCAAAAGCTGGCTATTTAGCACAGCAGACAGATGGAGACTATGCTGGGAACAATGTGTTCATGTTGTAGCTGCATGTTTCCTGGTCGTTGTGATTCCTGCATTGCTTTGGATTGACACCGTGCCTTGACTTTGGCTTGTGCCTTGTGAACTCTGGACATTTATTGCCTCGTGAATCCTCTTGTGCTGTGGATTTAATTTGCCTGGTGGATTTGTCTTGTTTGGGAAACTTTCAAGTGCCTTGTGGACTCATTGGCCATTGCTCTGTGGACTAGCATTGGTCTGCTTTTGGCTGGACTTAATTGGGACAGTTCTGGATTTTTGGTGAAGGGAATTGCTGGGGAATATTAATAAACCCACTAAACCAGTTATATGTGTGTGTGTGAGTGAGTGGGACAGCACACCTGACCTCTATCTCCTTCCCTTGTGGTTCAACTCTCATCCAGTATTTGATGATCTACCACTGGCTTCACCATCAGAGGACAAATGTCAACCCTGAAGCCAGTGGTGAAATTCAAAAATTTTCCCTACCGATTCTGTGGGCATGGCTTGGTGGTCATGTGACTGGGTGGTTGTTGCTTGGTGGTCATGTGAATGGGTGGGCGTGGCCAAGTCGAAGTCACTTCTTTGCCCTTATGACCTACAAAAAGAAGATATACCAATTATTTTGTGCATTTAATACTTAAATAAGAATAAATGAACTACACAAAACAATAAAAGAGGTACACAAATACTTACATAAAGCAATAAAAGTGTTGTCTTCAACGTCACTTCTTTGCACCAATGATAATAATGACCTACGAAAAGAAGATATACCATGATATACAAATTTAAGCATTTAATACTTAAATAAGAATAAACGAAATACACAAAACAATAAAAGAGGTACACAAATACTTACATAAAAGTGTTAGTAGTCTTTAACTTTAAGATGTTTCCACATCATTTTTTAATTGGCACTCTCCTCACTTCCACTTTTCTTGATCTTGATTCTCGGATCATTGGCTGTGTGATGGTGTGCTCTTAACCACTTTTTTTAAAAAAAATTTTTAATTTTTAAACAAACATACATAAAACCATCTTCAATTGCAAACAGTGTGTCAGTTGGTTACAAGTCTTTTGTGCATCATTCACCAAATTCATAGCTTACAATTTACAGTTTACCTAAATTCTCATATCATCGACCTATTATATATCTATATATTATTATCCTCATTAATCATTTATTTGACTATGGCTATTCCTTCCCTCATTTATTCAAAATATTCTAAGATTTGAGTTAATTTTTATTATAACATTCATTTCATTCTCTTGAATCTATCCAATGATAATATGTCTTTATGTTATATTTCACATGTAGTTCTACAATTCTTGTATTGTGAAGATCTCTACCATATTTCATTTCCATATTTTTTTATCTAACCATTGATAAAATAGGTCCCATATCGTATAGTATTGTTTATCTTCTTGTTCTCTAATTTCAAATTTCATAATTTTGCGACCACAATTTTTGCCATTTCTCTAAGTCAATTCCATGTCCAAAAATTTTCCCCCAAGTAATCATTGTTTCTTTAACTTGTTCTTCTTCCAACTTAACCTCTAATAAATATCCATATATAATTCCGTTTTCATCAGTACCTGTTAAAGTTTTATCTAAATTAGTCAAATTATTATAAAACCCTTCTGTCTTAAAATCTTTATCGTATCTAGAGCGTATTTGCAAATAGGAAAACCAATTCATCTTTATACCTTGTTCTTCTAATTCTTACATAGATTTAAGTTCACCCTTTTCATTCAATAATTCACTATATCTAACAATTTGTTCCTTTCTAAATGTTATTGAATATGAGAATGCTTCAATAGTTGATAACCAGATTGGAATTTTTAAATAATGTTGTCTTTTAATCTTCTCCCAATTTAAAAGCAAGGCCTCTGGTATAAAATGTCTTCTAAAATACCCCTGCGTTTTTGTTCCCTTATACGATAAAAAAGCATGCCATCCCAACAACAAATCATGTCCTTCTAAAGTCAATAATCTAGTATTTCTTAGCATTATCCATTCCTTGATCCACATCAAACTTGTCACTTGATAATATAATTCCCAATTAGGCAACCCAAATCCTCCTCGTATTCTAGCATCTTGCAACAATTTTAATTTTATTCTCGCTTTTTTGCCCTGCCAAATGTATTTCAACACTATTTTATTTAAATCCTCAAAATACTCTTTCCCCAACTTAATTGGAATTGTCTAGAACAAATATAGGATTCTAGGTAATATATTCATCTTAATCGTTGATATTCCCCCTATTAATGATAGTTGTAAATTTTCCCACTTTGCCAAGTCTGTCACGATTTGCTGTTTGAGTTTATTGTAATTGTTCTCTTTAAGTGTACTACATCTTGCTGTCAAGTATATCCCCAAGTACTTAACCTTATTTGTGACCTGCATCTTCAATACTTCCGCCAGTTCTTCTTTTTGTTTTATTAACATATTTTTTGTCAAAATCTTCATTTTGTCTTTATTTATTTTCAAACCTGCTACTTTTCCATGTTCTCCTATCTTGTCTATCAATTTAATTGCTGATTCTAATGGATCTTCAAGAATAAAAACCAGGTCATCTGCAAATGCTTGCAATTTGTATTCTTCCTTTTGAATTTTTTTTTTTTTTTTTTTTTTAATTTGATTTATATGCCGCCCTTCTCCGGAGACTCAGGGCGGCTTACAGTGCATTCATTCCTTTTATATCTTTATCTTCTCTAATATTTCTATTTAGAACTTCTAATGTTAACACAAACAACAAAGGTGACAGTGGGCAACCTTGTCTCGTTCCTTTTTTTATTTCGATAGACTGTCAATTCTCCATTTATCATTACTTTTGCTGTTTGTTTGTGGTATATGGCTTCTATGGCTTGAATAAATTTACTACCGAAGCCCATCTGTTCCAACTGTAAAAGCATAAATCGCCAATTCACATTATCGAAGGCTTTCTGTGCATCTAAAAATATCAAAGCCATTTGTTTTTCAGGATGTGCCTCATAATATTCCAAAGTGTCCAGAATTATCCTCATGTTGTCTTTAGTCTGTCTTTTTGGCAGAAACCCATTTTGATCAGAGTGTATAAAATTATTTAAGTATCTTTTGAGTCTTTCTGCCAGTATTGAAGTTTTTCAAGTTTCTTGTAGTCATCTTCTAATGTTTTATAAGCTTGTCTTTTCTTGATGTTTCTTTTCCTTGTATAGTCTATTATCGGACCTCTAGCATAGGCCTTCATTATATCCCAAGATTTTGCATTGTTGTGTCCTCTTTTCTATTTTCTTTTTTTTAAAAAACCAATTCTTTCTCCATTTTCTGTACAAATTCTTTTTCTTTTAGTATTGTATTATTTAAGGTCCAACTAGATCTTCTCCTTTGTCCTTTCCACTTCATTGTCATTGGATTATGATCTGCCCAGGTACTTGCTTCTATTTCAATTTCTTCTATGTTAAATGTCAATTCCATTGTCGTCAATATCATGTCTATTCTAGACCATGATGAATGTCTATTTGAATAGAAAGTATATTGTCTATTTTTTTCATTTCTTTCCCTCCATGCGTCTTTCAAATTTGTTTCCTCTATCATTTTAAAGAAAGATTTCGGAAGAGTCTTTCTACTTTGCTTTGTTGTTTTCTGTGTATTGTAATCTAATTTCTCATCTACTATACCATTAAAATCTCCCATCATGCAAAGATTGTCATAGTCCAACTCAATTATTTTCATATGTAATTTTCTGTAAAATTCTTCTTGATTATCATTTGGAGCATATATTGCTATTAAAAGTATTTTCGTGTTATTATCTATTATTTCCACCATCAAGATTCTTCCATCATCATCTATTGGTTCCGCTGGGATTGTGTCTCTGATATATAAAACAACTCCTCTTTTTTTACATTGTGGCAATGAAGTAAATGTTTTCCCTAATTTTGGCTGTTCCAATATTTTTTCATGTTGCTTTTTAATATGTACTTCTTGTAAACAAATTATATCAAACTTTAATTTCTCTAATTTATGAAATATCTTTCTTCTTTTAATAGCTAAATTAAGTCAATTTATGTTTATTGTAATCAGTTTTTGCTCTTCCATATTTATATTTTATAAGAAGGGTTTATTGCTCTAGTAGATCTCAGTTCACGTTGTTCTCTGTATTCCACATTGCCACCCACTGCGCCTTCTTCTTTTTCGGTCGTTGCTAAGCATTCTTCTTGTAGTTCAATCAATGATTCTTCTCTTCTTGTCTCCACTTCTTTCTCTCTCAAGTATTCTGTACAGAATGCTTTTGCTTTATCAATTGAATCTATTCTATATTTTTGTTGTTGCCACAAAAACACAAGGCCTTCTGGTATCAGCCATCTGTAGTTCACACCTTTCTGTAGTAATATTTTGGTCAAGAAATGATATTCTCTTCTCATCTCCCTCACTCTTCTTGGTATTTGCTTCAGAACCACAATTTCCTTATCCTTATGTTTCAATGTTTTCTCTCTTGTAATCTGCAGTATTTGCATTTTAATCGATTTCTTGGTGAATCTTATGTGGACTTTGTTAAGGATATTGTTGTGTTACCAACCAGCAGAGTAAGTGCACAGAGAAACGGTACTGAGAGCAATGAATACAATACATACAAACTGGTTTAACAAAGCTTTTACTTTGTAGTGAAAAACAATTGCATAGTCTTTTAGTCAATCCAAGTCTTTAGCCATTCAAATCAGTCCGAAGTTACAGATATCTTCTTACCAGACAAACAGCAGTTGGTAATAAACAGCAATTCAACACTGGTAACAAATCATGATGATAGCAGATCCATCCACTTCTTCACACACGACAGTAACAGTTTCAACCAGCAAGTCAAGCAGCAAGTCAAGCAATGATGAGAGCAGGTCCAACAATGACTATAGCTCGGCTTCCTCCTTATATACAGTTTACACTAGTAATTATCCAGTTAATATAAGTGAAGTCAGCAGTGCAATGACTCAACAGTACAATTATGATAATTGCATTCAGCAGTCAGTCAGCAGTCAGTTACAATGACTCATCAGTACAATTACTCAGCATTACATCTGTTACAGCATTACATAAAGTTACAGAATACATTTAAAGTTATAGAACACATATATTGCCTGGACAACTTGTTAGACTTACACCATATCCTAACAGACTTCTCTTGGTAGATTGTTTCTCATTGCGTATCTTGTATAGACTCGAAATATCTCGTCTATGCCATCCATCATCTTTTCTTTAGTAATTTCTAATGCTTCTGCCAAGATTCCTATTATTTTTTTCTGCCAAGTTTTCTCCCTTTTCTTCTTCAATATTTTGAAATCTGAGGTAAAATTCTGATCTGTCCATCTCCCATCCCAATATTCCACTCTTAACTCGTTCGACCTCATCCAATCTACTATCAATATCTCGATTTTTTTTGTCTTTTTGTTCCTCCTTTTCCTCAATTTTTTGGAGTCTATCTGTCAGGTTTCGGTTCTGTCTTAAAATAAGTTTCATTTTCAAGCGCAGTCTCTAATGAATCATTCTTTATTAAGAACAGAAATAGCCGACATTTCTGAGGCTAATTGCAGCTCAACTGGCCCCTCCTTCCAACCCCCTCCTCTTCCGTTCTCCAACCCGATTTCTCATTGGCCATTAGCCAATCCATCTCTCCGTCCTGGCACGTACTTCTCACAGGAATGTGACCCCCATCCTCATCCCCCAGAAAACCCTATCTCTTGCATGCAGAAAACTAGGTAAAAGTTCATCTCAGCAATAATTCAGCGCTTCTGGTCTTCATGACAGCACTGGAAGAGAGCATAAGTTGGAGTGCTGACATCCGGCCCCTCTCCCTTCACTTCTGCGACATCACCTATCCCATAGGGAAAACACAAGAAGATTAGTCCCATCAGCCCCTCCCTGATAGCATTCACTAGGGCTCTGGGGAAAGGGTAGAGGTGTCCGAACCGCTCTATGTATATCTCAGCTGAATCGAGGAATTGGGCGAGGTTGTCTGGGTCACCATCGAACTTCCCTCTGAACTGGGGTGGCTCCTCCCTCTCTGCCCTCTCCTCTCTGTGCTGAGCTCTGGAGGGCCAGCCCTGGTGTTGATAGTCCTCTGCCTCGTCTCTCATCCTGGGGTGGGGAGGTGCTGCCTTGTCTGGGCTTCGCTGCCATTCCCATCCCCAGCTCGCCCTTCCCAATTCACTTAGGGGTTTTTCTTTATCTTTTAACTTTGCAAAAGGGGATTCCGCCTTTAAGGCTTTTGGCACAGTCCCCGGGTACTTATCTGCTTCACGTTTCTTTGCTTGAAGTTCTGCGGGGGGGGGGGGGGGGGAAGGTGGAGAAAGTTGAACCTTTGTATTTTCCAAGTTGGCTGGAATCACGACCGCTTCTGCTCCTCCCGTTTCTTGAAGCAGGCTTTCCTCCGATAGCTTGGCTTCAGCCATAGTGCGTCCGACCAGTTGTGTGGGAGGGAACGGGATGATTTAAACTCAGCCAGCCTGGATTTGGAGGAGAGTTGAGCTGTCTGTCAGGTTTCGGTTCTGTCTTAAAATAAGTTTCATTTTCAAGCGCAGTCTCTAATGAATCATTCTTTATTAAGAACAGAAATAGCCGACATTTCTGAGGCTAATTGCAGCTCAACTGGCCCCTCCTTCCAACCCCCTCCTCTTCCGCTCTCCAACCCGATTTCTCATTGGCCATTAGCCAATCCATCTCTCCGTCCTGGCACGTACTTCTCACAGGAATGTGACCCCCATCCTCATCCCCCAGAAAACCCTATCTCTTGCATGCAGAAAACTAGGTAAACGTTCATCTCAGCAATAATTCAGCGCTTCTGGTCTTCATGACAGCACTGGAAGAGAGCATAAGTTGGAGTGCTGACACTATCCTCATATTTCTTCATCATTTGATGTATGTTCTCCACCTTTTCATCTGTTTTTTCTGTTCTTTGTTCAATATTCTCTACTCTTGTTTGTATTTTTTGAATTCCTTGCCAAATCATTTGCAATGTCACTTCCTTTTCCATCTTTTGTTCCTTTTCCCTATCCTGTTGTTACATTGACTGTATTGATCGTTGTCCTCCAGATGGTGAAGAAGGAGGAGTCGATGTAGAAGAACCAATAGCTGTTGCTTTTCTACTCATTTCTGTGAAGTGGTTACAAAAAATTCAAACAAATAAAAAATCTTCAGGTTCTTCTATACCTTAATCCACTTATATGTAGGACAAATATTATCCCAAGTAACAATAAGAAAAGGAAAAGAAAAAAGAAAAGAAAAAAACCACAAAAAAAAAAAAGAAAAACGTAAAAGAAAAAAATCATCAGGCTCTTGTATGCCTCATTCCAATTAAACAGAGGGGTATTGAGCACATTAACAATCTCCAATCAAAGAAAGAGAAAAAGAAAAGAAAAAAGCCAAAAAAGAAAATGAGAAAAAAAAAAACACTAGGGAAAAATCTATGTGTGCATAAAAAGTTAGAAGTCCTCCAAAAAAATCACAGTCCAGATAAAAATAATTGAGTAGGGGGGAAGTGGAGAAATGACACCCGAAAGAAAGAAAGAAAGAAAGAAAGAAAGAAAGAAAGAAAGAAAGAAAGAAAGAAGAAAAATAAACTTCCTGTTGAGTGTCAAGTCAACTCGACATAAAATGGGGAGGGGTAGTCTTTGCAGATCCTACAATGAAGGACGGGATCCTACCAGACAACAACGTTCACGATGACTGTACCATGGTGGTGGTGGGGTGTCTACGCTGTCTGCAGCTTTGCACATTGGTGATGGGGAGGGGTTAGGTCCGGAATCAGAGGCGGTCGGTCACCCTGCGGATGGGACAGGGCAAGACGACTGGAGAGGGGGGCGTTCCCAGCCACTGCAAAAAGAAGGGCTGAACCAGGAAGTAACGCCAATTGGCTATGGCCACTCCCGGGCTAATTGAAACAGGGATAAAGGGGCGGGAGGAGGAGCCCAACCCCAACACCGACTTTGTGTTTTCTTTAACGTTCGTGTGTGACTGCACCGAGAAATGAGAATTAAACCTGCTTACAACCTTGTGCTTTGCCTGCGAGTCATGTTTTCAGCAGTTCAAGCCAGCTTGGTGAGCAGCATACGACAGAAAGTCGGCGTTTTGCTTTGCCTTCTCTTCTCTTTGAGGCTTTCGAGTGCCGGTAGGTGGGATGGCGGAAGGTGTGGATGCTGGATGCCCGGCACTGGCCGACGTCAGAGAGGAACCAGGCACGGAGTTGGCTCCAGACGCGGCAGCCGGCACCGACCTCCTAGTAGTGCGGCCGAAGGAGCGGATGACCCAACAGGGGGTGGAGGTGCTTGACGCGTCAGTGGGACCAACCAGCTCTGACAGAAAGAAGACCACCTCAGGTGAGTGGTGGCATAGCCCCGCTCTGACAGGCACTACGTCCAAGCCTTTGAAACCCTGCCCAGGCAATTCAGCCTTTCAGGGATGGTGAGAACGTCGCTGGGTGGAGGAAGATGATGGGGAGTGCAGTTACTCCACAGGACTGGGGTCCACCACCCTGGACATTCTGCGGGAGAGTTTTGGAGAAGCAAGTTTCCGGGACGCCCCTTCCTGGCAACCCTGGGCGACCGGATTGGAGGCTCCAGCATCCTGGCAGGGAGGAGGACTGTCCAGGAGCACAGACACATGCTTCCAATTAGACAGCCCAAAATTGCGACTAGCGAGAAGTCGACCGCGACCGGGGGAGCCGCTGACAACAACACCCACAACCCCATTGGGGGGGGTGACGCCCTCAGAGGGGTGGAGCAAGATGGCCCTGCACGGCAAGGGCTGGTTGCTACCAGTTATGATGCTGCTAGGCGGCAAGAGGCTTCACGGAGAGGGAATGGGAGGGATACGCAGGAACCCCGGCCACCGCCTGGAGCTGTTCCCCTATGGGTACCAGGGAATTGGCCACAACGGCAGGTGTGGGGGCCCCCTCCCATTCAGACCACCTTTGATGGCAGTGCAGATCGAGTTTCTATTTTTTTGAGCCAGGTGCTCAGTTATCTCAATCTTTACTGACACCTGTATCCCTCCCAGTGGTCCATGGTGGTAGCTATAACTAACGTACTAACGGGGGAGGCTGCTAACTGGGTCGCTGACCTCCATAGCTACCATGCACGGGAGCTGGTTGATGTAGGGTTATTTCTGGAAGCCTTAAGAAGCCTGTTTGAGGATGACACTCACACCCAAGTGGTGGAGGGGGAGTTGGTCTCGTTAAAGCAAAAAGGCCAGCCTGTTAAAGACTATATTAAGGAGTTTCGGGCTCTTGCTGGACAGCTACGAACCTGGCCAGAGTGGCTGTTGGTGCACCATTTCCGGTTGGGATTGGATAAGGACATTAGACAAGCTTGTGTCTATAGGGGCCTACCGCCCCGGCTAACTGAATGGTTTAGAGCTGCAGTAGACCTCGATGTGGGTTTGCGAGAGTTCCGGCCTCGGGGGGGGGGGGGGGGCGGATGTTACACAACCTCGACGACAGGTAGAGAGATCGAACCCCGTCAAGGGTTCAGGGTGGCCCAGCTCTTTTCCTCTTCGCTCCACAGAGTCACCGGCCAGAGGCGTGTTCTGCTGCTTTCGATGTGACCAACCAGGCCATCAGGCTCTTGATTGTCCTTTACCTCCTGTTCAGGCCAAGGCACAGACACCAGGAATGGGTCACACACCCAGGGTCCGGGCTCGACCAGGAGCGGACCAATCCCCTTTGGCCGCCCAAACTCCACGCAGCAGCCCACGTTCGCCTCCAAGGGAGGCCGCTGGTCCGAGTGTGCCAGAAGGAGGCTCCGTCACCGTGAATGATGATGAGGAAAGTGACCCGAATGACCCCATGGTAAGTGCACCAATTCATCCCTTTGTTATATCAGTAGTTGTACAGAATCCACGTACCTCTCAAGCGAGTCATCAGGGAGCGTTAATAGACTCTGGCTGCACCAGGTGCTTAATGAGCAGAGCGATTGTTGATGACCTGGGGTTACGCACGGTGAACTTAAGGACTCCGATAAAGTTCGAAAAAATGGATGGATCTGTCTTGGGGGGGCGTCTAAATTCATCACCAAATTAGTGGAATTGCAAATAGGGGAGCATAAAGAGACCTTACGCTTCGTTGTAATAGAACGTATGATTGAGCCCCTCATTCTGGGACTGGCATGGTTGGACAAATGGAAGCCCCACATATGGTGGGAAGGGGGGTATCGAAAACTACGGCTTATAATAGGCCCAGAGCCAGAACCCGAGGAACAGACGGAGTGAGCTGGGGGACAGGGGGAGGAGCCTTGCGGATTCCCAAGCGTGTATAGTGATTTAAGGCAGGTTTTCAACAAGAAGGAGAGTGAGGTTCTCCCACCCCATCGAACAACAGATTGCGCAATCGAGCTGGTCCCAGGGGCTAAACTACTGAAACCCCGGATGTACGCTATGACCCAACCCAAAATGGAGGAGTTGCGCCGGTATATCAACAAAAATCTCGCAAGAGGGTTCATTGAGCCCAGCAGGTCGCGGGTGGCGGCACCTGTGCTGTTTAGGAAGAAGAAGGATGGGGGTTTACATCTTTGCGTAGACTTTCGAGGATTGAACGCCGTGTGTGTTGAGTATCTATACCCTCTCCCCCTAATTAAAGACCTGGTCTGGACGGCCCTTGGGACTCTTGCAATCAGTAGCTAACCCTAGGGAACCTTGGGAGGAGATTGCTATGGACTTTGTGGTAGACCTTCCTAATAGTAATGGAAATACTGTCATCTGGACCATAATCAACCTCTTTTCTAAGCAGGCCCATTTCGTTCCATGTAACGGTTTGCCATCGGCTAGGAAGCTGTCAAGGATGTTCATCCAACATGTCTACCGTCTCCATGGTGTCCCATGGTGAATCATCTCAGATAGGGGCGTTCAGTTCACCACCCGCTTTTGGCGCAACTTTCTAACAACCATCGGCTCCTCTCAAGGACTAAGTACTGCCTATCATCCAAGTACTAATGGGGCCGCAGAATGGGCTAACGCCATGGTGGAACGCTATTTACATTGCTACATGTCGTATCAGCAAAACGACTGGGCAGACCTTCTGCCTTTTGCGGAAATAGCCTATAATAATACTGTCCACCGTAGTATAGGTACCACACCTTTCAAAGTCGTTTCCGGCAAAGAATTTAGGGCCATTCCCGAGTTAGACGATCAGAACAAAGAACAAGTGTCCCCTGATGAATGGAGTAGTCATATCAGTAAAGTGTGGCCACAAGTAAAAGCCGCACTAGCCAAAGCGATGGATGAATATAAAGCCTATGCCGATAAGAGGCAGGCTACCCATAAACCATTTCAAGAAGGGGATCAGGTATACCTCTCAACCAAATATATATGGTTAAAAAACCCAGGCAGGAAACTAAGTCCTCAGTACCTAGGTCCATTCCGGGTTCGTAAGGAAGTCAACCCTGTTACAGTGGTCCTGCAATTGCCACCATATCTGGGAAAGGTCCACCCCATCTTCCATTGTAGTTTATTAAAACCGGTGGACGAACCAATAAATGTCCCACCTCCCGGCCCTGTAAGGGACGATCATTATGAGGTAGACGGGATTCTCGATTCCCGGGTCCATCATGGAAGACTACAATACCTGGTCAAATGGAAGGGGTATCCCTTAGCGGATGCATCCTGGGTGGGAGCGGCAGACCTAAACGCCATGAAACATTTTAAAAAATATCATAAAACCCACCCAACGAAACCCGGTCCTATAACCTAACCCTCTCTCTTTCATATTTTGCAGGTGGACTCCTGGTAGAGGGGGCCGCCTGTCGAATGTCAAGTCAACTCTATGTCAGGTTTCAGTGCTATCTTAAATAAGTTTCATTTTCAAGCGCAAAATCTCTAATGAATCATTTTTATTTAAGAACAGAAAAAAAACCGACATTCCTGATTCAAGTTGCAGCCAAACTGGCTCCTCCTTCCAACCCCCTCCTCTTCCGCTCTCCAACCCAATGTCCCATTGGCCATCATGCAGATCCATCTCTACATCCCGGCACGTTCTTTTCACAAGAATGTGGCCCCCACTCTCGTCCCCCAGGAAACCCTATCTGTTGCATACAGAAAACTAGGTAAAAGTTCATCTCAGCAATAAATCAACGCTTCTGGTCTTTGCTTCATCTCATTCATGTCAGAACTGGAAGAGAGCCTAATTTGGAACGCTGACATCCGGCCCCTCTCCATTCACTTCTGCAACATCACCTATCCCGTAGGGAAAAAACACAACAAGATAAATCTCATTAGCCCCTCCTTGGCTGTGCACCCCCCCCCTCCCGGCTTCCCCGGGTGGTCTGCATGGAATTTTGCTATAAGGCGATCTGCTTGGATGTTTGCGCTCTTCACCCAGGAAGCCTCTGACAACGGGTAGCCCTTCCATTTAATTAAGTACTGGAGGCGCCCCCTGTGCCATCTTGAATTAAGAATCCGCTGCACTTCGTAGTGTGTTTGGCCCCCAACAACCAAGGGTCCAGGGGGTTCACGTGGCGTTGGCCTTAAAGTAGACCCCACTACAGGTTTTAGAAGGCTACTGTGAAAAACGGGGTGAATTTTCCCCAAAAGCCGTGGCAACTGCAATTGCACTGTAATGGGGTTGATTATTTTTATTATAGGAAATGGTCCTATAAATTTTGGGCCCAATTTCCTGCTCGAGAGTCTAAGTCTCAAGTACTTGGTGGAAAGGTAAACTTTCTCTCCCAGCTGAAATGGTCTTTGGGGAGTTCGGTGCTTGTCTGCTTGTTCCTTATAAGATTGAGCCGCCTTTGCCAGCGCCCTCTTAACATTCTCCCAAGTTTGTCTCAACATTGCCATCCAGTCGGTCAAACTAACTGAGGAAGGGGGCTCCCTCGGGTATTCTGGCACGGGGACAAAATCTATGCCACTCACTATTTTGAACGGGGTTAGCCCCGTGGTGCTGTGGACAGCATTGTTATATGCAACCTCCGCAAAAGATAGGAGGTCTGCCCAATTGGACTGCTGGTAGTCGACGTAGCATCTTAAATACTGTTCTATCATAGCGTTCAGTCTTTCCGCCCCCCCATTGGTGCTCGGGTGAAATGCTGAGCTGAGCCCTTGGGATGAACCTATAGATCGTAGAAACTCCCTCCAGAACTTTGCTGTGAACTGGACCCCTCTGTCGGAGATGATTCTCCTGGGGACTCCATGTAGGCGGTAAATGTGTTTCAGGAACAGTTTGGATAACTGACGGGCTGAAGGCAGTCCACTACAAGGAATGAAGTGTGCCTGTTTGGAGAATAAGTCTATTACAGTCCAGATCACTGTATTTCCACTGCTCCTCGGTAGGTCTACTATAAAGTCCATTGCAATCTCGTCCCATGGTCTTGTTGGCTCAGCTACTGGTTGCAACAATCCAGGCGGGCACCCTGGTCTTGTTTTCATCGTGGCACAAGTGATGCAGCTCTTTACATAACTGTCTACGTCCTTTCTCATGTGTGGCCACCAGAACTGCCTTCGTACTAGGTGCAGAGTCTTTAGGAACCCGAAGTGTCCTGCTGGTTTAACATCATGGCTCCTCTTGAGAATCGGGATGCGTAAACTCTGTGGGACATAGAGCTTTGTCCCCCTCCATGCTAGTTCCTCTCTTTTTGTCAAGAGATGTTGATTGTCCCGATACCAGGGGTCTGTCAGCGTTTCATTTTTTAATTTTGCAGTTAAGTCACTAGCAAGTTGGCCTTGCTGGTCACGTTGTTGCCGTCTGGTGATCAATTGGGTCGCAGCTTGGGTGGAGGGGATGATGGCATTCACTACCTGCTCTCGCTCACTGTTGTATTGGGGCATCCGGGAGAGGGCATCAGCCAGGAAATTTCTCCCTCCTGGGATGTGCTTAAGCTCGAAATTGAAACGATTGAAGTATTGTGCCCACCGCACTTGCCTGGGCGACAGTTTTCGTGGGGTTTTTAGGGCCTCTAGGTTTTTATGATCAGTCCAGACTTCAAATGGTTTTTGGCCTCCCTCTAGTAGGTGCCGCCAGGTCAACAAGGCCCATCTTACTGCAAATGCTTCCTTCTCCCACGCCGCCCATCGCCTCTCCATATCGGTGAGTTTGCGGGAGGTGTAGGCGCAGGGTTGTAGATCACCTTGGTTGTTCTTTTGGAGTAACACGGCTCCTACTGCCACATCACTTGCGTCTGCTTGGATGACAAAAGGCTGTTCCGGATCCGGGTGTTTTAAGACAGGTTCTTTCGCGAACAGTCCTTTTAGTGTCTCGAACGCCTGTTGGCAGGTCAGGTCCCACTGTAAGGGTTGTCCCGGGCGAGGTTTCATCGCTGGGCTTCCTGTCTTTAAGAGGTCCATCAAAGGTTTGGCAATCTTCGCGAATGAGGGGATGAATTGTCTGTAGAAATTTGCAAAGCCTAGAAAACTTTGCAGTTGTCTGCGGGTGCGAGGGGGTTGCCATTGTAGAACTGATTGGACCTTGGCTGGGTCCATCTCTATCCCCTTGTTTGATACTCGGTAGCCCAGGTAGTCTAACCGTGATTGGTGGAAATCGCATTTTGACAGTTTGACATATAGGTTTGCCCGTAGCAGTTTTTTCAGTACTTGGCGGACGAGGGGTTTATGTTCGTCTATGGTCTCCGTGTAGATAAGAATATCATCCAGGTAGATGAGGACCCCTTTGTAAAGGTGTTCACGTAAGACTTCATTTATTAATTGCATGAATACTGCCGGGGCTCCTTGCAAACCAAAGGGCATTACTTTAAACTGGAAACTACCCAGGGGGCAGTTGAATGCTGTTTTCCATTCATCTCCTGCCTTTATGCGTACCTGGTAATAAGCTTCTCGAAGGTCTAGTTTGGTGAAAATCTTCCCTTTAGCTAGGTGGGCTAGCATGTCTTTCATGAGGGGGAGGGGGTTTTGCACGCATACAGCGTTGATACTTCGAAAGTCGACCACCAATCTCATGGAGCCGTCCTTTTTCTCTTTAAACATGACCGGCGCCGCTACCCTTGGTTTTACTGGCTCAATAAATCTCCTTTATAAGTTTTTGTCTATGTAGTCCCGCATTTCCTGCATTTCTCGGGGCGTCATGGCATACATTTTTGGTTTGGGTAGTTTCGCTCCTGGGATAATCTCGATGGCACAATCGGTGTCACGGTGGGGGGGGCAGAATGTCACAGTTGGCCTCGCTGAATACTTCAGCAAGGTCTTGGTACTCCCCTGGGATCTGATCTGCATTACAAGCGGTGGTGGGTGCGGCTGCCAATTGCTTTACTGTACCTTCTGGGAGGGACCCTTGTGTTGGTGGTGTTTTGTTTTGTGGTGGAGGGCTGCTTTGGGGTCTCAGCGTGGGAGGGAATTCTTCTGGTCGGGGCGGCAGGGGTTGGGGGCCCTTTGCTATTCTCAGTCTGCGGGTCCCCTCTTGCCACCAAATGATTGGGCCCCATTTGTCCAGCCACGAGAGTCCCAATATGATTGGTTCTGTCATCTTGGGGGCTATTATGAAGCGGATCGTCTCCCAGTGATCTGCTAGTTCTAGTCTCACGGGTTCGGTCAGGTGTGTGGCGTGCGCTCCCCCCACTAGGGACCCATCAAAACAAATTGGTTGTTTGAGCTGTTTAGCTCGGATTCCCAATTTCAGAACTGTGGGTAGGTTGATTAGGCACCGTGTGCTACCAGAGTCTATTAGGGCTTGGAAAGTCTCTTGGGCCCCTGTTTTGGGGGCTGTTAGGCGTATGGGGAAAAGAAAAGGATGGACAGGTCCACTCACCATCGGGTCGTCTTCTCCTTCGTCCTCTGTGTCGTAGAGTTCGGGAAACTGATCTCCCTCATCTGGGGTTCCTCTGGTTTCGGTCAGGTGAGCGAAAAACTCCGGGATTTGGGGGTTTTCCCGCGGTACGTGGGTGGCGCGCTTGGGCCCTCATTCCGGTCGTGCTTTGGGCGGTGGAGCTGGTCCCGGTCTAGGCGTTCCACATCTTGCTGCTATGTGGCCGCTCCCCCCACATCGGTAGCATTTCAGAGAGCTCCGTGGGGCAGTTGGTCTGTGGGAGGGCTGTGATGTTGGGGTTTCCCGTCTGTTGAGTGGCCCTTGGTCTGGTCGACCTCTCTCCTTTCCCTCTGGTGGTTTCGGCGTGTCGCTCGCCCGCAACCCTCTGTCGACTTTTATTGCTACCTGGAACCATTCAGAGAGTCGGTTTGGGATGTCACAATAAGCAGTCACTTGGGAAATTCTCTTAACTAGGCTTGTTCTAAAAAAGTACACCAGCAATCGCTCAGGTAGGGGAGGCAGTGTCCCAACGACTCTCCTGAATTCACGGATATGCTCTTTGATGGGCTTCCCCTTCTGCATTAGGTTTCTGAGCTCGTCTTCCACATAGGGATCGTCCTCCTCCTCCTCATAACGGGCTCTCAATAGTTGCAAGAACCCATCCGCATCTTGCAGCTGGGGGCCCCTGTTTTTATAGAGGGATGCTGACCACCTCTTTGCTTCTCCCTCCAGCCCTTCCGAAATGGCATTCACTAGGGCTCTGGGGAAAGGATAGAGGTGTCCAAAACGCTCTGTATATCTCAGCTGAATCGAGGAATTGGGCGAGGTTGTCTGGGTCACCGTCGAACTTCCCTCTGAATTGGGGTGGCTCCTCCCTCTCTGCCCTCTCCTCTCTGTGCTGAGCTGTGTAGGGCCGGTCTCGGTGTTGATAGTCCTCTACCTCGCCTCTCATCCTGGGGTATGGAGGTGCTGCCTCATCTAGGCTTTGCTGCTTTCTGGGAGGGGGGGACCCATGGATGCATCGTTGGGCTCCTTCTCCTCCTGCTGTGAAGGGGGGAAGGGCTGCGCCTTGGCCTACGTCCTCTCGGGTCAACAGCCCAGACTGGTTCTCTCTTTTCTTTGGGTCTGCAGGATGGTTCCTCCCCCTGAAGGGTGGCACGGTCAAATTTCTCTTTCAACTCATCTATGGGGCTTTCGAGTGGCTTCCTTAGAATTTCTTGGCGCTTACTTTGTTTTCTGGCTTGTTCCCACTCCCATAGCCAGGAGGCTCTGCCCAATTCACTTAGGGGTTTTCCCTTGTCTCTCACGTTAGGAAAGGGAAATTCCGCCTCTGAAGCTTTTGGCACAGTCCCCGAGTACTTATCTGATTCAGGCTTCTCTGTTTGAAGTTTTTCCGAGAAGGAAGGCAGGGAGAGTTGAGCCTTCGTAGTTTCCAAACTGGCTGGAGTCACGACCGCTTCTCCTCCACTCGTTGCTTGAAGCAGGCTTTCCTCCGAGAGCTTCGCTTCAGCCATAGTGTCAGGGGATAACCTCCAATCCGACCATACGTCTGGGAGGGAACGGGATGATTTAAACTCAGCCAGCCTGGCTTTGAGAGAGTTTGGCTGTCTGTCAGGTTTCGGTGCTATCTTAAATAAGTTTCATTTTCAAGCGCAAAATCTCTAATGAATCATTTTTATTTAAGAACAGAAAAAAACCCGACATTCCTGATTCAAGTTGCAGCCAAACTGGCTCCTCCTTCCAACCCCCTCCTCTTCCGCTCTCCAACCCAATGTCCCATTGGCCATCATGCAGATCCATCTCTACGTCCCGGCACGTTCTTTTCACAGGAATTTGACCCCCACCCTCGTCCCCCAGGAAACCCTATCTGTTGCATACAGAAAACTATGTAAAAGTTCATCTCAGCAATAAATCAACGCTTCTGGTCTTTGCTTCATCTCATTCATGTCAGAACTGGAAGAGAGCCTAATTTGGAATGCTGACACTCTACATCAAATGGGGAGGGGTAGTCTTTGCAGATCCTACAATGAAGGACGGGAGCCTACCAGACAATGACGTTCACGATGACTGTACCATGGTGGTGGTGGTGGGGTGTCTACGCTGTCCGCAGCTTTGCACATTGGTGATGGGGAGGGGTTAGGTCCAGAATCAGAGGCGGTCGGTCACCCCGTGGCTGGGATAGGGCAAGACGACTGGAGAGGGGGGTGTTCCCAGCCGCTGCAAAAAGAAGGGCTGAACCAGGAAGTAACGCCAATTGGCTATGGCCACTCCTGGGCTAATTGAAACAGGGATAAAGGGGCGCGGGGAGGAGCCCAACCCCAACTCCGACTTTGTGTTTTCTTTAACGTTCGTGTGTGACTGCACCGAGAAATGAGAATTAAACCTGCTTACAACCTCGTGCTTTGCCTGCGAGTCGTGTTTTCAGCAGTTCAAGCCAGCTTGGTGAGCTTTCTATCTGAAAGAAAAATCCACAACTGTATAATACGCGAAAATTGTTTTGTTGTCTCAAATAATATTTACAGCTCTCTTTCCAGAGTCACTGCAATCCTCTTCTTTTCAGTCTCAGACTCCTGCCACTGATAGTTTCCCAGAAGAGCACCTGAATAAAAAATCCTGCAGACAGTCTTTGATGTTCTTCCCACTATCTTATCTATGGATAGGCTCAGAGTCCTTGAAATGTAGCACAGTTGTTACTTTCTTAAACCAGAGGAGAAAAAAAGAATGTTTTCAATCCACTAGATGGCAGTGTTACTTAATTTCTCCACTTTCCCTTCCCTCCTTAAATTCAATACACAATAAAATAAAAATGGAGAGAGAGAAACAATCAAAACAAAAAGTAGACAAAAGATAAAACCAGGGAAAATTTGTACTAAAAAGGCACAAAAAACTTAACAGTTAAGTAAATAAAATGGAAATCTTCAGACCAATCCAGTCCAGTCCAAGTTAAAAAATACAATCGTCCATAAACATCCACAAGTAGAAATAAATTGAAAAATAGGGAAAGCTACTTTAGACTCAGGTTTAATTCCGCCGCTTAACTTCTTCTGTCTTCAATTTTAACTTCCTTTTCACCTCAGGGTGTTCTCTCAAATAATCTATTTAAAAGTTCTCTCACCAAGCCGACACACTTTCTCCCAATCTCTTCCGTTCCGGAGCTGTCCCAACTTCAGCAGCTTCAATGGCTGCCTCTTCGCAGCCGGAAAAAAGGGCTTCTCCTGGATCCACCAGGGACTTTGTGGTGTCCCTGGGATCAGCAGGATGTGCCCTCCACTATCACCATCTCTATAGGATGGTGAGGTCCAAAACGGACCGTCCAGCAGCGAAGATATCGACAGCGATCTTGGAGCTTCAAGATCGCCCATCGTACCGTTGCAACGCCAGCTCCGCCTTAACCACTTTTTCACTGCAGGAATAGGGTCCCATTTTGGAAGAGGTAGGCCGGTAACATTGATAGTCATGAAGTTGGTTAAATTAGAAACGGTTAGGCAACTTCTGCTCTCTGAACATATGATGTTCATTTTCGAAAAACCTCTTTCCGCTTCTGCAGAACTTACAGCAATTGTTCTGACAATATCTTTAGCTTTTTAAATACAGTCAGGAATTGCATAGTTCTTTGAATCTTTTAACACATTCTCCACAAAATCTCTATAGTCGTTGATGTTAATGTTGTAATTGAAAATGTCACCAAATGTGAGTTGTTCTTCAGCTGCTGTCCATGGAACGACTACTTCTGCAATATCCCAGTACTCTGGCACCAAAAAATGTAGAAATTGTAATTTATTCGTGGTGTCTTGCAATTTTAAATGTTCACAGTCCATTAGTCTTTTCTGCAAATTTGTTATGATGCTTCCTAAAAGTCTTTCCTGATAAAGTCCAACAAATCGATGATTTTCTACAAATTTTATATTTTTGAAGGTTTCTGAAGTAATTAGTCCATCAACTTTTCTTTTGTATGGACCCTTTCCCTTTGTAAGCAGTTCAAATGCTTTCATTGATCTTCTCACCAGTTTTTCAGCCTTTATGAAAGCAGTGAGATTTCTTCCAGAATATTGATCATCAATGCCAAATCATTTAAAAAATATTTATTTTCCAGACGGGCAGCCATACCTGAGTATTTTGCATTCACATGAAAATACTGATGTAGTGCTGGATAAGCATGCCACACAGCTACGGTTGCCCTTAAACTACAGGCAGCCCATCTTGGTCCAAAAACTCTACCAATCTTTATGATGTGAATGTCAAGTTCTTTGGATATTTTTTCAAGTTCAATTCAGTTCTTATTGGATTGATGAAAAATAGAGCATATCTTATCAATAAATATTTTTAAATGATTTACTTGCTTTATTTCCTTTATGGAGTCATCTAAAACAAGTTGGAGGCAATGGTTCAAGCAGTGCCATATGATGATGTTTGGAAACTCTTTTGCTATTCTAGTGCTCACTCTAGATTTTCTCCCAAGCATAACACTGGCACCATCAGAGCAAAACGCTATTAAATTTTTTTGTAGGTAGTTCTGAGTAAACCCAACCTTAGGTAAACTTTCCAGAACTGCAGAACATATTGTCTCTGCATCTTGTTTCTTCAATTCAACAAGCTCGACAAAAATTGTTGGTGGGTTCTCTGAGTCCTCAACTTTTACAAAAAGTATCAAAACTGGTTTGCAGGATACCATTGAGGCTTTGTCAATGATCAAACATATTTTCAGATTCTGTGCAATACTGCTGGTAAACATTTTGGTTTTAATTTTGTTTGCAATGCACTCAACTATTTTCACAACTGTTGGCCTTGAATGCAATCCTATTCCCAGATCTACTCCATTTTCAGTTTGTAATTCTATCAATTCTTCTATGCTTGAAATTGGTCTACATGCTTTTGCCAGGCTGTAAACAGTTTTGAACATTTTACAAGTGGTGCCTAAATGTTTTTCAGACATCTTGTCCATTGCTGTTGTTATGGCATCCTGCTCCCCTTGTTTTATGTTGTCTCTACAAATGGTGTGAGCTTTTGATGTGAAATGTTTTCTCATTTTCTTCCTTAGAGACGCCTGCTGCACTTCTTTATTTTTCCCAGGTGCTTCAATCTTGAAATGCTTCCATTCTTTGGACACATGAACACCGCTCTCTATTGCAAACTCATGTTTTGCACAGTACTTGCAATCTAATTTCTTGTTTGAAACTTCCAGTCCCTCGTACTTCTCTTGAAAGCTTCTCAGCTGTTGCAATGTCCAGCAGTCAGGAAGATTAATTTCAATTTCGGGCTTGGGTGACTCAATACTTGACTTGCTTCTTTCTCCAAGTTCAAGTGGTGGAAGTGGTGGTGCTTGTGGTGCTTGGGACAGTTTTGGATCATCCAAGGAAAATTCTGATGGTTGTTGTGCCAGTTTTGGTTCTTTGGCGAAGAAACTGACCAAAGTCGGTTGCCTTTTCATCCTTCCTGTTAAAGCCTGTTACTATTGTGTAGTGGGCTTCAGTAGGCAAGAACCAGACCAGCATAGCTGCCACAGTATTTATTGACTCAAAAAGGGAACTGGGAAACTGCAGGCAAATGCCTGTTATTTATACTCTAGGCCCACAGGGCCTTAACCAATCATAGATGCTAGATTCGGTGATAGAAGAGACGGACACAGTTCTTCAGTAACAACAGCTCTTTAATAGTAGAACAGTACAACCCAACAACCTGCTTGTCTGGCAGTGTCCTCTTTTATAGAGGGCTGCCAGATGGCTTAGCCAATGAGATTCAAGTATTTTCCCGCCTATTTGGAGGACCTGAATGAAGCCTGCAGCTCACTTCCTTATTACCTTATATGGTATATAACACCCCTCCCTTCCTAGAACAAATTTACATATTT
Source organism: Pantherophis vulpinus (assembly GCA_037215915.1). NCBI lineage: Eukaryota > Metazoa > Chordata > Lepidosauria > Squamata > Colubridae > Pantherophis > Pantherophis vulpinus. Next base: position 1,364,465 of record JAXLNS010000038.1, read on the forward strand.
ACAAACGTAATCACATAAGTAGGCGGGGCTAGTGAGAGTCCTAGTTGACCTGCACAGCTCAGTATGGTCCTGGGCATCGGCCTGAGTGGGTGGATTAGTTGCTGTCTCTAAACCCATCAATGGAACCTCCTGGAACCCATCTTTGGGCATGGCGTGGACTGGAAGGTCCAACCCCTCTGGAGATCTTCGCTGGAGTCTTGGTTCCACAGGTGGGTGTTCAAGCTGCACAATCGGGTTTGAGTCAATGTTAGACATTGGATTTAACAGTTTCGTACAGTCAGGGCTTGGCCGCTGGTCGGTTTGAGCTAGGTCTGGTGTTCAGAGTGGTGAATTAGAAAGTCAGCCTCGGAGTTGGTCCAATTGCCGACGCCACAATCTTCCGTCCTCTAACTCAATTTGGTAGGAGCGAGGACCAGATATTCCTACTACTGTGCCAGGAATCCAAAGGGCGCCTCCGGCATAATTGTAGGCATAAACCTTGTCCCCAATCTCGAATTTGCGAATTTTCCCAGTTGAATCGGGAGGTGTCTCTGCAATGTAATTTGGATGCAATCGATCCAACTGTGATCGGAGTCTCCTTCCCATGAGGAGTTCCGAGGGGCTTCTGTTGGTGGCTGCACATGGCGTAATGTGCTGTACTAATAAGAATTTATCTATTCTGGCATGCCAATCCCCTGGTTCTAGTCTAGCCAAGGCTTCTTTGGTAAATCTCACTAATCGTTTGGCCTGCCCATTACTGGCTGGATGAAAAGGTGCCGCCAGGGCATGTCTGATGCCCAAGTCGGCTAAAAATGTTTCAAATGGGACGGCCATCAATTGCGGGCCATTATCTGAGACTAGTACATTGGGGAGGCCATGTGTGGTGAACAGCTTTCTAAGTGTGTTAATTACGGCTTCAGCAGTGGTTGATGCCATTAGAATTACCTCTAACCACTTAGAGTAAGCGTCCACCACAATTAAGAACATTTGCCCCTTTACTGGCCCCGTGAAGTCAATGTGCACCCTGGCCCAAGGTGCCTGGGGGATCTCCCATGTTTTTGGTGGGGCAACAGGAGGAGCCGGTAGGGATTCCTGGCATGGGGAGCAGGTAGTTACCCGTTCCGATATGTCATGATCCATTTTAGGCCACCAGACGTAACTCCTGGCCAGGGCTTTCATCCTGACTATACCAGGATGCCCAGCATGCAAAATTTCTAACACCTCCTTTCTTAGCTTGGCAAGTATGACCACCCTTTCCCCCCATAATAAGCACCCTTTTAACACAGACAATTCATTTCGGCGCGAAAAATAAGGCTGTGCTGATTCCAACAACGGTTTGCCGGGCCAGCCCCTCCACATATAATTTAAAATTTGCAATAGTTCAGAGTCCTTAGCAGTAAGTCAAGCAATTTCAGCAGCGGTGATGGGACCCTCAGCAAAGTCCTCAATCAGGAGGACCTGGCAGACCAGCGCAGGGTCCTCAACCAGGGCAGGCATGAGGAAATGGCTGAGGGCACCTGCATGCCCCAGGGACTTTCCAGGATGGTAGACAAGCCAGTAGCTATAGGCAGCAAGAAACAGCGACCAGCGCACCATCCGGGAGGGTAGTATGTTCGGGGTCAGGCGATCGCCAGCCAACAAACCCAGCAGGGGCTTGTGGTTCATTATGAGGGTAAAACATCTGCCATACAAATAGTCATGAAACCGCTGGACCCCAGCGACTGCAGCCAGCGCTTCTCTGTCCAGCTGGTTGTAATTCCGCTCGGCGGCAGACAATGTGCGAGAATAGAAAGCAAGAGGAGCCTCCCAGCCACTAGGAAGCTGGTGGCTGAGGACAGCCCCAAACCCGAAAGGTGAAGCATTGCAAGTCAAAATTAGGGGCAGGGAGTCACTGTAATGCACCAATACGCTGTCCGAAGTCAGCAGGTTCTTTACCGCAGTGAAAGCAGCCGCCTCAGCCCAGCCCCATACCCAGGAAGCCTTTTTTCCCATCAGCCTATGTAAGGGTTCGGCAACAGTGGCCTTATGCTTCAAAAATATGCTGTAAAAATTCAGCAACCCTAGAAAGGCTTGTAGCTCCCACTTATTTTGAGGGGTGGGGGCATCCCTAATGGCGGCAATTTTGGATTTGGTAGGGTGAATCCCTGAGCCGTCGATCATGTAACCCAGGAACTCCACCCTGGGCACAGCAATGTGGCACTTTTCACACTTAACTTTAAGCCCCGCCTCCCTGAATCTGGTTAGGACAGTCCTAAGATGGGTGAATAGGGTTCATTTATCCGTAGCTGACACCAGGACATCGTCAAAATAGGGCACCACCCCAGGGATGCCCTGCAAAATTTATTCCATGAGACTTTGGAACAGCCCTGGTGCCACGCTGACACTGAATTGCAAGTGGCGGCATTTAAATGCGCCCCTGTGGGTGACAATAGTCTGTGCTTCGGCCATGCTGTCATCGAACGGCAACTGCTGGTACGCTTGCGCGAGATCAAGTTTCGCAAACATGGTTCCAGTCCCCAATGAATGAAGTGAGTGCTGAACGATAGGAACAGGGTAGGCGCTCTGCTGCAAGGCCTTATTGATTGTACACTTGTAGTCTGCGCAGATGCGGGCTGAACCATCAGCTTTGACTGGCGTGACTATTGGGGTTTCCCAACAGGCATGATCCACCAGCTCAAGGATTCCCTGGGCAATTAACTTATCTAATTCCTTATCAATTTTAGGCCTAATTACAAGGGGTACCCTTCTCGGATTAATCCTAATTGGGGCCACCTTGGGATCTAGGCTGAAGGAAATAGGTGTTCCCTTGTACTTGCCTAGGCCATTGCTGAAGACGTCCTCGAACTCCTTGACGAGGTCGTCAGCGCTGTCATCTGAAATGGTGTTGATTCCTGTTACACCCATGCCCAGGGGCTCGAACCAGTCCAAGCAGAGCAGGCTTGGTAATGCTCCTTCAACCATGGTGATCTGTAAGGAGCCTGAAAAACCCCTAAATTGCACCCGGAACTTTCCACTGCCAACTACGGGGATACGGTTTCCTTGATAGTCTTTTAGTTGTATTCGTTGGGGCCTCACGTCCTTCTTTTGTAAGACCGGAATTGTCTTTTTCATATTGTCCCAAGCAACAATAGTCAGAGACGACCCTGTATCTATTTCCATCTCACACTCTGTCCCCTCGATCAGGACAGTAACGTGGATCTTTTTTGCTGTCGATCCGGTTTGTCTTATGTTGGTCTGGTACGCCTCTCTGTTAGCCACAGGAGATCTTTCCTTCTGCTTTGGCTTCCATGGTCGTGGTATCCTCTTCTCTACTGTTTTGGTAGTGACAGGTTGCGGTTTCGCCCTGAAAGCAGACGTTATGCTTGCATGGCAGACTCTGGCCAGGTGACCCTTATGGTCGCACCTCTGGCACACAGTGTCTTTAAATCTACATGCTGCTCTGGAATGGGCCCCTCCGCATCCTGCACACAGGGGTTGTCTCCTATCTGCATCGTGGTATGCTTTTTCTTTTTCGTCTTGGAGTCGGTAAATGTCATCTTCGTCTCCCGATGACTCGATTATCTCGGCGCTCTCCTGATGCACTGCGGTGTTTGGACGCAAAGTCGGCACATTTCCCGCTCTTTGCAGGGCTGCAGCTGACTTCTGCGAGTTCTCTGCTGCTCTGGCCTTGTCTCATTTGTAGAGTGAGGGCCAGCTGATGAGTTGTTCCAACAACACATCCTCCAGCTCTCGGAACTCACAATATGCGGCGGCTTTTCTGAGTGCCGCTCTCGGCTTTTCTTTCCTGCCTGTGCTGGCCGAGTTAAACACACAACTCAAACTATGATTGAACTCGTTTAATGACAGCTACTCGACAGATGATAAGCAAATGCCGGCTCTCTATACAAGAGTAAAGCTGGAGCTGAGAGCGGCCGCTACTCAGCTCCTTTTTATAGGCTATCCTGCCAGCTGCTTTGTAATTGCCCACAATCAGTGTCAGTTGATAAGCTGCATGCTTTCCTCCCTGCTTTGAAGTTGCTGGAGCTTTCCTTGGGTTGCTGGCATATGGCATCATCGGTTTGTGTTTACAGCTTCAGGTCGGGCTGTTCCAACTATCCAGCACAGGATTCCTACCTCCCAATATCCCACAAACAGCTGTACCGAACCCCACTAATCCCACCACCAACATTGCTACCGCTATCGCCCCATTCTCGCCACCATCACCAACACTCGTGTTTATTATTCTGGCATTAATATGTTCGGCCAGCTGGTTTTCCACGTGGAGTGCTCCTCTTATTCGGTAAGTTGTCGAGGGCACTCGACAGCCGCTACATAGTGGTTCACCGACTCCCCTTCTTCCTGCAGTCTGTGGTGGAATTCGCGCCTTCGCACGAATTTCGACTGCACTGGAGCATAATGCGCTCATAGTGTTTTTTGCAGTGTGGGCCATGGTACTGCTTGAACTGTGACTGGTTCGATGAGTGCCTTCGCCATGTCAAACACGTCCATTGTGCAGTAGCTAAGGAACAATGCTCTCTTTCGGTTGTCGGACAGACCCAGGAGGTCGTTCGCCTCCATGAAGCACTCGAAGCGATTCATATAGGAATCCCAATTGTTGAGCGCTGGGTTGAATGGAGCAGGCGGTGCATATGTGGTCATCATGCTGGCAGAAGTTGATTCTGCAGGCAGCGGGTGATGCCAGTCATGCTTCTGCTCCGCTGGGACTCTGGTCTACTTGTCCTGCTTCTTCTGATCCAACCTTCATCACCAGTGTTAGATTCGGTGATAGAAGAGACGGACACAGTTCTTCAGTAACAACAGCTCTTTAATAGTAGAACAGTACAACCCAACAAACTGCTTGTCTGGCAGTGTCCTCTTTTATAGAGGGCTGCCAGACGGCTTAGCCAATGAGATTCAAGTATTTTCCCACCTATTTGGAGGACCTGACTGAAGCCTGCAGCTCACTTCCTTATTACCTTATATGGTATATAACAATAGAACTAGAAAAAGCTCGCCCAAATATAAATGTTTTAAATTTCTCTCCAAAACAGTTGGGGTCATCTAAAGGTTAGTTTCACTTTGGCACAGTTACAGTTACGGTCATCTAAAGGTTAGTTTCATTTTAACACAACTATATACCTTCAATACATAACACTTAGGATAAGCGTTAGTGAAAAGGTGTCAATATTGAACCACTTTGTTTCTTTCAAACCTAATGCTTTTCAACTTGCCAATAAACTGTGGGGAGGTAAATGGAATGGTTTGGCCCTGTTTCTTTCCTAGCCTAAACTTTCTCTCTCAGTCTCACTCCCAGGCCTTTTCTCTTACTTCTTCCCACTGCCCCCACCCCTTCTCGCTTGTTTTCTTTTCATCATTCTTCTTTCTTCTTTTTCTCCATTTTTTCTTTGGGGATTTTCTTCCCCACCCAAGCCTCCCTCATCCCATGTGTTTTTCCCCTCCTGTCCAAACTTCTTCCCTTCACTCAGCTCGATCCTTGTGCTGTAACTTAAGCTTTTGTTGAGAGCAGGAGAAGGCCAGGCTGCCTTGAGAAGAGGCCCCTCTCTGACTTTCAGGGTGTAATTGAAATTATCAGCACTATTCCTAGCCTTGGAGGAAGGGGTATAGGATCCCAAAATCAAAGATCTTGAGCTGGGGGGGTGGGATAAGTTAACCCTTCAAAACAAGCAGTGCTTTGTGACCCTCTCACCAGCTATAGGTAGTACCTGACTTATGACCACAATCGAGCCCAGCATTTCTGTTGCTAACCAAGACAGTTAAGTGAGTTTTTTCCCATTTTACAACCTTGCTTGCCACAGTTGTTAAGTGAATCATTGCAGTTGTTAAGTTGGTAACATGGTTGTTAAGTGAGCCTGGCTTCCCCATTGACTTTGCTTGTCAGAAGGTTGCAAAAAGTGATCACATGACCCTGGGACACTACAACCATCATAAATACATGCCAGTTGCCAAGTGTCCGAATTTTGATTACGTGACTGTGGGGAAGCTGCAATGGTCATAAGTGTGAAAAATGGTCATAAGTCACTTTTTTCAGTGCCATTGTAACTTTGAATGGTCACTAAACAAATGGTTGTAAGTCAAGGACTACATGTAGTCAGTCTTCTTTTCGTACTCCAACCCTTGGCAACCAAGAAAGAAATCTATCCCACTCTATCCCTAAAAATAAGGCAACTACCGTATTTTTCGGAGTATAAGACGCACCTTTTTACCCCCCAAAAGGGGGTGAAAATTTAGGTGCGTCTTATACACCAAATGTAGCCCTGCCCACCCACTGGCCCCCACCCTTTGGCCTCTGCCTCCCAGAAGTTACCGATGTCAGCACTTCAAGCTGCATTTACTCTAGTGCTGACATAAGAAGGAGAAGTGGAGGCGTCTGGAAAGGGACGTTTGACTTTTCACCTACTTATTCTCCCTGGAGATAATATCCCCTAGGAGATGGGACGGGAGGGGGAAAATTCCTTTGAGCTGGAGCGGTAGATTAGGGGTAGAATGACTTGGAAGATGGCCAATGAGTGCAAGGGAGTGGGGAACGGAAAGGGAGGGTTTTGGTACTGGAAGTCAGTGTTGGCTTCGATGAGTCGGAGGTAGAATGTCGTGCTTAATAAATGGGATTTTTTTCTTCAAAGACTTTGTTTGAAATGCAATTTATTTGAGATGACCTCGAAACCTGACAACCTCCTTGCAAGCAAACAGCAAGAAAAAACAGCCCCATTCAGCTTAAGCATAGACTAATTAGTACAAGTTGATTAGATCAGCCTCCCGACTCTCAGCTGATTTGCTCTCAGCTGTTTTGCGCAGGCTCTTTTGCAAGCTCTTGTTTTGCAAGCTCTTTGCTTGCTGCAAAGAGTGCTGGAGCAGATTTTTTTTCCCCTAGCTAAAACAAAACTGAAAGTAAAGCAGGCTCTGCTGCAACGTGACAAAATGAGGCAGGGAGAGAGATTTCTTTTTCTTTTTGCTCACCAAAAAAGGTAGGTGCAAACAATGGGAAATTTAGGGAAAAAGAGGAGAGTTCAAGATTTTAAAATACAAAAGGAAAAAAGCTCTATTTAACTAGGGAATTGTAATAATTGAGATGCTATTAATTGTATATTGTGTTGAAAGCAGAAATGGTTAAGTTGTGGTTTGGAGGAATATATGGGGGAAATTATTTGGTTTATTATTATTGGTAAATATAATTAATTGATTTGTAAGAAATTGGATTGCATGGAAATAATTGGAATATTCATGTTCATATTGATTAATATACAAAAAAGATAGTTATAGCTAATTGATTTATATAAAAATGTTGAATTTGTATTAAACAATTGTAATATTAAATAATTAATCGATGTGAGGATGGATATAAAAATAGATGACAATGCGAAGGGGTATAATATAGAATAGAAGGGAAAAATTGAATTTGATTAAGATTAGAGATGAGAATGAAGGATAATATTGGGTTTTTTTAAAAAATAGATGAGGAATAAATATGGCAAAAAGGAAATATAGAAATTGTAAATTTAATTGAAATGACTAAACACTGTTTAAATTTGTGAACCAGCCAAATACTCTGTTCAAAGAAAATACATTGTATGTTTGTATGTGTGCTTGTCTAAAAAATAAAAAAAAACTTTAAAAAAAAACAACCAAAAAAGGTAGGTGCGTCTTATACTCCGGTGTGTCTTATACTCTGAAAAATACGGTATATATAGGGAAGGTGTTACTGAGTACACACACACATATTCTGCTCCCAAGCTGTCAGCAAGAAATAGAGGACATTTTATGTCAGGAGACTGCAAAGAGGCGAACTACTTTTTTATTTTTGAAACAGTCCCACCACCTTGAAAAAACTGCCCAACACAAAAAGTCATAGGCAAACTAGTTCTTGTCACTGCTATTTACCATGCCCAAAAGAGTTTCATATCTTCTATTTCTGCCACTGTTAAAGTTACAGAAACTCAGCCAGGAGAAAAAGTGGGGAGAGGGGCAACCAAAATTATTCCTTTGGCTTTACGACAAAACAAGATGACTGAGTGCTCTCTTACTGCCCTTTATTTATAAACTAAAATATTCAGCCAAGACTAAATAGAATTTAGCAGAAATATATACTGTTGGAGGAAAAATCCAGTTCCAGTTCCAAGCCAGGAATAAAATGTGTTGCAAGATTTTAAGGATCAGACTCAATAATTGATTTAAGAATAAAGTATTCAAACAAAACACTGTTTATTTACAGTAGGCATTCTATATTCACTGAATAATCACAGATAGAAGCAAGGAGGAGGTGCATACAGCTCCTTTTATATATACAAGGCGGAGCAAGATATGGGAGTGGTTAAATATGAATATATTAAGTGATGAAGAATAAGTTAACCCCTAATACCCCGGTTATATACTATTTACATATAGGAGAATAAGGCATTTACTTGTGACAAATCCCCCTCTAAATGCCGATTCGATATACAACAATAATTACATTCAGATTCAGAGCAGTATAAAACTTGTAATTTTGAAGTCAAGTATTTGTGCTGTTTAGAAGGCAAAGGCTTTGTCAATATATCAGCTATTTGCTCTGATGTTTCGCAATGGACTGCTTTAATAAATCCATCCTGAGATAATTGTCTCACGTGCTTGAATTTTATATCTATATGTCTGGATCTTTGACCAATAGCATCAGATCTAGATATTTCAATAGCAGCCTTGTTATCTTCGTGTATGATAAATGGTAATGAAGGTTTCTTCCAAGTATTTGACAATAAATCATTAAACCATACAAGATTGTTGGAGGCTTTAGACAGACAAACATATTCTGCTTCAGTCGTTGAGGTGGCTACTAAATCTTGTTTTCCAGTGTACCAGTAAACTGGACAATCGTTAAGAAAAAATATATAACCAGATGTGCTTTTTCTACATATAGTATCACCTGCCCAATCCGCATCGGCATAACATGTGAGGATGGGCTCTTTGACATAATTAGGTTCCAATAATAAACAGAAGTCTAAGCTATTCTTTAAGTATCTTAATATTCTTTTAACGGCTTCCCAATGATACAATAAGGGTTTGCTGACGTACCTGGATAACAAATTGAGGGGCAAAGCAATATCAGGTCTAGTCCAATTAGAAATATATAGAAGGGAACCAATAACTGATCTGTAGAGTGTATTATCCTTAAATTCGGGGGATGATTCATCTATGTTCCTCAAGAAGTCAGTTTGCATAGGAGTGTCACAGGGCTTAGCATTGTTTAAATTACACTTGTTTAGGAGTTCTATAATCTTATCTTTCTGAGAAAGTTTGAATCCTTTTATGGTTTTACTGATTTGAACTCCAAGATACTTATTTACCTTCCCTAATGATTTTAAAGAAAAATGTTCATTTAGTTTTGTTACAAATGTCTCTCTCTTTTCTTTATGTTTACCTATATACAAAATATCATCCACATAAATTAACACAAATTCTAATGAGTCACCCTCCTTTTTGACAAAGAAACAGTTGTCAGCAGTAGTAGCATCAAAATTCATAGTTCTGAGTACTTTGACTAAACATTCATACCATCGTTTGCCAGATTGTTTCAATCCGTACAAACTTTTATTTAGTAACCACGTTTCATTTTCGTTTGTGTATTGACTATGAGGTGCTCTTACATATATCTCTTTATCAAGTTTTGCGTGTAGATATGCAGTCTGTATGTCATATTGGAATACATCAAGGTCAAGTGCTGATGCTATAACTAAAGCTGTTTTGACACTCTCAGTTCTTACTGTGGGAGAGTATGTGTCTGTGTAATCCTCAGGATATTTTTGAGCATAACCCTGTGCAACTAACCTAGCCTTGTATAAAGTGTTGCCTTCTTCTAGATTTTTGATTTTATATATCCACCTGGTGCCTATAATAGTTTTATCCTTAGGTGCAGGTGTAGGTGTGAATACATTTAACTCTCGTAAACTATCCATCTCCTTAGCCATGGCTGATTCCCATTTTCTTCTTTCTTCGGGGGGAAGTTTTAATACTTCCTCGTATGTGTTTGGTGTTGATGTTTCGCTATCCATGTACATTACGTAATCTTTGTATTTGTTTGGCACTTGGTTTCTGTTACAACTGATTGTTTTTTCTGGTTTACTATCGTTATCATGTAAATATCTTGCCTCCTTTTTTGTTAACGAATCTGTCTTTATTTTGTGTTGGCTGTTTGTCCATGTTTTAATTTTGTTTTTATGTGTGTTGTGATTACATTCTTCTCTGGTTATTTTATCCTGATGTTCAGTGTCTGGATTTGTGATTGGGAATATTTCATTAAGATGTATTTTAGACCAGTTGGCCTGTTCATGAAACACTGCTGTTCTAGAAATTATAAATTTGTTATTATTATCAATAAATCTGTACCCTTTTGTGCCTGTTTCGTATCCCATGAACCTAAGTCTTCTGGATACGTTCTCTCCTTTACGCCTCAATTGCTTTGGTATGTGTACATCCGCAGTGACCCCAAATATGTGCATGTGTGCTCTCTTGGGTTTTCTATTGTACATTAGTTCATATGGTGTCTTGTTTATAATGCTGGACCAAGTTCTATTTTGTGTATAATTGGAATATTGTAATGCTTCTGACCAGAATTGTTTACCTAAGCCAGCATCTTCTAATGTGCATCTAATCATGGTTTGTAATGTCGAGTTCTTTCTCTCTACCACTCCATTTTGGAATGCAGAGAAAGGGCTAGACGTGAAATGTAGCATCCCTTTGTTTTTTAGCCATTGGGAGAATTCCTTTGACATGAATTCAGATCCCCTATCTGTCATAATTTGTTTTATTTTAATATTATGTTGCGTTTCTACACGTTTGTAAAACTCTTTAAATTTCTGAAAGGTTTCATCTTTGTGCTTTAAAGTATAGACAAACCCATAACGACTATAGTCATCCACAATAGTCAGAAAATAACGTTTTCTATATGTGATTGATGGTGTTAATGGACCAACTAAATCCATGTGTACCAAATCAAATATTTGATTAGTTGATCTTGTTGCCTTTCTTGGTTTGGGACTAGTTCTGAGTTTTGTGGACTTACATACTGAGCATTCCAAATAGTTTTTACAATTTTTTATTTTAACACCTTCAGCGTGTTCAATCATCTTTTGTACTACAGGAAAACTAGCATGTCCTAATTTCCTATGTAAGATATGCGCACATTCATCATGAATTGGTTTTCCAATTTTAGGTTTTTGTCAATGGATGTGTCATTAATAGATGTGTCTTTGTGACTATGAATTGTCTCATGTTCTTCATTATCACTATTGCTATTGTCTCCATTATCTATGTCATTGTTTTCTTCCATGTTGGAATCAATATTGTGTAACCATCTTTCTTTAGTGATTAAATATGGTAGACCTCCTTTGATAACCACACTACCTAAGCTTGTTTTGTTTTTCTCTAGTGTTGCTTTTCCTTTTGAGAATACTATATTTATGTCAGAATCTCTACTTAGTTTTATTGCACTAAGTATGTTATGAGGTATTTCTGGTATTAGCAATACCCCCTCTATTTTTCCTAGACCGGGTAAGTTTACATTCCCTCTACCAATGACTTGGACTTTTTCTTGATTAGCTACTTTAATTACAAATTTATCTTCTATAAATGAAGATAATATACTTTTGTTATGTGTAGTGTGATTAGTTGCCCCAGAATCAATGAGCCAATCATTGTCCTCTGACTGTTGTATGCTAGTTGTGTTATGTTTGTTTAATCCATTTAGTGAACCAGATCTTCTATCCTTTGAATTATCCCTGCCCCCTCTATGTTCTCTATAGTTGGGTGGACTTCTATATCTAAGTCTATCAATGGATGATTGTCTGTTATGGTATCTATTTCTATAGTCAGTTTTTTGTCTTTCTCTAAGGAATTTAGGACAATCTCTCCTATTATGTTCTTTGGATCCACAGTTGTGGCATTCAATTGATTCACGATATCTTTCTTGGAATGCTACCCTCTTATATTGTTTATGTTCTATGTGGTTGTTACAATGACTCCTTCTTGAATTATCTTCAGCTATTAGCTTATTTGATAAATTTTCTATGGATAAATACCCTAAATTGATTGTGTCTAAATGTGATATATAGTTATCCCATGATGGGTCTAGCGAGTTAATGATAACACTCTTCATTGTTTGATCTGAAATTATCTCTCCCCTTAAATGCAGCTCTGCTCTAATTTTGTTTAAAGATATTAAATGTTCACTTATAGTAACCCCTGGCTTTATCCTAGCTGAGAAGAAATCTTTAGACATTCTTGTTGTAGTGGCTACACTTTCACTGTGAAACAATTTAAACATGCATTGAATAATTTCTGAGACAGTCAGATTTTGCTTAATACTATGGTACATAGCAGGAGATATACTGGAAATTAATAAGAAAAATGCTCTGTGGTGTAGGCAGTCCAATTTTAGAGTCCAAGGTCTTTTAGGGGGGTTAGTAATAAAAAATAATAAGTTTTCTTTTAGAAAAACAACCTGAAGCTGTTGACACCATTCCTGCAAATTAATACCATCTATTCTCAGTTTTGGGAAATCATTGGGTAAATTCCCAATATTGTTAGATCCATTACTTACAACTGGGGGTAGTCCGTGATCTTGCAGGTGTTGATAGTTGCAGAATGGTGTGGGTATGCTCGCAACGAGTCTGAATGGCTCTCTCTGTTCTTCATGTCCTCCGAAGCTGTCTGCGTAGTTCTGCACATGCGCATTGTTCATTTCGCTCCTGGAGCTGTCGGGAGAGGTTCTCGCTGCTGCAGCTCCCTCGTAGCGTTCCTCTTCTGACGAATCGGTCTCCGGCTTGATCTTGGGAGTCCAGGTGACAGCAGGCGCTCGCTTTCTTTCGTTGAGATCGCTGGTTCCTGGGATCGTCTGTGGTGTGGGGTGGTATCTGCAGGGCTCTCTGGGTTCAGGCGTCAGTGCTCTCGTCGTTTGGATAGAAGCGGGTAGATTCTGAGACGTTTGCTTGCTTGTTTGTCTTTTCTTTATTTTTCGACTGCTATCTTTTGTCGATTCTTTTGTGATTTTCAATTTTGGACCGAATGCTGCAAAAAGCGTTTTCATTGCTGATTCTATTTGCATTTCTATTGAAGTTTCTTCGATGTCTGTGTCTGATTCTTCTGAGGAGTAAATTTTCTCCCTTTTGTTTTTTGCATCGTGTAAGGCTTTTCGCGCCAGATATTTTGAATTCTGCTTTCTGATTGGCTCTGCTTCGCTCATCTTAGTGGTCTGTTGGAACCAAGATGGCTGTTAGTCTTCTTTTTTGTTATATTCTTATCTGCAGGCAGTTCGCTCACCATTTTTGAATCTTTAGGTTCATCTGTTACGATGTGTTTCTCTCTCGCTGCTCCATTGTTTTTTATTATGTCTTGGAGGTTCGTGATGAGATTTTCGTCATTCTTTTGACTTTTTAAGAGTCTCAGTATCTCTGACCTGAGTTCGTTGTTTTCTATCTCGTTTTCTTCTTGGTCATCAGTCTCATCCATTATTTCTTCATTGTCTGTAGTGCAGTCTTCAGATTCTCTCGATATTGCAGTTGTGGATTCATTGATCATTTCTTGATCTGCTTCCATCTCTTTACTGTATGCCCTGGTGTTGGGTCTTTCTCTTTTGTTTCTGGAGTTTTCTCTCTTAGACATATTTAAAGTTTTATTGAGTCAATTTAACCATCCTCTGCTACCAGATTGTTGCAAGATTTTAAGGATCAGACTCAATAATCGATTTAAGAATAAAGTATTCAAACAAAACACTGTTTATTTACAGTAGGCATTCTATATTCACTGAATAATCACAGATAGAAGCAAGGAGGAGGTGCATACAGCTCCTTTTATATACACAAGGCGGAGCAAGATATGGGAGTGGTTAAATATGAATATATTAAGTGATGAAGAATAAGTTAACCCCTAATACCCCGGTTATATACTATTTACATATAGGAGAATAAGGCATTTACTTGTGACAAAATGGAGGGTTCTTAAGAAAGAAAGGTCCGTTTATTGGTGAACAGAACCAACACACACAGCGTGCAGTTCTGGGACAGCTGACAAAATGGAGTTGAGAGTGGGTGGGTTTTATACCTTCTGGATTCCTATGGGGTCATGTAGGGGTCTATAGGCAACAGGGGAAATGCAAATCCTAAGTGTCTGTCTGAGCTAATCTTGTCAACCTTTGGCTTGTTGCTTATCTGGAGTTTCTGTCTGACCCAGGTTTTCTGAATGGATTACCAAATCTGCATTTCTAAAAGCTGGCCTCCTCAGTTTCTGTTTCGGGCAGGGAGACTGGGGCTGGTTTCTGCCTCCCTTAAGATTTTTCCCCATTTCTCCTTTAGGGAAAATATTATAACCTGCCTTTTTAATATTCCCCAAAATATTTCATTCTCTAGGAGGGTGGGTGGGTGCTGACTTTCTACAATACCAGGTTCTCTTTTCTGGTTTTCTTTTTTGATTTTCAAATTGGATAAAAAGCAACAACAAAAGTGAAAGGTATAACTGTCAGGGTGGATCCTTTGAAAAGTGTAATCCTTCAATTTTTGAGCATATGCAAATTCTGCTGTAAAATTTGATTTTAGGATTCAAGGCAAGATCTGTTTTGAGATTTTGAGAGATCAAAATTTATCACTGCTTTGTGAGTTTCTTCTATTTTCCTGGCTGGTTATTTGGGCTACATTAGACAAGATGATACTCTGCACACTTTTTTTTGGTTTGGAGCTGAAGTAGTAGAGCTCCCAGATTAAATTTGGAACCTGCAATGAAATCAAAATATGTCTGCAAGGGTTTCTAACTAGGCCAGAAGTGCATTTTGCCAATGCAACAGTGCAACAGCTGCACTAGTTTCACCTGACTAATTTCTCTAACATAGAAATGGACAACCTACTTTACTCCAAGTGTTTTCGATTACAATTCTCAGAATCCATGACGTTGCTCACATTGGCTGGAGTTAATGGGATTTGTAGTACAAAATATGAGGAGGTGCAATATGCTTTATCTGCACTGCACAAATCATACTACCTTTCCTGCATTGCTTGAGTGGACAAATTATTCAGAGCCATCCCTAGGTTTGCAAAACCAATTCCTGAAAACCCATCGGATTGTATAGAAAACATCCTGATTGGCAGAAGCTATTGATCCCTCAACCCATATGAGAGGAATTGCAATCAGAGATGAAATGAAGACAATCAGAAATATACAAACTGAGTCGTAGATGAAAGACGTGTCAGTGTATAAGAGGTCATGAATTGGAATAGACATGGCAACAGGTCGGCCAATGGGGACTGTTTGGTGACTCAGACAGTTTGGAACCTGGGCGTGGTTTAGCTTGACTGTTATGTATAAAACAGTTGGTTTGTCCTTGCATTATTGCCACTGTATTATATAGCTTCTGTGATTATTGATTCTGTACTTCTGGATTCTGAGTTCTGGTTCTGGCTTCTGCTGTATGGTATTGTATATAAAGAAGTTTCTTATATAAATGAATCCTACTGAATTGTTTACTTGTGTTCTGGTTGGATTGCTGCAAACTCTAAGGATTCAGAATTCATGGGTTGCTTTTAAGGACACTGTCTTATTAGTTCTCTTATGTTCAGATGAATTTTAAAATGCTTCACTGACAGGTCTATAATTCCCAATTATTTGAGTAAAGGTGAACTCTTTCTCCTCTGCCTTGGATTTGGACTCTACTTTTCTGGTAGAATGTAGTCTGGAGTTGCAGGAGGCAGGAGCTCTTTCCCAGAGAGCAAAGAGACAGTAGAGCTTGGAATGTCTGGTGGGCAGGAAGAGAGCCAGGTTGGATTCTCCTTAGCAACTCAGAGTCTATTTATAGTTATTGCAGATAATTGCTTTAGTCTGGTGAGATGTTGGTTTGTAAGTGAATAAAAATAAAGGAACTACTCAGGAGTAACTCCACAAGTCATTCTTGGTTCTTCGGCCCTGACATTTTTTCATCTATTGTTCAGTCAGGGAAAAGGATACTAATTTTATGATAATTACAGTGCCAACCACTTCCACAGTTTTGAGTCCAGGTCTAGGAAAATAAAAAGGAAGGTAGGTTGGATTCTTCTACTCAAAACCCAGAAATGCAATCTTGACCCAGTCTTGAATGGTAGCTGTGCAACTGCAGTCTTTCACATGGGGATGTTTTAATGAAAAGTTCCCTTATTAAATCATTGAATGCAAAGCTCTCTCTATAAAATGGAATATACAGGGGAAAGAGACATAGAAAACCACATCAAATTGGTTTAGCACAAAGGCTAATAACACAACATTCTAAATAATCAGTAAAACCGGTCTAGCAAAATTAGTCATTGCCTCACTGAATAAATTCATTGCTGGATAGACTACAGATACACAAGCCCTTCTTACTCTTCTTTCTTCAAAACTATCCTCAGTTTTACAGAATACAAAAATAACTAAAAGCCACTCTCTTCAGTAGAAACCGACTATCGCTTTGCGGGGCTTAACTTGTGGGGATCCGAAGGCTTCCTCAGGGGCTGCGGTCGGGTGTTTTCGGTTGCAGATGTAAAAGCCCAGGTGACTGGAGAGCGATGCGGCTACAATGGGTGCCCCTCTTGCTCCTGGGAGCGGTGCTGGGGGCCTCCATGTGGGGGGGCTGCTAAGGTGAGTTCTTGGGAGGACTTGCCACCTGGCGGGGAGGAAGCATAAAGGGGAGGGGGAGCCATGTCCTGGGCTGGGTCTCTCCCCCTCTAAGCAATTTGCCCAGAAGGGAAAGTCTGCCTTCCTCACGGCACTTCACCAAGCTTTGTTTAAGGACATTTGGCAATTTCTTTGTGATCAATTCCCATTTGTATTTCTGAAAACACAGTGAAATAGAGAGCGGGAGGATATTTTGGCAGAGGAAACACGTGTTTGACTTATGCCTTCTTCTGGAACTGGTCTACTTTTTATTTGCGAAGGGCTGGGAGCAGGGATAGCAAGGGAAGCGGAGAAGAGGTTGTGGCAGGAGAGGGGAGGGGGCAGACCAGGACAGAATGGGACAACTGGGGACGGCTAGTGGGGGTGGCTAACAACTGGTTTGCAAATGAGAGTGCGTGCGGCATCGAAAAACCGGCAATTATATAGGACGTGATAGCGCCAGGGTGGGTGGGCAGGGCCAGCCCTGGTCAGAACTACCGGTTTGCTCGAACCGGTCGGAGCCGGCAGGAGCCCACCACTGTTTCTTCCCCACTGGGTATTGAGTGCGCTGGTTGTGAGAGCAACTCAGAGAGGGTGTAAGAGCACCTGAGCATGTGCAGAGCACCAAGTGCAGTGCCGGTGGCGGCTGTGAGTCCTTCCTCTGATCCAGAGGAGCCGGGGTGGAAACTCCGCAGCCCCTATGGCAGTGGTTCTCAACCTTCCTAATGCCGCGACCCTTTAATACAGCTCCTCATGTTGTGGTGACCCCCAACCAGGGGTGGGTTCTAATTTTTTTTACTACCGGTTCTGTGGGTGTGGCTTATTTTGTGGGTGTGGCTTGGAGGTCATGTGACTGGGTGGGCATGGCTAGCTGGTCATGTGACCGGGTGGCCATGGCTATGTGTATAGGGACTACTCAGAGGGCTGAAAAAAGTCATTTCTGACAGGTCCTCGCACTTTTGACTGGTCCTCACACTTATGACCATCCTCACATTTATGCCCGTGCAGCATTCTTAACAACCATGTCACTCATTTCACAACTGCTTCTTTTCACCATGGTGATAAGATAGGGCAAAAAACGTAAAATGTGAGGATAGTCGTAAATTCGAGATCTGGTCAAAAGTGCGAGGACCAGTCAAAAATAACTTTTTCAGCCCTCTGAGTAGTCCATGTGCACAAAAGGACTACCCAGAGGGCTGAAAAAAGTGATTTCTGACAGGTCCTTGCACTTTTGACCGGTCTTCGCACTTATGACTGGTCATCATTTATGCCCATTGTAGCATTCTTAACAACCGTGTCACTCATTTCACAACTGCTTCTCTTCACCATGGTGACAAGATAGGGCAAAAACGTAAAATGTGAGGACAGTCGTAAGTTCGAGGACTGGTCAAAAGTGCAAGGACCAGTCAGAAATAACTTTTTCAGCCCTCTGAGTAGTCCATATGCATAAAAGGATACAGCAATAGAGAGGGATGAAGGAAGGGAAGGGAAATTAGAGTAGGAGTGAGGGTAAGAGAGGGAGGAAGAGAGGAGGAGAAGGAGAAAGGAAGAGGAAGTAGGGAGGAGAAGAAGAGGGGGAGGAAGAGAAAGTAAGAAGGAAAGAAAAGAGAGAGGTGGTAGGTTTGAGGAGAAAGATTGCTGTACAATAAAAAAGATGAAAGGGAAGAAAGCCAACCCCAAACAAATATAAAGATATTAAGATAAAGAATGAATTGTTAAACTTTAAAGAATAAAAGAGAACAAATATGAATAAATAACAATAATTAGAAACACACATACAAACATACAATGTATTTTCTTTGAACAGAGTATTTGGCCGGTTCACAAATTTAAACAGTGTTTAGTCATTTCAATTAAATTTACAATTTCTATATTTCCTTTTTGCCATATTTATTCCTCATCTATTTTTGTAAAAAACCAATATTACCCTTCATCCTCATCTCTAATCTTAATCAAATTCAATTTTCCCTTCTATTCTATATTATACCCCTTCCCATTGTCATCTATTTTTATATCCATCCTCACATTGGTTAATTAGGTAATATTACAGTTGTTTAATATAAATTCAACATTTTAATATAAATCAATTAGTTATATAACTACCTTTTTTGTATATTAATCAATATGAACATGAATATTCCAATTATTTCCATGCAATCCAATTTCTTACAAATCAATTAATTATATTTACCAATAATAATAAACCAAATAATTTCCCCCATATATTCCTCCAAACCACAACTTAACCATTTCTGCTTTCAACACAATATACAATTAATAGTATCTCAATTATTACAATTCCCTAGTTAAATAGAGCTTTTTTTCTTTTGTGTTTTAAAATCTTGAACTCTCCTCTTTTTCCCTAAATTTCCCATTGTTTGCACCTACCTTTTTTGGTGAGGAAAAAGAAAAGAAATCTGCCTGCCTAATTTTCCAACGTTGCAGCAACAGCAAAGCCAACAGCCTGCTTTACTTTCAGTTTCATTTTTCAGCATAGCTAGGGGAAAAAAAATCTGCTCCAGCAAGCAGCAGAGCCCTGAGCAAAACAGCTGAGAGCAAATCAGCTGAGAGTCGGGAGCCGATCTAATCAAGGGCTAATTAGCCTATGCTGAAGCTCCGCGGGCCAATAAAATTACAAAAAAACACCGAACCATTTGTTAAATTGCTGGCTCGCCTGCCCCTCGCCCACCACTATTTATTGGCAATAAATAGTGGTGCGGAGGGGCGGGGCAAGCCAGCAATTTAACAAACGGTTTGGCCGAACCCCCTAGAACCGGCAGAATCCCACCACTGGCTATAGGGCGGCCCTTTGAAGCCCCGCGGCAAGAATTTAAACAGTTATTTTTCCTCTAGACATCAGCTGGGACTCAGGAGGCAGCAATAGATTGGGAGTGGGCAGGGTAAGCGAATGGCCGGCGATCCAACAGAGGCAGAGGGTGAGGGTGAGTGA
Organism: Pantherophis vulpinus; assembly: GCA_037215915.1. Lineage (NCBI taxonomy): Eukaryota > Metazoa > Chordata > Lepidosauria > Squamata > Colubridae > Pantherophis > Pantherophis vulpinus. Next base: position 1,384,008 of record JAXLNS010000038.1, read on the forward strand.
AGGCATGGGGGGAGGGCGAGAGAGGGCTTTGGCAACCCCTGTGAAATGGCCGTTCAACCCCCAAAGGGGTCGCAACCCCCAGGTTGAGAACCGCTGCCCTATGGAGAAGTTGGATTGAGAGCTTGCCTAGCTGGACAGGCGAGACAACAGCAGACTTTTTGCCTCTGCCACATGCTCACGCCCCCTTCGCCCCAGCCCTCCAGCCCCTGCCCCTTGACAGTCGGCACTCAGACTCAGCTGGAGCTCTGCCGGCATTTCTCTGACACCAAGGGACCCCTGGCCCTGCAACACCGCCCCCCCCCAACTTCTATCACCCCAAGGACAAGCTGCCAATTGGGGGTCCGAGGAATAGGTCTCTTCTGAGGCCTGGAGATGCTGGCTGGGGGCAGTGGCAGGTGGGGCAGCATCAGCAGCAGGATGCTTGGCCCAGGATCGGGCCCTCCTTGGAGGCGCTTTCTGTTTCTCTCTGTTTCTCTCTCTCTCTTTCTCTCTGTTTCTCTCTCTCTCTGTCTTCTTTTCCTTAGCTTCTCTCTTCCTTAGGGGTCCTTTATTAATGCGGGGATTAATGGGTGGGGTGGGGGGCTGGAGGAAGGAGGATCCTTCTGGATTTGGAGGGATCCCTGCAGATCCTCTTCGGTTGTTCCTGGTTTAGCTGAGGGTTTTCCTGTCTTCCCTTCAGATTGGGGGGTGTCTGTCTGTGACCCCCAAGTCCTCGCTGGCTGACGGGCTGCCCTTGTCATCCAGGCAGCAACTCTTCCTATGGCAAAATCTTCACATTAAATGAAGGGGGGGAGGGGGTGTCCTGGCCAAATGCTTCCAACCCCAGAGGAGGAATCGACGGTTCTGAATTGGGGGGAGGAAGACTTTCTCTCTGACTTTTGACTTTTGAGCCATACCATTCCACTCCACTCCACTCCACTCCACTCCACTCCTTTCCTTCTTCTATCTTCCTTTCCTTTCCTTTCCTTTCTTTTCTCTTTTCTTTTCTTTCCTGCTTTATTCCGCCCTTCTACTTCTCCTTTCTTTCCCTTTCCCATTTCTTTACTACTTTTATTTTCTATTTTATGCCATGATAATCTGTCAGGGATAAATGCCTTGCCTCAGATCCTGGGGCAGAAGCAGGGGGGCTGGATAGACCAACCCCCAAGGTCCACCCTAACCCAATGACCCCTCCTTACCTTAGCCACGCCCAGGGGGTACTTAAGGTCCAGCCATGCGGTCCTGGCTCAGTTCCAGATCTGTACCTGTAAAGATAAGATGCCATGTAAATAAAGAATACTGACTCAAAGAATACCTGTGTGTTTGGAGTTATTGGGCACGATCCTCGAACCACCTTAACAATATGGTAGCAGAGGATGGTTTAATAGCCCAACTTTAATACTCCAGAACATGCCAGAGGACTCCATGCAAAGGACCACGACGGACAGGGTGAATACCAGGGCATTCACCAAAAAGATGGCAGAACGGCCTGTTCAACCCGAAGCCACGCAAGGAGAGGCACCCGAGATGAGCGGCCTACTCCACCACCCATGCAGCCCGATCAGATGCGACGAGGGGTGGAAGGAACATGAGAGCCCGACAAGAGAGAAGCACGACCTAAAGGGAAAACTCCTGAAGCTAATAGACTCGTCACAAAGCAACACCGACCTCATCGTGGAACTCCGAAGCCTGGTCAAAGGCTGCGAAGCAGCGAGTGAGGAAGATGAAGACGAGTCCGACTACAGCGACGAAGACGCGGTAAGAAAGGACTGCCCCCACCAGAAGCCCACTGAAAAGGCTGAAAAAGAATTCATGCCCTTTTTGCAGCGGCCATCTTGGGAGGTGACATAACCAAAGATGGCCGACCAACCACCAATAGATTCCCGAGATTTAAATCTCATGGCGGGAATCGGGGCCTACTCAAAAGTAACCACCCAAAACTACCGCAACGAACAGGAAAACCCCAAGCCAAAACCTACGAGCTCGCCTACCGAGCCCGAGGTCAACCAAACAATAGAACTAATAACCGCGGCCCTAGGGGATAAAATGAGGCTACCGGACACACATCCCGGTGCCAGGCCAAAGTGCAAAGGGGACCTTAACGCGAGGGGAACCAGCGCCGGTGCCCACCCAGGGGAGCAGATCGCCACCACACAGACCCAACACTACCCAAGACTCCCAGGAAGCCCACCCATGGGGATGGAACACCGAGGGCGATGGGACTACTCACCGGACCGACGACCAGGACCACATCCAGGATCCGCGGGACCGTCCGCAGGCAGGGGACGTCCATCGGCGGGCAGGGGACTCGGCCCGACACCTGGAGGCGACATCCACACGAGGCCGGGCCATCCGGGACCATTCGCGGCCCCAGCGGGACTTCCGACCTTCCCCGGTGATCCTCACCGCTTCCCGAGGCTCCAGACGGCGATCCGCAGCGAATTCGACCAAGCGAGGCCGACCAAAGAAGAACCGAAGGCCCATCCGGAAGATTGGGGCCTTCACCCGGGAGCTGCCGAGACGAGCTCCTCACTCCACGGTGGCTGGACTGGAATGAACTTCAGGCATGCGCATTGCCTCCCTGCAAGAGAAACGGAGCGAGACATAGAGCTATACCGACGCAAGCACATAGAAGCAAGTCAGTTCAGACTAGCCACAGTCATCCCCCTGCCTTATTGCGAGTATCCTTACATGAGGAACCATGGACAGCGACACAATGTAAGTAATTTAACTTACAATTCAGGGACTTTGCCAAGTGACTTTCCCAAACTAAGACTAGATGGAGAGAATTTCCTGGACTGGAACCAGCAGCTCCAAGTCACCCTGCTGAAGGAAGACCTATTATCCCTAGTCACTGATCCCCCAGAAAAACCTTGGACTTTTGAATTAGATTGCACTCACCATAAAGCCTATTACATTGTTATTGCTAGCATTACCCCCAGCATTTACCCTAGCATTAGCCACCACTTAACTGCTCTAGAGGTAATACAGAGGATGCACAAACTATTTTACTGTCAAAGCGTAGCAAGCACCACTAGACTATCCAGAGAGTTCTATGCCACCAAACTCAAGGCAGGGACCCCAATGAGCGAGCATTTGTTGTCCCTAAATGCCACCAGGGCCCAACTGACCCAAAGGGGGGAGGTCATAAGCGAGAGAACCATGATAAGCATTATTGTGAATTCCCTGGACCCCAGCTGGGACACCTTCATCACACAGATAGATAACCTCGGCTCAGGGAAACTCACACTGGAATTACTAACAAGCAAACTCATAGCTGAAGACAGCATTAGGAAAGACCGCTCAATAAGCCATAGGGAGCAGAGACCCAGCAGAAGGACTGAGCCACAGGGTAGGAACCACAGTAACACAGAGTGCTACATATGTGGTTCAAAAAACCACAACAAAAGGGACTGCCCTAGAAACACAGGGGACAGGGACAGGTCACACCGGAGGGACAGACCAGAACAAAGGGCGAGATACAGTGACAGGCGCTCACCAGAGGACAGGCACAGGCGCAGAGACTCCCCTAGCCCTAGGAACAGAAGAAATTACAGGGACAGCTCCAGGGAGAGCCAGACTGGGTCACTGTATGGACTGGGAGACCAAGAACAACACAAAGATCAGGACAGGAAGGAAGGCACATGGCTACTGGACTCGGGAGCCACAAACCACACCACATATGACCGGAACTCACTGACCTCATTCACAAAAGAAAACTTTATAATAAAAGTGGCTAACCAGAACAATGTGCAAGTGACAGGGAAAGGTAACGCATATGTGCCAGGGATAGGGATAATACAGGGAGTGCTATTAGTGCCAAATATACCCTATAATATCCTTGCCACACTAAAACTGAGCAAGGACAACAATGTCGAGGTGACATTCAAGGAAGGAAAGGCACATGTAACTAGAGGGGGCAAAAACATAGGGAAAACAGTGATCAGTGGGGATCTGCCATTTTTCCACCCAGTCAGGGACACACAACCCAAGGTAAACAACCACCGGAGGGCAAAACCTGACAGCCCAGACAACACAAATGAGGAAGTAGAGGGGGTCAGTCACACACACGCCACTAGTGACTCAAGTGAGCAGGGGACACCCAGGAAGGAGAAGCCAGCGATAGGGAAGCTAATGCATGACAACTGTGCACACCTGCTACACAGGAGACTAGGGCACATCAGTTTCCCCGTGGTACAGAAAATGTTGGAATGCTCCGAAGGTGTAAAAATAAAAAATTGTGAGAATTATCTTGAGTGTTCTATTTGTAAAAGCTCCAAACTAAGAACCAAACCCAGGCCCAAAAAGTCAGTACGCACGAGCAATTCAATTTTCCAACTCATACACATGGACCTAGTGGGGCCACTAAGGCCCTCCATTAAGTACAGGAAGAGGTTCTTCCTAACCATAGTGGATGATTTCAGCCGCTATGGCTTCATATACACCCTGAAGCACAAAAATGAGGTATTCCAAAAATTTAAAGAATTCTATGCAAGGGTGGAAACACAACATAACACTAGGATCAGACAAATAATGACAGACCGGGGGTCTGAATTTTTGTCAAGCGATTTCTCGCGATGGCTGAAGGCACGCGGGATAGTCCATTACACATCTTCTCCGTTCTCCGCCTTCCAAAATGGCGTTGTAGAACGGAAAAACGGAACCCTACAGACCATGATGAGGTGCGCACTAGAGGATGCCGGTTTAGGGCAGCATTTCTGGTCAGAAGCACTCATCTATTCAAACTACACATTAAACAGGCTGTGGTCCAGTGTACTGAATAAAACTCCATATGAGTTGATGTACCAGAGGAAACCACAGGTGTCACACTTACATATATTCGGGGTCACAGCCGACGTGCACATCCCCAAGCAATTGAGACATAAGGGAGACAAGGTATCCAGAAGGTTGAGGTTCATGGGATACGAACCAGGGATGAAGGGATACAGATTCATAGACAGCAATAACAGATTTGTGGTATCACGAACAGCTGTCTTCCACGAGAATGCCAACTGGTCCAGGATACACCTCAACGAGGTGTCCCTTAGCAAGGACGGACCAGGAGATAACCAAAAGGTGACAGGGCATGACACAGGAAAGGTCACAGAGCAGGAAAGGGGCAAACCCAAGAGGCAAGATGTGCAAGTGAAGGAATGGAAAGAGAATCACCCCTGCATTAAAGTAGAATCACTCACAGAGAAAGAAGCTAAGTACCTACATGACACCGAGACACCCCCTGCCAGGCCAGTCAGGGCAAACAGGGGCAAAGCGCCAAAGAAATTAGAGGACTACGTGTTGTCCCTCCACACTAACCAATTAACCCCCAACACATATGGGGATGTGCTGAAGTTACCAGAGGGAGAGAGAACAAAATGGGAACAAGCTATGGAGAGGGAAATGAGCAGCCTAAGGGAACTAAATGTATACACCCCCTCCGAAGTCCCAGCAGATAAAACACCCATAGGCACCAGGTGGGTCTACAAAATTAAAACAATAGAGGGAAATAAGGTCCTCTACAAAGCCAGACTGGTGGCACAAGGGTTCGTCCAAAAATACCCTGATGATTATACAGAGACATACTCCCCCACAGTCAGGGCTGAAAGTGTAAAATGTGCATTGGTGATTGCATCGCTACTTGGACTAGAAGTACATCAATTCGATGTACAAACCGCCTACCTGCACGCTGAGCTCGACAAGGAGATATATGTAAGGGCGCCACCTAGCCAGAGCACCAGGAAGGGGGAAACCTGGGTCCTGAACAGAAGCCTGTATGGACTCAAACAATCAGGGAAACGTTGGTACTAATGCCTGTCCATGTCAGGGCATTTATTAATCCCATGTTTGGCTCTGGGACTAATTACCCTGGTTTAATTAGAGGAGATGAATCGAGGCTCCTCCTTGTTTGCAATATTCCGAAAAAGAAACGCGAAGAAAGGTTTCTAATAAAACTCATTTATTTGTTATAAAGAAAATAAAACACCTCACTAACTAAGAAAAGTTAATTGCTACATTTTTGAAAGTAATTCTTGCCGGCTATCTCAGCCGGACCTTGCTGGAAAGAGAACAAAGGAAAGAGTGTGAAGGAATGTGGGGGGATACGGAAACACGTAGCTTACTGATAAGAAGTTGGCAAGCTACGGAGAGTCAGACAGTCCAGAAATGATGAGTTCAGCTGGCAAATAAAATAACGCAGTGACATTCCCCTTCTTTGCCAGTTGAGCGAATATCAGTTCATCATCAAATAAGGCACATCTTCTCACGCAGATACTCGTGTTGAGCTGCTGGAAGTGGTTTGTTGAGCATATCAGCAATTTGATCATGTGTAGATACATATTGCATTTTGACAAAACCTTTTTTCACTAAATGTTTTATGTTTTGGTAACGAATGTCAATGTGTCTGGACCTAGAACCTGTAAAATGAGATTCAGAAATATAAACCACCGATTCATTGTCTTCCATCACGGTGATCGGTCGGATCGGGTGTGTCCAGATATCTGTGACTAAAGCATCAAACCAAGTTAGAGAATTACATGCATCTGAAACACAAGCATATTCAGCTTCAGTAGATGAACAAGAAACAAAATTCTGTTTACGTACTTGCCAATAAACAGGACATCCATTTAAGAACATCATATAACCTGAAGTACTTTTACGTGATTTCTTATCACTTGCCCAATCAGAATCTGCATAACAACATAATTCTGCATAATCAGTATGTGTTGGTTCTAACAATAATTTCATGTGTTTGGTGTATTTTAGGTATCTCAATAATTTCTTAATGCATGTCCAATGAAACTGTTTTGCCTTACCTACGTGTCGTGACAAGAGATTAACACTAAGTGCAATGTCGGGTCTGGTCCAACTACTAATGTATAATAGTGACCCAATAACTGAACGATAAAGTGTTTGATCTTCGAACTCAGGACTTGCTTCTTGTGTCAAGTTGTGAAAATCTGTTTACATGGGTGTCTTTGTTGTGTTAGCATCTTTCATGTTGCAATGATGCAAAATTTGTTCAATTTTATCCTCTTGTGAAAGACTAAACCCCTTCTGTGTTTTTTCAATCTGAACACCTAAATAAGTGCTAATGTGACCTAATGATTTCAATGTGAAGTATCTCTGCAAAGCTTTGGCAAAAATTTCACTCATTTGCTTATTTGGACCAATATAAACAATATCATCAACATAAACAAGAACTATCTCATATGCATTGTTAGATCTTTTTGTGAACACGCACTCATCAGTTTCGGACTTAATGAAGCCCATTGAATTTAGTTTGTCAGTAAGACATAAATACCACATTAAACCAGATTGTTTCAGACCATAAAGACTTTTGTTTAGGAACTAGGTATCCCCTTCTTGCTGTCGGAATCCTGGAGGACTTCTCACGTAGATCTCTTCATCTAGGTCTGCATGTAGATAAGCCGTGTCAACATCAAACTGGAAAACTTCTAAACCAAGGATAGTTGCAGTTGCTAAAGCAATTTTTACACTCTCAGTTCTGACTGTCGGTGAGTAAGTATTTGTGTAGTCCTCAGGATAACGTTGAGCGAAACCCTGAGCTACAAGTCTGGCTTTGTACAATGACTCACCATTTGGTTTCTTTTTGATTCTGTAGACCCATCGAGTGCCAATGACCTTTTTGTTTGCTGGAGGTTTTGCAGGTGTAAATACTTTAAGTTTCTTTAGACTGTCCATTTCAACCTGCATTGCTTCATACCATTTATCTTGCTCTGAATCAGGGAGCTGCTTGATTTGTGTGAAATTATCAGGTGGAAGTGTAACATTGCAAATCAAAGGCAAGGGTGCTTTTGTCAGTTGCCAAGAATATCGTTGTGGAGGGATTCCTTTTGTGGCCCTCTTGGAACATCTCGGGACAACTGTCCAGTCTTCTTCTGCTTCGTCCTCGTCCTCACTTTCGTCGCTAGCGTCAGCATCCGCGGCTTGCGAAGACGGAACATCGGGTTGAGAAGAATCAGTGGAATCTTGATCATCAATCTGCGTAGCATCAGCAGTATCATCTCTAGGAAAATAAACTCCAGGATCATTGGAATGAATCCTGGACCAGTCAATATCTTCCTCAAAATTAGCAGATTGGGAAATCACAATTGCATGTTTAGAGTCAATAAATCTGCTCCATTTTGAGTTATCATCAATACCCATAAATCTCAGTCTCTTTGCTGCTGGACCTCCTTTTCTTCTTTGAGCTAAGGGAATGTTCACCATAGCATATGAACCAAAAATATGGATGTTTTTAAGATCGGGCTTGTAGCCGTACAACATAAAGAAAGGAGTCTGATTTGTTACACTGCTCCAAGTACGGTTGACAATGTAATTTGCATACTTGATAGCTTCACCCCAGTATATCATATCAAGATTGGCGTCTTCTAGGAGACAACGCATCATGGTTTGCAGTACCTCTCCGTTGTGAGCCGGTGCGTCAGGGGCCGAAGTCTGATGAATAATTCCATTCTTACGCATCCAGTCCTGGAAACGCTGAGACATGAACTCGGCACCACGATCACTCTGGATTCTGGCGATGCGAACTTGGTGTTGGGTAGAAACAAGGGTTGCAAAGTCTTTAAAGATCTGAAAGGTCTCTGATTTTTCTTTCATAGGATATACATATCCATATCTAGAGTAATTATCAACAATTGTTAGAAAATATTTTCTACCACCAAATGATGGCGGGAAAGGACCAACTATGTCAATGTGAACCAAATCAAAAATGCGTGTTGACAGGCGTGTAGCGCGTTTGGGAATGGCTGCTGCTTTGGATTTGGCCTTCTTGCATACAGCACAATCCAAAAACACCTTACACCCCTTTAGATCCAAACCTTTTGCGAACTCTGGCATCTTCCTAAGAACACGGAAACTGGCATGCCCCAATCTTCTATGCCATTTGTGGATACACCTGGAATGCAAAGGTTTACCAGTTAGTGAATTCTCAACATTGACATTTTTATGCGGAACCTCAGGCTTGCTCTGAGCAACCTGTTTACCAATTCTCTTTTTGTTGGCTTTAGGAGCCTTTGGAATAGCAACAGGATCTCTCACTGGAGCATCTCTCTCTGGGCCTGTGCTCTCCCTTCTTGGAGTTTGCATACTTGCCTGTGTTTGTGTTTTAGGCTTTGGCTTTAAGTAATAAACAACACCAATTAATATGGTTTCAGCAACAATATCTCCATCTTTAACTATGTAACTTGCTTTTTCAAGGTGGTGAACTTGGAACTTTAACATTCTAGACAAGTGACACTGACTAAGCAAATTACTGGTTGCTGTTGGTATGTAATAAACATCAGGAATGAATGCATCGAGCTCTTCAACATAAACAGTTCCTTTTCCTTTGACCTGACAAGGATGATTGGAGAAAGAATAAAGTTCACGTAGTTCTGGTTCAGGCTCGTGCATCTCTGTGAAAAGTTCCTTTCTGTAGGTAACGTGCAATGCTGCACCACTGTCCAAAGTCCACAGGAGTTGTCTGTCGTACTCTGGTTGAGGTTGTGGATCATTGGTTAAAGCCAACGTGGTGAGTGGAGTTTGTGGATCACGCCGGGGACCACGACGACCTTGTCTTCCGCCTCTGCCTCTGCCTCTGGAGTCTGTTCCTCTGGGCTGGTACGTGACGGGAGCTGGAACTCGTTGGGGACAATCCCGGGTGGCATGTCCCACACGATTGCAGGTGTTGCATCTTGGCGTCCTTGGAGCGTAGGTCCTTCCTCGGAAGGGGCGCCTAGCTGGAGCTTTTGATGCGGGTGGTCCTCTCAGGTGTGGCGTGGCCAACATGAATGCCTCTTCTTCAATTAAAAGTCTACAGACATTGTCCACTGTGCGTTGAGCAATAGGGACTTGGTTAATTTTTGTAACAGCATCTTTCCATTCATAATTCAAAGAGTTAATAATGATGCTGATCATTTGAATATCTTCAATGTTATGGCCTCTTTCTCTCAATTCTGTTCTCAGACCTTTCAGTTTGGTCAAATGTCCTCCAATTTGTTCACCAGGTTTCAATCTCGAACCGTGGAGTTCAGACATGAGTAAACATGAAGATTCAATTGAGATAGGCCTGTAGCAATTTTCCAATTCAGCCCAAATTTGTCGGGCTGTTGTATTTGGTGGAAAAGTGACCTGCAGTTCAGTATCCATGGACATCAATAATGTTGTGCGAGCCCTTATCTCTAAATCTCTTATTGCATAAATCCAAGGTTGAGCAGGAGGATTAAAAACCATAAAATGAGTGCCTTCTCTAAGAAGCAATAGTGTAATCTCACTGACCCAGGCTTTGTAATTGTGTCCTGACATTTTTAGTTTTGACTCACCAGTTAGTGGAGAGACAGAAAATGCCTGTGGTATTTGCTGTGCCTGTTGTGGACCTAAAAATGGTCTTGGTTGTGCCATTGGAGGTGGGCCAGGAGGTGGCCCTATTTGCACTTGTGGCTGGGGCACATATGCAGGCATTTGTAGCTGCTGTGGCTGATGCACTGGAATCTGCTGTATTCCAGTTGCCATTTGTGCTTGATCTGCAATATTGGCATGACCTGCTGGAGATGCAATCATTTGCCTTTGCTGCATAAAGCGTGCCTGTGTTCCATCTAAAAGGACACCAACACCACCAGGGGGTGTTTGAGTTTGGGCCTGTGGAAACACTTGTGGCATTTCAGCTTCCTGTAGTAAATTACTTTTGCCAGCAGATGGTGCTGCACCTTTAGCTTCGGGCAGCTTTGCACTTACAAGGAATGATTGCGTGGCAGGTTTATATGTAACTTGATCAGGGAGACTTTCATGTGACGTATGCAGTGCTCTTTGCCTTAATTGGCCTGACACAAAATCCACCAGGGGGAGTGTCTTTGGCTCCGGAGAAGAAGGCAATATGGCGCTTTTTGAAAATCTTAAGTTATCTCCCTTATCTTGCTCAAGCATAGATATAGCCATTTTTGCCTGGGATAGCTCCTGTTCATAGAGTTTTATACGGTCACGAAAGGCTTTCATAGCCAGCTCAACCAGGGTGAGCTTAGAGCTTCGAGGAGAATAATGAATTGTTTCTCTCTCTGCGTGGGAGTAATTTTGCTCGGCAGTGTGCTTTGGCCTTGCATCGAGCGTTACAAATTCAGAAGTTTCTAGGAGGACTTTTTTAGAGCTTGGAAATTCAGAAGAAGACGTCACTGACCTCAGTTCCAGTACGTTATCTTCAAAAACAGCTTCTGTCTTATCTCCCTCCATTTCTGTTCCCACGGCTTCTTGTTCCAGGCGTGTGGCTGAAGTAAGGGGCTGGAAATCTGAAAATCTCCTGTCTGCCACCTCTTCGTTGGAAAGATCAATCAAATCATTTACGAAGAGTGGTCTTAGTTTCATTTTGCCTTTTTTCTTCTGTTTCGGCATTTTAGCAAAAATAATTAGCGTACCTCAGTAGCTAAAAACTAATTGCCTATGCGCTCTTATCAGAAATAACAAAACAAGGAAAAAGCCATAAATCAACCGTCCTCTGCTACCAGATGTCAGGGCATTTATTAATCCCATGTTTGGCTCTGGGACTAATTACCCTGGTTTAATTAGAGGAGATGAATCGAGGCTCCTCCTTGCTTGCAATATTCCGAAAAAGAAACGCGAAGAAAGGTTTCTAATAAAACTCATTTATTTGTTATAAAGAAAATAAAACACCTCACTAACTAAGAAAAGTTAATTGCTACATTTTTGAAAGTAATTCTTGCCGGCTATCTCAGCCGGACCTTGCTGGAAAGAGAACAAAGGAAAGAGTGTGAAGGAATGTGGGGGGATACGGAAACACGTAGCTTACTGATAAGAAGTTGGCAAGCTACGGAGAGTCAGACAGTCCAGAAATGATGAGTTCAGCTGGCAAATAAAATAACGCAGTGACATCCATGAAATCCATGGGGTTCTCAGCCACCTCGGCCGACAACTGCTTCTTCACTAAGAAGGTAGGCAACTCTGTCGAATATGTCTTAATATACGTGGACGACATACTGTACATCAGCGATCGGTCTAGCAAATGCAATGACTTCGCCAACGAGCTGGGGAGACATTTCTCATTAAAGATATTGGGTAAAGTAGATAAATACTTGGGGGTACAAATTACAAAGACTGACAAAGGCTTCCAACTATCACAGAAAGACAAAATATTGGAATTATTGCATAAATGCAACATGACAAACGCCAAAACGTGTGAGACACCAATGCAACCAGATTTCATAAAGGACATGTACAATGAAGCTGAGGTGTTCAAGGACAATACATTATACAGATCCACCATAGGTTCTCTATTATACATTGCGAACTGGACAAGATCTGACATTGCCCTGCCAGTCAACTTGCTATCTCGACATGTAGGTAACCCCACTGTATACCACTGGGAAGCCATCAAAAGGGTATTAAGATACCTAAAGCATAGCGCCGACGCCTGCCTATCATTAGAACCCGAAAATGCCACAAGACCCACACTCACGTGCTACGCTGATGCTGACTGGGCTGGGGACGTGAAAAGCAGGAAGAATACCTCAGGTTACATATTCTTCCTCAACAACAGCCCAGTACATTGGTACACAGGCAAACAGGACTTGGTAGCCACATCCACAACAGAGGCCGAATACATATGCTTGTCCAAAGCTGCCAACAACCTGGTCTGGTTTGATGACCTGCTCACAAACATATGGGCAGAACCCAACTACCCAATTACCATACACAAGGACAATAAAGCCACTGTGGAAATATCAAAAGCCGAAGCAGTTGGTCAGAGGTCGAGACATATCGACATAAAGTATAAACACGTTAGGCAGTTCACAAGCATAGGATTCATAAGGGTTATACACTGTGATACAGAAGAACAGACAGCAGACATTTTAACGAAACCATTGCAGAACAAACAGCATACATATCTGACATCAAAATTGAGTGTCCTCTCAAAAACAACATCCCAGGTACACACGACCCAAGGGCACCTCAGCCAGGCATTTAGAGGGGTTTTTGTCAGGGATAAATGCCTTGCCTCAGATCCTGGGGCAGAAGCAGGGGGGCTGGATAGACCAACCCCCAAGGTCCACCCTAACCCAATGACCCCTCCTTACCTTAGCCACGCCCAGGGGGTACTTAAGGTCCAGCCATGCGGTCCTGGCTCAGTTCCAGATCTGTACCTGTAATGATAAGATGCCATGTAAATAAAGAATACTGACTCAAAGAATACCTGCGTGTTTGGAGTTATTGGGCACGATCCTCAAACCACCTTAACATAATCTTAATAAAAAATAATAAAAAGGAGCCTTTTGTTTTAGGAACGCTTCTTCGTCACTCATTTCACAACTGCTTCTCTTCACCATGGTGACAAGATAGGGCGAAAAACGTAAAATGTGAGGACAGTTGTAAGTGTGAGGACTGGTCAAAAATAACTTTTTCAGCCCTCTGAGTAGTCCATATGCACAAAAGGACTACCCAGAGGGCTGAAAAAGTTATTTCTGACAGGTCCTCGCACTTTTGACCGGTCCTTGCACTTATGACTGGTCATCATTTATGCCTGTTGCAGCATTCTTAACAACCGTGTCACTCATTTCACAACTGCGGTGCTTTATGTGACCGGGTGGCCGTGGCCAGGTGGTCATGTGGCATCGCTTCTGTGCCCTAGTGACAGTTTGCTGCAATGGTCATAAGTGTGAAAAATGGTCATAAGTCACTTTTTCCAGTGCCATTGTAACTGTTGTAAGTCAAGGATTACCTGTACAAAAATACAAAAAGCTTCTTTGCTTGCAAAGGAAAGAATACCAATCCCTAAATACCAATCATTAGATTAGAAATACCTGCAAACTGGAGTTACAAATCAGGGAGGGTGCCAGAGCACCTTGAGGAATTAAAATAGTTAAAATGCAATGATAACTATCAGCAGCCAACTCTTGCTCATAAAGTGAAACCCTTTAGCAGAGAGGTCATTTAAGCTCTCCAGAATGAAGCAAAGGAGCAAACAGAGTATCTGTTGCTTGTTAAACCAATTACCAGAACAAATAGACACAGAACTAGTCAGATTTCCGAAGCTGCTTCTTCTTCTTTTTTTTTTTCTTTTTTCTTTTTGCTTTAATTTATATGTCGCCCTTCTCCGGAGACTCAGGGCAGCTTACAATGCATTAAGCATTTTCAGGAACAGAGATTAACATTTTTCCTTCCAAACAAAGCTGAATAGGGAAAATTATCTCATCACTAAACACAGGATTAAACATCACCAAGCACAGAATTAAACTTCACCAAAAACCAGTTTTAGACCAAAAGTCAGAAAGGGTATGTAAACTCACGTTTGAATGTCAATCTTTCTAGCTAGCCAAGAAGCCTTGCTGAATGTCACTCATCTTAGTTCCTTGTCATTAAAAGCTTCTGCTCTGTTATTCAATTATTTCTTCAAAGTGCTGATCATTGCATCCTGGCTGGAAGAACTCCAACAGGGGAGTATTTCCTCCCAACAGCGGTGTAAAAAGCTTAAAACAACCCTTCCCCTTTAAGAAAGTCAAGCAAAAAAAAAATCTCCAAGAAGCTCTGGAACCGGAAGCAACAGTAAGTCTAGGCATACTGCCGGAGAGGCAGTTTCTGTAAGCAGGGCAATAAAGATTAGGCTAGGAAACAACACCAAATGTTGTAATTCCTTACAGGATTAACCCTGTAAAGTGGAAAAAAACAAAAGGAGATTTCTTTTAACAACTGGTTCTCCGAACTGCTTAACTACTTAACTACTTAACAACTACCGAACTGGTGCAAACTGGTAGAATCCCACCACTGCTTCCAGCCCCAGAGGAGGAATCCACGGTTCTGCATTGGGGGGAGGAAGCGTTTATCTTGGACTTTTGAGATGGGAGGGGCCAGAACGAGGGGCAGCACCAATGAGAATTCTCCCTGCTTGAGCGTCATCGGTCTCTGGGAAGAGTCCTTTGGGACTTCACCTGAAGGAGGAGAGACAGTTCTGCAGAGAGAGAGAAGCAGAGAAAGTGGGAGGGGGATCTTGGCCTGAATAACCAACTTGGGCTTCTTCTCTGCCAGAACTCTCTCCTCCAGTGGGTGAAGTCAAGGGAGACTCTGCCCAGAGACTGATGACGCTCAAGCAGGGAGAATTCCCATTGGTCCTCCTTCTTTCTGGACACTCCCAATTCCGAAGTTTGAGGAAGCCCCATTCCCAGCTTGGCAGCTTTTCTGCAATTCCTTCACTTTGTGGAGAGAGGGAACCAGCATGGAATTCCACTGCCTGAGCCAAAGTGGTCCACGGGATCTTGAGACAGGTTGTTTTCTCAGGAGGGGAACCCTAAGGAGGGGAGGAGGGAGGCAGGGCCAGGCAAGGGAGGCCAGGAGGCAGTTCCAGGCCAAGGCAATTCTGCTGGTTTGCCAAACTACTCATACAATTAATAACCGGTTCTAGCGAACCGGGGACAACTGGCTGAATACCACCACTGGGCTATAACTAAGCCCTATTCATTGGCTGACCTTGTTACTATGTCTCTGCCAGTCATGAATTCTCTGACAAAAAGCTTGCATGCGAGGAAAATGTAAGAAAAAGAAACAACAGCAAAATACACTACAAGAAGAACTTTAAAATCTGGAAATAGAATTGCAGAATGATCCGCAAAAAAATAAGAGAAAAGAGAAAATTGAACTAATTAAACATAAACTAAACCTAATAGTACAAGATGAAATGGCACAAAAAATTAAAATGGCGAAACAAAACTTTTTTGAAAATGCAAATAAGCCAGGTAGGTGGCTAGCATAGAAGTTGAAAAAAGAGAAAGAGAAGAAAGTGATATACAAACTGACAGATGAGAAGGGGACTCTTTGCCACCAGAATGAAGATAAAAATAAAATAATCCAGGATTTTTTAAAGAAACTTTACAGTCAAGAAAAAATGTCAGCAGATACAATAAAACAATATTTGGAAAAAGCAGGTTTACCTAAAATACCGGACACAGTGAGAGTAATACTAAACGAAAGAATAACAACAATGGAACTAACAGAAGCAATTAAAAGTCAATAAAACAATAAAACACCTGGACCAGATGGGCTTCTGACAGAACTCTATAAAAATTTACAAGAGGCACTAGGGTTGTCAATGCTGGAGGTCTATAATGAAGTGCTATTAAAGGCCAAGCTGCCCAAAACATGGACAGAAGCATACATTACATTAATACCAAAGGAAGATTCAGATCCTCAACAAATAAAAAACTACAGACCAATATCCTTATTAAATGTAGACTATAAAATATATGCATCTATAATTTCAGAGAGATTAAAAAGATTTATAAATGAATTTATACACCCTGATCAGAATGGTTTCCTACCTAAAAGACAATTGAAAAATAACATGAGTATTATTGTGAACGCATTGGAATATTATTATGAAGCTCATTCTGAAAAACAGCTAGCATTGTTCTTCTTGGGTGCGCAAAAAGCCTTTGATAATACGAACTGGCAATTCATGACACTACAACTAAAATATATGGACCTTGGCAAAAACTTCACAAATATGATCCAAGCAATATATTTCAATCAAATGGCGAAAGTGATAGTAAATGGGGTTATAACAGAAAATTTTAACATAAGAAAGGGCACAAGACAAGGATGTCCACTTTCTCCTTTATTATTCATACTAACGTTGGAAGTCTTGCTTAGAAAGATCATACAAGATCCAGAAATAAAAGGCTTGGAAATAAAAACAGAAAAGTACAAAGTACAAGCATTTGCAGACGACTTAGTATTTATTCTGTAGGAACCCCTAGAAACAGGACCCAAACTAATAAAAATAATAGAAGAGTTTTGTGAGGTGGCAGGATTAAAAATAAACAAGGAAAAGACTAAGATGTTGACAAAGAATCTCACAAATAAACAGAAAAATGTACTGATGGAAAAGATGGACATGCAGATAACTAAAAAAGTTAAGTATTTGGGAATCTGTTTAACAGCAAGATGTATAACCATTAAAGAAGACAACTACATTAAATTAATACAACAAATAAAGACAGACTTGGAAAAATGGAGAAAACTACAGTTGTCGTTGGTTGGAAGGATAGCCACAACAAAAATGAATATTCTACCAAAATTGTTATTTTTATTTCAAGCAATTCCAGTAAAACTAGGAAAAAAGTTTTTTGAGGGCCTAAACAAATCGATTTTAAAGTTTGTCTGGCAAGGCAAAAAACCAAGAATCAAACTGAAAATGTTACAAAACACCAAAAATAAGGGGGAGGGGGTTGGACTACCAGATTGGGAGCTGTATTACCAGGCTTCAGTGCTCACATAGGTGAAAGAGTGGATAAACTTGAAGAACAAAAGCATATTGACCTTAGAAGGACATGACTTACAATTGGGATGGCATGCATTTACGTTGTATGGGAAAAGTAAAATACATAGATACTTCCAAAGGCACTATATCAGGAATGCTCTGCTTTCAGTATGGGGAAAAAAATCAAACAGAAGCATTACATGAAAATACCGGTCTGACTATCCACAATGGAAGCGCTAATACATCCAAATGCTCTTGAACTAGAAAAAATCATAAGGTATAAATATATCCTAAATGAACAAGGGGACTTGAAATCAAAACAGGAACTAAAAAATCAAGGAATCGATTTGGACTGGTGGCCATATATCCAAATACAAATGAGATACAAGAAAGATGCAGAAATAGATGGATTCTATAAAGAACCCCTAGAACTAGATCAAATATTTCTAGGGACAGATGATAAATTAATAAAGAAAATATATACTGTAGCTACTTATTGAATTTTAAAATGGAAGAACATGTAAAAGAAACTATGATAGTATGGGCCAAAATTTTTGGATATACTATAGAATTAGACAATTGGCAAAAACTTTGGGAAAGAAACTACAAACTAACGATGTCAACAACATATAAAGAAAACCTTCACAAAATGTTCTACAGATGGCATTTGCCACCAGCAAGAATGGCAAAGTGCTGGAAATGGAAACAGATACCGGGTTCCTATTACCATATGTGGTGGACCTGTCCAATGGTAAAAAAATATTGGTTAAAGATAAAAAGGTGGTTAGAAGAAATGACAACACAACAAATAGATTTAAAACCAGAATTGTTCTTGCTAGGTATATTACCGGGAAAATATAATAAAAGAATTACATATTTATTATTACATGAGATAACGGCAGCGAGAATTATGTACGCACAAAATTGGAAAAACGAAAATATACCTATAGATGAAAATGTAATAAAGAAAATATTAGACTGTGCTGAAGTGGACAGGGTTTTGGGTTTTTTTAGTCAAGTTTTATTAAATTTTTCTTTTACATACATATTTTATGAACAGAGTATTGACCGGGTCACTTCTTTTACAACTTATGACATAATTATATGTTGATTTTTTATGATCTATTCCAATCTTCTTTTTTGTTTTTTTCAAATACAATTTACCGTATTTATCGGAGTATAAGATGCACCTTTTTTCCCCCAAAAAGAAGGTGAAAATCTGGGTGCGTCTTATACTCCGAATGTAGCTCCGCCCAGCTTCGCAAACGGAGATTTCAGAGGCTGAAAGAAGCCTCTGAAAGAAGCTTAAAAAAAAAAGCCTCAGAAAAGAAGTTTCAGAAAAAAAGCCTCTGAAAGGCTTTTATCTAAAATAATATAGCAAGCAACAAAAGAAGAATCAGTAAAGGTTCTAACCAAACTAACAAATCTGGAGAATGACACAATAACCAACTGATCGGAAGAGGTTAATCTACATACCAATACCAAAGAAAGGAGATTGAACAGAGTACAGATAGTCCTTCAGAATAAAAGCCTCTGAAAGAAGCTTCAGAAAAAAAGCATCTGAAAGAAGCTTCAGAAAAAAAGCCTCCAAACAGAGCTCCAAACAAAGCCTTTTTTTCTGAAGCTCTGTTTTAGAGGCTTTCAGAGGCAGAAAAAAAAAGCAAGGCACAGAGCTCACAACCAATGAACCTGTTGCTAAAATTCACCTCTGGAAACAGCTGATTGGGGGTATTCCGGGAGGCTGATCCACCCACCAATCAGCTTTTTTCTTATTTTCCTCCCCAAAAACTAAGATGCGTCTTATACTCTGGTGCGTCTTATACTCCGAACAATATGGTACATATTTCATTTTCTGCCATGATATTCTTTTTCTCTACTTTTTTATTTTATCTTAATCTCTTCTTAATACATAATGTATAAACAGTATCACCATCCACCCTTCAAATCAGTGGTGGGTTGCTACCGGTTCTCCCCGGTTCTTGCGAAAGTGGAAATTTTGAGTAGTTTGGAGAACTGGTAAATACCACCTCTGCCTGGCCCCGCCCCCAATCTATTAGCTGCCTCCCGAGTCCCAGCTGATCGGCTAGAAGGAAAAAATCAGGGCTCACTTGACAAAGAAGAGAAAAAGAAAACAAGACACCTTAGCTTTAAATTGAGAATCCAAGAATCCTCCCAACTGATCGGCTAGAACCGATCCGCTCCTTGTAAACCGCTCGGTGGTGGTAGATTGGCAATTGAGGCCAAGCTGCCTGAAAGCGGTTTCCGAAGCTCTCGGTGGTGGCAGAGCGGCAAAAAATTGTTTAAACTCTTGCCGCGGCGCTTCAAAGGGCCGCCCTACAGCTGATCAGCGGTAAAAGGCAGTGTGGTGGTAGACCAGTACAC
The DNA here is from genome assembly GCA_037215915.1 of Pantherophis vulpinus. Classification (NCBI taxonomy): domain Eukaryota; kingdom Metazoa; phylum Chordata; class Lepidosauria; order Squamata; family Colubridae; genus Pantherophis; species Pantherophis vulpinus. The sequence continues at coordinate 1,403,620 of JAXLNS010000038.1, forward strand.
TCCAAAAACAAATGGGTAGATTGGTGCGCTCCAAAAACAAATAGGTTGACCGGAACACTCCAAAACAAATGGGTAGACCAGTATGCTCCAAGAACAAATGGGTAGACCAGTACGGCTCTGCAAGCAGTTTAAAAGCCTGGTAGACCAGTACCTCTGCTAAATCCTAAAGAATTGTTTGTCACATGATCATCAAACCATGCCCACAAAATAAGCCACGCCCACAGAACCGGTAGTAAAAAAATTTAGATCCCACCCCTGCTTCAAATCCTAATTTCTTAGCATTGCTTCAATTAATTATCTTATTTCTCCATTTATAAAGTATATTTCTTGTAATCCCCATCACATTTTTTGGTTATAAACAGTAAACTTCATCTTATTCAATTCTTACATTGAAACTCTTTAACTTGATTGATCTTCCACATCTTATCTTATCTCTTCTTAATACATGGGGCTCCCCTTGAGGAGCACCCGGAGGCTCCAACTGGCGCAGAGTGCAGCCGCGCGGGTGGTTATGGGAGCAACATGGCGCTCCCGTGTGACACCTCTCCTGCGCGAGCTGCACTGGCTCCCGGTGGTCTTCTGGGTGCGCTTCAAGGTTTTGGTCACCACCTTTAGAGTGTTCCATGGCTTAGGACCTGGTTATTTACGGGACCGCCTACTACCACAAGGAGTCTCCCACCGGCCGGTACGCTCTCATAGAGAGGAGCTCCTCCGGGTGCTGTCAGCTAAACAATGTTGACTGGCAGCCCCCAGGGGGAGGGCCTTCTCTGTGGGGGCACCCACTATCTGGAACGAGCTCCCCCCAGAGATATGGAGGATCCCGGATCTGCGCACTTTCCGCCGTGCTCTTAAGACTCTCCTATTCCAGCAAGCCAGCCTGGCCTAATTTTCTCCCCTGTTTTAAAATTCTTTTAAATCGAAATTTTAATCTGTTTTAAATTATTGGGATTTTTAATTGTCTCGGGCTAAATTATTTAATCTGGTTTTAATTATGTTTTTTAACTTTTGTATCTATGTATTTTATTTTGTGCCTGTTCACCGCCCTGAGTCCTTCGGGAGTAGGGCGGTATATAAATCTAATAAGAAGAAGAAAAAAAAATAACAAGCAATATCGCTATCCACCCTTAATTCCTAACTTCTATTATAGCATCAATTAATTATTTTGTTTCATCATTTACAACATATTATTTCAAAATCCCCATCACTTTTTTTTGTATCTTAATTTCAATTATTTTCATAATTAAACCTAATTACCACTTCATATTTCATCTGCTGTTCCATTTTACAATACACAATATACATCATCATATTTACTTTTTACATTCACAATTACTAATATTAATACAGTTCCCTTAGATCTACTAATATATACCTTATTTCCCTTCCTCCTTTCCACTATTCTTCCCCTTTTAACCATTTTCTCCTGGTCTCTCCAGAATTCCACTTCTTAATGATTTTCTCTTTTCATCCCATTTTCTTATCTTCTTCTTCTTTTTATTTTTATATTTATTGTATCTTTTCTCCTGAATCCTTTCTCTAACTTTTGAGTCCATCACTCGTGTAATTCACCCCCCCCGCTGTTACCTAATCTTTTCCCATTTCCTTCTCTTCCCTTAGATTGCTTTTTTTTAAGAAAATATTCCCTCCTGTCCATTCTTTTTTTGCCACTGTAAATCCCAGTGTAATCATCTAACTTTTTGCCGTCAATTCTTTTTTCTTCAGTATTATTTTCTTGTTTCTCATTTATATTCTCTTTTTCCTGTTTTATGTGCTCTAACAAAGTTTCTGACTTTTTATTGCCCTTTATTGATTCACACACATTTTTAAGTATCTCAATTAATTCCTCACACATCCAAGATTCCATATTATTAGTTTAAAAAATTATTAGTATTTCCACTTATATTTAATTAAGATTTTAGTCCATATAGTCTCTTTTTTATTTCTAGATAATATCCAGTACAGATGTTTGTCCAATCCACTTCAATTTAAAGCTTTATTATTGTCTACCTCCTTTAGAAGTCAAGACCAAACAGCTTAAGATAAAACAAATACTCCTTAAAATTTCCCACAGCTCTTATGGTGATCAAGGTCACTGTTGTAATTTCCTTGAATTCTCAAGCCAGTCGTTGTAGTGCTCCCTTTCCACCAGCAGATGTCTCTCTCCAATCCACAATCCTCAGAACAACAAAATATCCAGTTTACAAAGGTATTTTAAATCCACATAGAAAATACTTTCTCTAAAATTGCTTTTATCCTTTTATTGTTTTTAATTTCTCCAAATTCAATTTTAAATCCCGTTGTAAAATTTTCTTTCTTGAGCTTTAATATTTTAATCTCCTCTTTGTTCTTCCTTCATACTTCAAACCTGTCAAAATTCTTTCAAATCTTCATTAAAAAATACTTTCCCTTGGGTTTCCTTTTCTTATATTAGTTTTAGTTTCTCCAAATCCAAATTTAAATCCAAATATAAAGTTTTCTTTTCTGGGCTTTAGCACTTCAACTTCCTCTTTGTTCTTCTCCCTCCATTAAAATTCCCAAGTGCCAATTAGCCACTCGTTTCCTCACCACTTTTAGAGTTTTTTTTTTTAAATTTTTTTTCCTTTTTTACCTGTGAGTTAGCCAATCACTCACCCGGTACCAGTACTCTGTCCAAACACTGCTCCTGCACAAAATCTTATTCCAGTTGCCCCAGCTTCAAAGCGGTCATTTTTAACGGCTGCTGCCCCACCGCCAGATCAAAGAGCTGCCTTCAACCTTACGAAGAACTTGCCTGTTCCTCTTGGTCGTCCGAGGTGCCTCTCCTTCTTCACCGTCCCTACAAGACGGTTCCGGTCCGAAAACCTCCCCGACAGTGGTTTGTCTGGCTGGATTTTCGCCGGGGTCATCGGAGCCTGCTAATTTCCAGCTAGTCTCACCATGATGCTTCTGGTTTCTCTCCCAAAATGGACAGGTTAACGATGAAAATTAAGGATAAAGAGGAAACACACCATCTACCAGAAGAAAACACACACAAACCGCTATCTGCACGCACTCTCACACCACCACCCAGCACAGATCAACTCCGGAAAAAGGAAAAACTTATAAGGAAAAACAGCTGGATGACAGATTAAATGGATGGAAAACCAAAGCTCTGCATGGACAGCACTTGAAAAACATTGAAGGAAAGTGTGATAACAACTTGACATGGGCATGGTTTAAGAGAGGAACCATCAAGAAAGAAACGGAAGGTTTAATACTTGCTGTTCAAGAACAAGCACTACAAACTAATGCCATGAAAGCGAAGATACAAAAATCCACTGACAATCCAAACTGCCGACTTTGCAATGACAAAGTTGAAACTGTTTCACACTTAATATATGAGTGAAGCAAAATTGCACAGATTACAAAGCTAGACATGATCGAGTTGCTAAATTAATCCACTGGTCACTATGTAAAAAAATATGCCCTACCTGTATATGAAAAGTCATGGGAACATAAAGTGGAAAAAGTTGTTGAAACTGAGATGGTGAAGAACTTGTGGGACTTTTGAATACAGATGGATCGTCATTTGGAACACAACACGCCAGATATCACGGTTATCAAGGGCCGAAGCAGTGGTGAAATGCTACCAGTTCATACCGATTTGAGTGAACCAGTAGTAATAAAAGTTACCGGTTCATCCGAACCAGCATTTCCGACGATCAGCTGTGCCACGCAATTTAGATTCGCTAGAAAGCAGGAAATCCTGCTTTCTAGCAAATCTAAATCACGCGGCACAGCTGTTCCCCCCCCCCGCTGTTCTACTTACCTTCAAGCGGCTCCTTTTTCCACGTGAAGGGTGCATTTGGTGCGCACTGTGCATGTGCACTCACGCAGCATGTGTTTGGCTCACACTGCGCATGTGTGCACAGCGTGCATTTGGCGCGTAATACGCATGCGCAGGCAGCGAACCGGTGGCATCCCACGGAGGATTTCACCACTGGGCTGAAGTGTACACTTTATTGATATTGCTGTACCAGGAGATGCCAGAGTCGAAGAAAAAGAACTGGAAAAAATCACAAAATATCGCAGCCTGGCCATTGAAACTACACGGCTATGGATGAAACATGTAACAGTGATACCCATTGTCATCAGGGCACTTGGTACCATGTCCAAGAATTTTACAAAACACATCAAGAAATTGCAGCTTCCTACAATAACACCAGCGGAACTACAAAAAACTGTGCTACTCAGAACATTGTATATTTTAAGAAGATACTTGGTTGATACCTAGGATGCTGGCAGCAACCCGTATCAGCCAGTAGCACCAGTCAATGGTATTTTTGACACATTTTTAAATGTCCAATTGACTGAGTTTCATGTTTAATGAATAAAAGAAATAATAATAATAATAATAATAATAATAATAATAATAATAATAATAATAATAATAATAATAATAATAATAACGATTTGAAGCTGTTTGGTAAAACAAAAGCTGAACTGAATTTATTAATTGAAAGCACAAAAGAATTCAGCCAAGACATTGGTATGCAGTTTGGAATTGACAAATGTGCAACAATGGCAACCAAAGCAGGCAAGATCATAGAAGAGGATGGAATAGAACTAGAAAATGAAGAAATGATAAAGGCAGTAAAATCAGAAGAAGGCTATAAGTACTTGGGGATTTTAGAGGCCTCTGACTTAATGCATAATAAAGTCAAGGAATTAACTTCAGCCAAGTACATTTGGTGAATTCGTAAGATATTAATGTCCAAATTGAGTGGAGGAAACATCCTAAAAGCCATAAATACCTGGGCTATACCTGTGATCCGATACTCTGCAGGAATAATTGACTGGACCCAGATGGAGTTAGACAATTTGGACAGAAAAACAAGGAAGCTTATGACAATGAATTGCGCCTTGCACCCTAAAAGTGATGTTGACCGATTATATTTAGCAAGAGCAGAGGGTGGTCAAGGACTCCTACAAGTAAAGCAGACTGTGGAAGAAGAAAAATGCAGCTTGAATGACTACATCCAGAAAAGTGAAGAACCAATGATTAAGGAAGTAAATAAAGGAGGCCTTTTAAAGACAACTAAAACAAAAGTAGAATATAAGAAAGAAGTAATTGAGCAGCGAGCTGAAAATTGGAAAAGCAAAGCTCTGAATGGCCAATACTTGAAAAGTATTGAAGGCAAAGCTGATCAGAAACTAACTTGGAACTGGTTAAGATCAGCTCAAGAACAAGCCCTAGCCACAAACTGCATGAAGGCAAAAATTCAACATGTTACCACCAACGGCAAATGCCGCCTCTGTAATGAGAAAGATGAGACAGTCGACCACCTGATCAGTGGATGCAGCAAAATTTCACAAACTGACTACCTACAACGTCATGACTGCGTTGCTAAGATCATTCACTGGAAATTATGCCAGAAGTTTGGATTTGAGTACAGCAAAAACCACTGGGAACGTCAGGTTGAGAAAGTTTTAGAGAATGAGAAACTCAAGATCTTGTGGGACTTTAGGATTCAGACTGACAGGCACTTGGTCCACAACACACCTGACATAACAATAGTTGAAAAGAAAAAAGTATGGTACATTGACATTGCAATACCTGGTGATGCACGGATTGAAGATAAGCAGCAAGAAAAAATCACAAAGTACCGGGACTTGCAAATTGAAGTTGAGCGACTGTGGAAAAAGAAATTGTGTGTTGTCCCGATTATAATTGGAGCCCTTGGAGCAATGCCCAAAGGGCTACCTTGCTATTTAGAAATTCTAAATTTACCAGACTTGAACATTTTGACTCTACAAAAAACCACTTTACTCGGAACAGCTTACATCCTCTGACGATACCTTAACAGTTCCTAGGTCCTTGGTTAGGACTCGAGCTGCTGAGTTATTAACCAGCCTCAAAGGCTGTGAATCTCACCAAAGATTAAATAATAATAATAATAATAATAATAATAATAATAATAATAATAATAATACTTGTTGCATTAGTCAAATTTATATAATCCTAGTATTGATATACATGATCGTTTGAGAGTAGTTATTCAATATTTCAATGTTCCATTTTAATGCCAATGATATTATTAAGCATACATAGTAATACCATCTTTCAACCTCTAATCTTTCCATCTAATTATTACTTACATTCTATTATATGAAAATTATATCTGCTAATATCCCCTCTATTTCTTATTGTCAGCTTTGGAAGCCATATTAGGCCGGAAGCTTCAATGCTGCCACCTTCTCATGTGTGGGAAAGTAGGAGGGGGGATTAAGGAGAGGGGTTGTTAGTAGACATAATAGCATTCTTCCTGTCGGTCAAGGTCAGGGCGATCCAGCATCTGGAGAAGGAGTGGTCAGGGTAGAGATGGGACGGACGTTGATTGGAGCATGTGATCGACTGGGGAGTGAGGAGATGGTTTTGGGGGTTTTGACTTACTGAGGGAAAACCCGAGCTTTTCAGATTTGGGTTTTCCCAGATGTGCCAGTTTACCTATTCTAGTAAAGAGAACTTTGGAAAATGCTTGCTTCTGCATCTTTACTCGGAGTTGGGGTTTTCTGGCATGCTGACACTAACCTGAATCTCCCTTAAAGCCTAACAGCACCCCGTAAGGGGGCTGTTGGGGGTGCTGAGCCCCAGCCTCTACCTAAACCTCGGGTGGTGCGAAGACTCAGTGAAGATGGAGGAGAAAGGAGAAATCAGAGAGGGGGCCGGGGTGGGATGCTCAAGGATTTACCGACCCCTTGCTTTCTCCTTCTGAAGAAATGGTGCGAGCCATTGAGGCTGCAGAGGAAGCCCTAAGGCTGGGGGCTCGGCCCAAGGCGTCAGATTCCTGGAAGAGTTGCCAGTCTGACCCAGCTCCAGGAGGGGAAATGAAGTCGCCCTGTGAGCCAGAGTGGAGGATGGGGACAGCTGTGGGATCCGGAGACTCCCGGGACTGGGACCGGCTGCACCCAATGCGAAGCCAGTCCTTAACTGGGCTCCCGGAGCATTTTTGTTGAGGGTAAAACTGCCCTCTGCAAAGTAGTGCAACGGACCAGACAGCAAATAGATACGTTGCTTAGCAAAACACACAGATACTCACAGACTCTGAACGTTTAAAGAAAAATAAACAGTCTTTTTTTATTTAAATTTTTATTTATTTCTTTACAACAAAATATTTATTCGCACACAGATCGCGACGGGAGCTTTACAGAATATATTAACTTCAGTCAAGATATACAAATAAAAAAAAAATCTACACTAACCTTATCCTTTTTTTATTCTATTATTCAACCAAGTATACCATTGGTCCCAGCACTGAAAATATACGGAGTCCTTTTGATCTCTCAAAATTTTTGTTAACCTGTCAGCTTCCGCATATTCGATAATTTTCCCCAGAATCAGGTCTTCAGCCGGTAGGTCTTTCCCCTTCCAATGTTGAGCAAAACATATTCTTGCTGCGGTTGTGATATATGTAGTCAAACACCATATATTCATGCCTATCTTATCTGGCCTAATATTTAATAGATAGTATTCAGGTTTCAATTGTAATTTATATCCCGTGATTTCTAATATCCACCTCTGTATAGATCTCCAAAATTCGATTGCCTTAGGGCAGGTCCACCATACATGATAATAAGTACCTATCTCCCCACACTTCCAACAATTTGGGGAGAGTCCTGGAAACATTTTGGCTAATCTAGCGGGAGGGAGATGCCATCTATACATCATTTTATACAAGTTTTCTTTATAAGTAGTTGCCATCAGAAATTTCAATTGTTTCGTCCAAATTTCTTCCCATTTTATCAGTTCAATTGAGTAACCAATATTTCTCCCCCAGGCAATTATTGAGTCTTTAACAATCTCATCCCCTATCCAATAAATTATTAAGAATTTATAGATCTTAGATAATATTCTTTCCTCCTTTCCTAATATAATACTATCTATTTCTTGCTGGGTCATGTCTATACCACTTTTTTCCTTGTCTTTCTTATATTTAGAGCTAATCTGGGCATAAGACCACCAATCCAGTTTTATTCCTTGAAGCTCTAACTCAGTTCTTGTTTTTAAGCAGCCTTGGGTATCCAACAGTTCCCGATAGGATAGGTGTTTTTCTCTATTATAAAGCGAACTATATGTTGTAGCTTCTAACGGGACCAACCAAGAAGGAGTTGAAAAGTAGAGTTTACTCTTAACTTTCCTCCATGTATCAATTAGAATATTCCTTACATAATGTCCTGCAAAACTCATATGTTTTTTAACCTTATCTTGCCAAAGAAAATAGTGCCAACCCTGTTGTAACCCCGAACCTTCCAGAATCAACAACCGTCTTCTTCTCAGTAGAATCCATTCCCTTACCCAAACTAAATTTGCAGCCTGATAATAATATTCCCATTTTGGTAAGCCAAATCCCCCTCTTTCTTTCACCTCTTGAAGCATTTTAAGTTTAATTCTGGGCTTTTTATTTTGCCAAATAAATTTGAGAACACATTGATTTAACTTTTTGAAAAAAATATTGTCTAATCTAGCTGGTGCTGTATAAAATAAATATGTCCATTTTGGGAGGATATAGGATTTTATAATCGCGATCCTACCTAGTAAAGACGTCTGAAGGTTCTTCCATTTCTCTAAATCCTGTTCTGTTCGCTGGAGTAATTTCAAATAATTATCTTCTTTAATTGTTGTGCATTTAGCTGATAATATAATACCTAGGTATCGTAATTTATTGACAATTTGGAATCCCAAATTCACTTCTAATTCCTTCCCCTGCTTTATTGTCAAATTTTTAGTAATAACCTTAGTTTTTTCCTTATTTACTTTTAAACCCGCTACATTTCCGTATTTTCCTAATTCATTAATCAAATTTGGACCCGATAAAATGGGGTCTTCCAATATAAATACTAGGTCATCAGCGTATACTTGTACCTTATATTGTTGGTTTTTAATATGCAATCCTTTTATCCCCGAATTACGCCTAATTTCCCTCAATAAAGGTTCTAATGTTAAAATAAATAGCAACGGAGAAAGCGGGCACCCCTGTCTAGTTCCTTTCTCAATGCAGATTTGTTCAGAAACATCTCCATTAATTAGAATCTTAGCAGACTGTTTCGAATAAATTGAACGAATTGCCTGAATAAACCTTTCCCTGAATTGCATATATTGTAATAAACCCACTAAAAAACTCCAACTCACTCGATCAAAGGCCTTTTGCGCATCCACAAAGACCAAAGCCAATTGTTTATCAATATGGGTTTCATAATGTTCCAAGACGTTCATAATTATTCTCACGTTATCTGTAATCTGCCTACAAGGAAGGAAACCATTTTGATCTTCATGTATAAAGTGATTTAGGAAACCTTTTAGCCTTTCTGCTAGCACTGCCGCAAATAATTTGTAATCTGCATTAAGAGAAATAGGTCTATAATTCTGGATCAGGGATAGGTCACTGCTTTCCTTTGGCAAGAGGGTTATTAATGCTTCTGACCAGGAATTCGGAATCTGTCCCTCCCGGATTAAACCCATTAAATAGGTCTGTCATATAAGGACTTAAGACTTCCCAAAGTGCCTTGTAGTATTCTATTGGGAGGCCATCTGTACCAGGAGTCTTTCCTGTTTTTTGTTTTCCCATAACCCTTTCAATTTCCCCTTCGGTTATCTCCCTGTCCAGTATTTCCCTAGACATGTCCGATATTTTGGGTACATCAGATTCTTCTAAATATTTCTTTATTTCCTGCTCAGATTTATCCTCTTTTCTATATAGATCGGAATAAAATTCCTGCGCTATTCTTTTCTTCCCTTCTTCCCCTGTAATCCATTCACCATTCCCATCTCTCAAGTTATGAATTCTACTCCTTTCCTTTTCTTTTTTTAATTGGTATGTAAGCCATCTTCCCTGTTTATTTGCGTTTTCAAATTGCCGTTGTTTCATCCACCTAATTTTTTTTTCCAAGTCCTCTTGGTCTAATAAGTTAATTTGATGTCGTACTAATTTCAAATTCATATTGAGTTCTCTATTGTTTGGGTCCTGTTGCAGCATAGCCTCACTTTTGGTCAAGTCTTCTAATAATTTATCTCGTTTAGCCCTCTCCTTCTTCCGTTTCCCAGCTATATAATTAATCACTAAACCTCGAAACACTGCTTTAGCTGTTTCCCAAACATTTAAAAAGTTCGCATCTTCCTTATTATTTTCTTGAAAGAAAAAACCCATCTCCTTCTTTAAATAACTTAAGAATTGTTCATCTTTGAGGACCCTTACATCCATTCTCCACCTGGGCCTTGTTTTCAAGCCTCCCCATGTTATCCATAGTGGATTATGGTCTGCCCACTCATTAATGCCTATTTCTACTTTCTGTGTTCCCTGCCTCAGTTCCCCCGACATCCAAACCGCATCTATCCGCGACCAAGATGAGTGCCTGGCGGAGAAATATGTGTACTGTCTATCTTCCGGGTGTTTTTCCCTCCAAATATCTCTAAGTCCAAATTCCTCTTGTATTTGATGGCAAATAGTAGGCAATCTTTTCTTTGCTGATCTCTTTTTTCCCTCCTGATTCTTATTTCCAGATATATTTATTTTATTTTATTTATTTTATTTTATTAAATTTCTATACCGCCCTTCTCCCGAAGGACTCAGGGCGGTGAACAGCCAGAAGATAAAACACAGGAAATACAAAATCTAAAATAAATTAAAACAAATTAAATAATTTAGGCTGAATTTTAAAATACCCCATAATTAAACAGATTAAAAATTTATGTTTAAAATTTAAATTTAAAAGAGGAGATGATTTAGGCCAGGCCAGCTTGATGAAATAAAAACGTTTTAAGCGCGCGATGGAAGGTGCGAAGATCCGGGATCCTCCGTATCTCCGGGGGGAGCTCGTTCCAGATCGTAGGTGCCCCCACAGAGAAGGCTCTCCCCCTGGGGGCCGCCAGCCAACATTGTTTGGCCGACGGCACCCGGAGGAGCCCCTCTCTATGGGAGCGTACTGGCCGGTGGGAGGCTATTGGTGGTAGCAGGCAGTCCCGTAGATAACCAGGTCCTAAGCCATGGAGTGCTTTAAAGGTAGTAACCAAAACCTTGAAGCGCACTCGGAAGACCACCGGGAGCCAGTGCAGCTCGCGCAGGAGAGGTGTTACATGGGAGCTCCATGTTGCTCCCATAACCACCCGCGCGGCCGCACTCTGCGCCAGTTGGAGCCTCCGAGTGCACCTCAAGGGGAGCCCCATGTAGAGAGCGTTACAATAGTCCAGACGAGAGGTGACGAGGGCATGAGTGACCGTGTGTAGGGAGTCCCGATCTAGAAAGGGACGCAACTGGAGGATCAGGCGAACCTGATGAAAAATCCTCCCGGTCACGGCCGTCAAGTGATCTTCTAAAGACAGCCGTGAATCCAGGAGGACGCCCAAGTTGCGAGCCCTTTCCGTGGGGGCCAATGATTCACCCCCAATAGTCAGCGATGGCACCAGCTGACTATATCAGAACGTCGGAAACCACAGCCACTCAGTCTTGGATGGGTTGAGCCTGAGCCTGTTCCTCCCCATCCAGATCCGTACGGCCTCCAGGCACCGGGACATCACTTCAAGGGCATCGTTGGGGTGGTCCGGGGTGGAGATGTACAGCTGGGTGTCGTCAGCGTACTGATGGTACTTCACCCCAAAACCACGGATGATCTCGCCCAGCGGCTTTACATAAATGTTGAACAAAAGGGGCGAGAGGACCGATCCCTGCGGCACCCCACATATGAGGGGCCTCGGGGTCGACCTCTGCCCCCCTGTCAACACAGACTGCGACCGGTCGGAGAGAAAGGAGGAGAACCACCGTAATACGGTGCCTCCCACCCCCAACTATTCCAACCAGTGCAGCATGATACCATGGTCGAAGGTATCAAAAGCCGCTGAGAGATCTAACAGGACCAGGACAGAGGAGCAACCCCTGTCCCGAGCCCTCCAGAGATCATCAACCAACGCGACCAATGCCGTTTCTGTGCTGTACCCAGGCCTGAAACCCGACTGGAACGGATCTAGATATGACGCTTCATCCAGGTACTGGGGAAGCTGTCGCGCAACCACACTCTCAACAACCTTCGCAACGAAGCGAAGGTTGGAGACTGGACGATAATTAGCCAATACTGCCGGGTCCAGGGAAGGCTTCTTGAGGAGAGGCCTCACCACCGCCTCCTTCAAGGCGGCAGGGAAGGTACCCTCACCCAATGAAGCATTTATAATCCCCTGGAGCCAGCCTCGCGTCACCTCCCGGGAAGCCAGTACTAACCAGGAGGGACACAGGTCCAACAAACATGTGGTTGCGTTCAGTCTACCCAGAATCCTGTCCATGTCATCTGGGGTCACAGGATCAAACTCGTCCCAGATAACATTCTCAAGACCTGCCTCCGTCACCCTCGCTGGACCTACCCAGTCGGAGTCCAGACCTTCCCGAATCTGAGTGATTTTGTCATGCAGATATTGAACAAAATCCTTGGCTCTTCCCTCCAAGGGGTCCTCCCGCGCTTCCTGGTGGAGCAGGGAGCGGGTCACCCTAAACAGGGCGGCCGGGCAATTATCTGATGACGCAATAAGAGCAGCAAAATGGGTACATCTTACCAGTGTCCGGTCTGATTCAGAAAGACTAGCCCTCCAACTACTCTCTAGGCGTCTTTTCCGGCGCTTCATCTCCCTCAGCTCCTCAGTAAACCAAGGAGCCAGGTGAGAACGGAGCCAGGTCAGAGGCCGCAAAGGCACGACTCGATCCAGAGCTCCAGCGGCCGCTCTATCCCAGGCGGCCACTAGGTCTCCAGCCGAGGCATGTGCAAGATCCTCGGAGATTGGCCCAAGCTCCATCTGGAACCTATCGAGTTCCATCAGGCGCCTGGGGCGGTACCATCTTACCGGTTCTGCCTCCCTGCGGAATCTATATATAATATATATATATATAATATATAATCTTTATCCTTATCATCTATGGCATTGAAATCCCCCACTACACAAATATGTGAGTAATCAAGTTCTACCAATTTACTATAAAGATTCTGAAAAAAAACTTTTTGATTCCCATTAGGTGCATAAATACAAACCAATATGCTTTTTTTACCACAAATTTCTACTTCAATTATCAAAAGTCTCCCTTCTTCATCTGCAAAAATTAGTCTCGAGTTTATATGCTTTTGAACATAAATCGCTACTCCTCTTTTTTTAGTTTCCGCTAGAGATGTATATAATTGACCCAATTTGGTATAATTCAGTAAATAAAGATGATCTCTTCACGTGTACTTCTTGAAGGCATATAATATTCAAACGTGCTTTTATTAATTTATTAAAGATCTTTTTTCTCTTGTTCGGGCTATTCAGCCCATTAATGTTAACTGACAATAGTCGAATTTCCTCCGCCATCCCTTCTCCCTTCTGTTGCCCTTACTTGCCTTCTACTTGAAGTTTCTTTTTTGTTTGTCTTGTTTCTCTCTGGTTTAGTCCCTCAGCTCCTATTTCTGCCTGTGTCTGCGTCTGTCCTTTTCCTTTCTTTCTCCCACCTGGCTGTTCTGGTTCCCCTCTCTCTTCCTCCTCTAGTAATTCTTCCCCACTCTTCCCCTCTGACTTTTCTCCCACCTCCGCTTCTAAAGGGTTCAAATGACTTATAAAAAATTCTCTGGCATCTCTAAGGTTATCAATTCTCACTTTTTTGTCAGCCCAAGTAAATTGTAACCCTTCCGGTAATAACCACCTTTTTTTTTTTTTTTTAATTTGATTTATATGCCGCCCTTCTCCGAAGACTCAGGGCGGCTTACAATGTGCTCAGCAATAGTCTTCATCCTTTTGTATATTTATACAAAGTCAGCTTATTGCCCCCACAAACTGGGTCCTCATTTCACCTACCTTAGAAAGGATGGAAGGCTGAGTCAACCTTGAGCCTTGGCGAGATTCGAAGCCTGCAGTAATTGCAGGCAGCTGGTCTTAAGCAGCTTAATAACAGGGTGCCTTAAACCCTTGTACTACCAAGGCTCTATACCACCTGTATAGTACTTTGTGTTTTCTTAATTGAGTGGTTAAGAAATGATAGTTTCATCGTATTTCCCATACCCGTCTGGGGAGTTGCTTCAATATTATCAATTGTTTGTCCTTATATATCACCGTTTTGTCTCTGGACTTCAAAATCACTTCTTCCCTAAGAGCTTTTTTTGATAGTCTAACATTTAGTCTGTGCAGTCTGTGTTGACAGGGGGACAGAGGTCGACCCCGAGGCCCCTCATATGTGGGGTGCCGCAAGGGTCGGTCCTCTCGCCTCTCCTGTTCAACATTTATGTGAAGCCGCTGGGCGAGATCATCCGTGGTTTCGGGGTGGAGTACCATCAGTACGCTGACGACACCCAGCTGTACATCTCCACCCCGGATCACCCCTATGATGCCCTTGAAGTGATGTCCCGGTGCCTGGAGGCCGTACGGATCTGGATGGGGAGGAACAGGCTCAGGCTCAACCCATCCAAGACCGAGTGGCTGTGGTTTCCGACGTCCCGATATAGTCAGTTGACGCCATCACTGACTATTGGGGGCGAATCATTGGCCCCCACGGAGAGGGCTCGCAACTTGGGCGTCCTCCTGGATACACGGCTGTCTTTAGAAGAGCACTTGACGGCCGTGACCGGGAGGATTTTTCATCAGGTTCGCCTGATTCGCCAGTTGCGTCCCTTTCTGGATCGGGACTCGTTACGCACGGTCACTCATGCCCTCGTCACCTCCCGCCTGGACTATTGCAATGCTCTCTACATGGGGCTCCCCTTGAGGAGCACCCGGAGGCTCCAACTGGCGCAGAGTGCGGCCGCGCGGGTGGTAATGGGAGCGACATGGCGCTCCCATGTAACACCTCTCCTGCGCGAGCTGCACTGGCTCCCGGTGGTCTTCCGGGTGCGCTTCAAGGTTTTGGTTACCACCTTTAAAGCGCTCCATGGCTTAGGACCTGGTTATCTACGGGACCTCCTACTACCACCAATAGCCTCCCACCGGCCAGTACGCTCTCATAGAGAGGGACTCCTCCGGGTGCCGTCAGCCAAACAGTGTCGGCTGGCGACCCCTAGGGGGAGAGCCTTCTCTGTGGGGGCACCTACCGTCTGGAATGAGCTCCCCCCAGAGATACGGAGGATCCCGGATCTGCGCACCTTCCGCCGCGCTGTGAAGACCTTTTTATTCCATCAGGCGGGCTTGGCCTAATCTCTTCCCTTTTTTAAATATGTAAATTTTAATCTGTTTTTAAATTATTGGGGTGTTTTAATCTGTCTGGGCCAAAATGATTTAATTTGATTTTATCTGGTTTTTAAATTTTTTGTATCTATGTATTTTAGTGTTTGGCTGTTCACCGCCCTGAGTCCTTCGGGAGTAGGGCGGTATACAAATCAAATAAACTAAACTAAACTAACTAAACTAAACACGAACCTCTGTCGGAAGTCTCTGCCTCCTAGCGTAGCTTGTAAATACACGGAAAATGTCGTCTATATCTCTCAGGACATCTTTCTTAGTTATCTCCAGAATCCCAGCCAAAATATCCGCTACAATATCTCTTAAAGGCTCCCCCTGTTCTTCCACCACATTTTGTATTCTCAAGTAGACGGCAGACCTTTCCATTTCAAGAAATATAATTTCTTCTTCCAGGGCCCTGTTCACTGAGAGCTGCTCTCTTTCATTTCCATCCAGTCTCTCCTCACATCGTCCCACTCTCTTCTCTACATCTTGAACTTTACTCTCCTGTTGTGTCAACACCCCCTGAACACCTTCCAGTCTCTCATTAAACATTTTGATATCGTTTCTAACAGCTCCCAGCTCCCTTTTAAGAAAAATAAACAGTCTTTACTTGTAGTAAAAAACAAACTTGGCTTCTCAAAACAAAGATAACACTTCTTCAAATAATCACGGTTCAACACACAAACATAGTTTGCTTACAATTCCAGTTCTCTTCAGTAACACAGACACAGTTCCTTTCAGCAATTCAACCTTCTAATAGCAGGAGCAGAAGTTAATGAACTTCCTGCCTTCTTTTATGTCTGCTTAGCACAGCCAATTAGTCATCTTGTAGCAGTTAAAGTTACAGAACATAGTTTTCTATATATTACCTACCCAACTGTAGGATAAGCATCCAACATTCTCCCCTTTGGGTAGGCTAATATATTTACAATCTTAAACCATACTGTTCACATGTATCTATATGTTTCCTACTTCCCTGTGCTTTTGTGAAATGATCAGCCACATTGTCTTCTGATGCACAATATACAAGTTCTATTTATTTATTTATTTTATTTCTATACCGCCCTTCTCCTGCGGGACTCAGGGCGGTGTACAGCCGAGATAAAACATTGCATATAAAATTTAAAAACAATTTAAAAAACAATTAAATAATTTTGGCCCAAGATTTAAAAACACCCCAATTAAAACCGAATTCAATTAAAACTGAGAGGATGGGATCAAGCCAGCCCGGCTAGATGGAATAGGTGTGTTTTCAGGGCCCGACGAAAAGTCCGGAGGTCTGATATCATGCGCATCTCAGGGGGTAGGTCATTCCAGAGGGCAGGTGCTGCCACAGAGAAGGCTCTCCCCCTGGGGGTTGCCAGCTGGCACTGTCTGGCCGACGGCACCCTGAGGAGGCCCTCTCTGTGCAAGCGAACCGGTCGGTGAGAGGCTATTAGTGGCAAAAGGCAGTCTCGCAGATACCCCGGCCCTAAACCATGGAGCGCTTTAAAGGTGGTCACCAACACCTTGAAGCGCACCTGGAAGACCACAGGAAGCCAGTGCAGCTCACGCAGGAGAGGTGTCATATGTGAGCGCCCCGTCGCTCCCATAATCCCCTGCACGGCTGCATTCTGGACTAACTGTAGCCTCCGGGTGCGCCCCAAGGGGAGCCCCATGTAGAGAGCATTGCAGTAGTCCAGGCGGGAAGTGACGAGTGCTTGAGTGACTGTGCGTAGGGAGTCCCGATCCAGAAAGGGGCGCAACTGGCGTATCAGGCGAACCTGATAAAAAGCCCCCCTGGCCACGTCCGTCATGTGCTCTTCTAAAGACAGCCGTGCATCCAGGAGGACACCTAAGTTGCGAGCCCTCTCTGTGCGGGCCAGTGATTCGCCCCCAATAGCCAGCGATGACACCAGCTGGCTATATCGGGATGCCGGAAGCCGCAGCCACTCAGTCTTGGAAGGGTTGAGTCGGAGCCTGTTTCTCCCCATCCAGGGCCGCACGGCCTCCAGGCACTGGGACATCACTTCAAGGGCATCGTTGGGGTGGCCTGGGGTGGAGATGTACAGCTGAGTATCGTCAGCGTACTGATGGAACTCCACCCCAAAGCCACGGAGGATCTCACCCAATGGCTTTACATAAACGTTGAACAGAAGGGGCGAGAGGACCGACCCTTGTGGCACCCCACAAGCAAGGCGCCTCGGGGTCGACCGCTGCCCCCCTGTCAACATAGATTGCGACCGGTCAGAGAGGTAGGAGGAGAACCACCGCAGAACAGTGCCCCCCACCCCCAGCCCCTTCAACCGGCGCAACATGATACCATGGTCGATGGTATCAAAAGCTGCTGAGAGATCTAACAGGACCAGGATAGAGGAACAACCCCTATCCCGAGCCCTCCAGAGATCATCCACCAACGCGACCAATGCCGTTTCCATGCTGTGCCCAGGCTGGAAGCTGGACTGGAGCGGGTCTAGATAGACAGTTTCATCCAGGTACTGGGGAAGCTGCCGCGCCACCACACTCTCAACAACCTTCGCAACGAAGCGAAGGTTGGAGACTGGACGATAGTTAGCCAATACAGCCGGATCCAGAGAGGGCTTCTTGAGGAGGGGCCTCACCACCGCTTCTTTCAAAGCGGCCGGCAGGACCCCCTCACTCAAAGAAGTGTTAACAATCCTCTGGAGCCAGCCTCGTGTAACCTCCCGGGAAGCCAGTACCAACCAGGAGGGACATGGGTCCAATAAACATGTGGTCGCATTCAGCCGTCCCAGGATCCTGTCCACGTCCTCGGGAGCCACAGGATCGAACTCCTCCCAGATAACACTCTCAAGACCTGCCTCAGTCATCCCGTTTGGACTTACCAAGTCAGAGGCCAGGCCTTCCCGAATCTGAGTGATCTTGTCATACAGATACTGCACAAAATCCTCAGCTCGCGCTTCCAGATGGAGGAGGGAGTGGGTCACCCTAAACAGGGCGGCTGGGCGATTATCTGATGACGCGATAAGAGCGGCAAAATAGCTAGATTTTGCTGCTTTTATCACCACTAGGTAGGTCTTAATATGAGACCTCACCAGTGTTCGGTCGGATTCGGAGCGGCTGGTCCTCCAACTACTCTCCAGGCGTCTTTTCCGGTGCTTCAACTCCCTCAGCTCCTCAGAGAACCAAGGAGCTAGGTGAGTTTGGTGCTGGGTCAGAGGCCGCAAAGGCACGACGCTGTCCAAAGCCCCGGCGGCCGCACTATCCCAGGCGGCCACCAGGTCTTCAGCTGAGTCATGAGCCAGAGTCTCAGGAAATGGCCCAGGCTCCATCTGGAACCTATCAGGATCCATCAGGCACCTGGGGCGGAACCACCTGGTCGGCTCCGCCTCCCTGCAGTGGGGTGCAGCGGTTAGAAAGTCCAGTCAAAGGAGCGAGTGCTCAGACCATGACAAGGGTTCGATGACTATATCCCCTGTATCAAGGCCACTCAACCACTGACCAGAGACAAAAACTAAGTCCAGAGTGTGTCCACCCGTGTGAGTAGGGTCATGAATTAACTGAGTAAGGTCCATGGCCATCATGGAAGCCATGAACTCTCGAGCCACCTCAGACGTTTCACCGACAGATGGCAGGTTGAAATCTCCCATGACTAGAAGTCTGGGGGTACCAACCGCCACCTCAGCTATGACGTTGAGCAGCTCAGGCAGGGCCGTTGCCACGCGGCAGGGAGCCAGGTACGTGATCAACAAGCCCATCTGTACTCCACGACCCCACTTCACAAAAAGGGACTCACATCCGGCTATCTGTGGAACAGTGGTCTCCCTTGGATCAAGACTTTCCTTTATAATAACCGCCACCCCCCCGCCCCTGCCCTGAGCTCTCGGCTGATGAAATGCTCGGAAGCCTGGTGGGCACATATCCACGAGGGGAACCCCCCCTCATGGCCCAACCAGGTCTCCGTGATACCTGCCAGGTCCGCTCCCCCCTCCTGAATAAGATCGCAAATGAGGGGGGCTTTATTTACCACGGACCTGGCATTGCACAACAGCAGCCGAAGGCTTGGGCCCTGAGAGTCTGAACAGCCTGGGGTGCGAGGAGGGCTATGGGGACCGGGGTGCACCACCGCTCGAAGATAGCGAGTGCGCGCCCCCACCACATGATGCGGCCCCCTGCTCCCGCCATATCTGCCCCTCCCACTCAACACATTGATAGAGAAGCCCTCGACAGAATGGACTCTGATGTCCCCCTTACCACCGGAATCCGCCCCCTCCGTGGCCCCACTGACAGCTGGGCCAGACCCCTCCCCCAAACAAACTTGGTTAACCCCCAAACCCACACAACCCTCCCGCCCCTTAAAATCCCTTAAAAATCTATCAAAAAGTTTCCCTTAAAAACCCCTCAATCCCCTTTTTGCGACATGCCACCTCTCGGGGTGCCAAAGCCCATCATAAAGGTAGGCCCTTGATAAAGTGGAGGGCCACACCTGCGAGAGGGGGGAGTCTCGCAGAATAAGAAGTTCTGTTGGCGAATACATCTAATCAATCAATTAATTAATTAATCAGGGGGAAGTCCATGGCCTGGGGGTAATCAAGATAGTCCAAAGTCTGGAGAGGGATATTCAATCAATTCCAAGTCAATAAACTCTACTGCTCTCTCACAGCAGTGGATGGAGTCTTAAGCCGCTTCGAGACTGGATGTTGACACCAGCTGCCCTCTCACAAAAGCTGGGAAGGGCCAGAAACCACTGTCATCGTCCGGCTCCATGCAAGACTTGAAATCCGGAATATCTCCCTCTATAATTGGGGGGCATTGATAACGGCCACCAATCTACAGGTCCGCGGGCCAAGAGAAGACTCCGCTGGCTCTGGTGGCTGCACCTTAGGCGAATCAGGAGGCGAATCAGGAGGCTATAGATGTCCATGGGAGGCAGATATCATCATATTGTTCAGAGGCACCTCCAGATGATAAGTGGCCTCACAGAGGCTAACAGACCACATGGGGCATAAGAGCTTGGCCCGAGGTCTTTTCCGACCATCAGAACCAGCAATGTTTCTAGCTCACCCCCATCCACATAAGGGAGGGGGGGAACCTCTGGAAGGACCAGGGGTAGGCCCCCTCCAGGTAGGCCTCCCATCCATGGCTGTATCAAACAGTTCCAAGGAACAGACATTGATAGTACATCGTGGTCAGAGGCTCCTTGCTCTCTCTATACAGGCTCCTCCTATCCCTTTTCGCCCCCTCTGGTGTCGTCCCTCACAGCCGCTCGTCCCAGTATTGAAGTGAGTGCCAGCCCCAACGATGCCAGCTCTCCGAAAACACCTCCATCCATCACTGGGTCTAGCAGGAAGCCCCTGCCATCCCCTCGGAGTCCCTGGAGCTCCAGGGAGAGGCTGTATCGCCGATGCTTCCACCGCCCATTCCACCAGTCCGGCAGCCGCAGGGAGACGCTGAAGCCGCTCTCCCTGCTCGTAAAGCCGCAGCGCAGCCGCCTTCGTCTCCTTCCCGGCCATCACGTCCTGGAGACCTACCAGCTCTCAAAAAGATAACAACCGATCCATTTTTTGTTAATACAAAAAATAAAATTAGGGAAAGCTCCAGGTGAAGATGGATTACCTGCTGAGTTTTATAAAGAATTTAAGGAAATAATAACACCAAAATTGCAAAAATTATTTAATGGAATTTTACATGGTGGAGAAGTTCCGTGCCTTTACCCCGCAGCAAAAACAAACGCAGATTGCGATAATAATGAAAACAAAAGGCAGCTATTTGCTCCGAATACACAGTCGCGACTGCCTATCTAGTCACCCCCTCACTCCTTCCACTTTCCCACGCTATGAAAAACTTCAAAATTCGAGTGGTTCAGGGTGACCTACCAATTCCAAAGTCAGTCTACTGGGCCAGTAGCTCTTCCGGTACAATTTATAAAATTTTGGCTTTTATCGGTGCACTTCAAACACTTTAATCCACATTTATCTTCCGTAAAATACCCTGCGAAGTGGAGAAAACATCCTCACACCACCACGGCCATAACCACGCCCCCCATCCCCCCCTTTTCAATTAAAGTAAAACTGGTATTGCCAGAGACAGGGAAACAAGCAGAACTGCCAGCAATAATAAATATTGGCTGCACCAGATGTCTAATTGGACTTCCAGTTGTGGAACAATTGGGGATCAGGACAACAGCCTTAAAGCACCCAATTAAATTTCACCAGGTGGATGGAACGTTAATTGGGGGGGGGTCCCTGCCACCCATATTACTGAACTGGTTAAATTAGAAATTGGGAAACATCATGAACTTATAAGATTTATACTAACCCCAAAAATGTCAGAATCTATCATACTGGGCCTGGCTTGGCTGGACAAATGGGCCCCCACCATCAAATGGGAAGATGGATACCGAAAAATCAGAATAGGGGTTGGCCCATTACCCCCTGCCCCTCCCCCCCCAAAGAGCAGCCTACCCATAATGGCCAGCTGCCAGAAACAGCAGCGGTTTGTTCAGACAGGCCTCCAGGCGAACACCAAATTCCTAAGGTGTATGCAGACTTAGCCGAAGCTTTCAGTGAGGAGGAATGTAACCTCCTCCCCCCTCATCGGCCCACGGACTGCGCCATCGAATTAGAACCAGGAGACAAATTGCCAAAACCCAGAATGTACTCCATGACACCTGCTGAAATGACTGAGTTGAGGAAGTACATTGACAACAACCTAGGTTCATCGAGCTTGCAAAATCCAGGGTGGCCGCTCCAGTATTGTTTAAAGAAAAAAAAGATGGTACACTGAGATTATGCGTAGATTTTAGGGGTGCGAACTGCATTTGCATACAAAATACCTACCCCCTCCCACTGATGAAGGACTTGCTGAACCACCTGTCAAAAGGCAAGATTTTCACCAAGCTAGATCTAAGAGAAGCCTACTACCGAGTTCACATAAAGGAGGGAGACTGCTTTTAACTGCCCCCTGGGCAGCTTCCAATTCCGGGTCATGCCTTTTGGACTCCAAGGGGCCCCCGCAGTCTTCATGCAACTGATCAACGAAGTTTTGCATGAGCACCTGTATAAGGGGGTCCTTGTTTATCTTGATGACATTCTTATATTCAGCAAAAGTATGGAAGAACATGTCAAATTGGTCAGACAAGTGCTGAAAAGGCTCCTAGCGGCCAAGCTTTATGCAAAATTGTCCAAATGCGAGTTCCATAAGGAGTCCTTGGACTACCTGGGATACAGGGTGTCGAATCAGGGAATCAAAATGGACCCAGGGAAGGTGAGGGCAGTGCTGGACTGGCAGCCCCCATGAACCCGTAAGCAACTCCAAAGCTTCCTGGGGTTTGCAAACTTTTACAGACAATTCATCCCTTCCTTCGCTGAGGTTGCGCTCCCTTTGACAGAATTGCTAAAAACTGGCCCGTCTCCCACCAAGCCAAAACCTAGCCAACCCCTAGCTTGGACAATGAGCTGTCAAAAATCCTTTGAACGGTTGAAACGCCTATTTGCAGTGGAGCCGATCCTACAGCATCCTGACCCAAATAAGCCATTTGTGGTTCAGGCGGACACAAGTGATGTGGCGGTGGCTGCTGTTCTACTGCAAAGGAATGCCCAAAACAATCTAATGCCGTGTGCTTACGTATCGAGAAAGTTAACGGACACTGAGCGCAGATGGGTGGTATGGGAGAAAGAGGCTTTTGCGGTGCGATGGGCTCTCCTATCCTGGAGACACTTCCTAGAGGGGGTTAATGAGCCTTTTGAGGTGTGGACTGACCACAAGAATCTCTAGGCGCTGAAGACCCCGAGGAAACTTTCACCCAAGCAGGTTCATTAGGCTCAATATTTCAAACGCTTTAGCTTTAACCTGAAATACATCCCGGGGGGGGAAAAACCTTTTAGCTGACACTCTCTCCTGTAAGCCCCAGTTTGACAGCCGATGGGAAGAGATAGTCCATGCCATGATCTTGGAGACTCAGCCAGCCGCCCAAGCCCGCACCAGAGTGCAAACGCGCCATGGTTCCAACCTCCCTGAAGACAAGTTGACAGCAGAGCTAAAAGCGGTGCTCTCGACTGATTCCTGGTTTGAGGAAAACCAGGCGGACCTAACCCTAAGAGAAGGGTTGGCATGGAAGGGAAGTAAGCTTTATGTGCCCCACAGCATGTGACCCCTGGTGCTAAAGAGGAGTCATGATTCTCGACTAAGGGGCCACTTTAGATTTTTAAAAACCCTCCATTTGACTAGGAGACAATTCTGGTGGCCAAAGAGGAAAGCTGATGTGGAAGACTATGTGAGGAGCTGTGCCACCTGCGCCACCATGAAGTCCAGACCAGGGAAGCCCCCTGGGCTTCTCCAGACTGTGGCCGAACCCACCAAGCCCTGGGAGGAGATTGCAATGGACTTCATAGTTGAGCTCCCTGACAGTGGGGGGAACAGGGTGATTTGGAC
This sequence comes from Pantherophis vulpinus, assembly GCA_037215915.1. Classification (NCBI taxonomy): domain Eukaryota; kingdom Metazoa; phylum Chordata; class Lepidosauria; order Squamata; family Colubridae; genus Pantherophis; species Pantherophis vulpinus. The sequence continues at coordinate 1,427,186 of JAXLNS010000038.1, forward strand.
TGTCATTGATTTATTCTCCAAGCAAGCACACTTCACTGCCTGCCCTTGGCCAAGAAACTGGCAAAGCTGTTTGTGAAACACATCTACATGCTACATGGAGTCCCAAGGAGAATAATATTGGATCATGGGGTCCAGTTTACTGCTAAGGGGGTTAAGAGGTCCTGTGCAAGGTGTTAACCCCTTCTTTTGTGTTTTGTCTGCTTTATTTTTCAGGATGTGGTTCTTTCTGCAGGGGGGACGCCTGTCAGCTTTGGAAGCCATATTAGGCCGGAAGCTTCAATGCTGCCACCTTCTCATGTGTGGGAAAGTAGGAGGGGGGATTAAGGAGAGGGGTTGTTAGTAGACATAATAGCATTCTTCCTGTTGGTCAAGGTCAGGGTGATCCAGCATCTGGAGAAGGAGTGGTCAGGGGGCTGGGTAGAGATGGGATGGACGTTGATTGGAGCATGTGATCGACTGGGGAGTGAGGGGATGGTTTTAGGGGTTTTGACTTACTGAGGGAAAACCCAGGCTTTTCAGATTCGGGTTTCCCCAGATGTGCCGGTTTACCTATTCTAGTAAAGAGAACTTTGGAAAATGCTTGCTTCCGCGTCTTTACTCGGAGTTGGGGTTTTCTGGAATGCTGACACTTATTTCTACCTCTATTCTAGTTTCTAGTCAGGCCACCATTACCAATCCTAGTGTTAATACACATGTTTATATTAAAACATAGTCCTTCATTATTTGGTTGTTCAAAGTCACAGTATGCCATTCAAGTACCAGTCATCTTATTATTTAAACATACCTAATAATACCATCTTTCAACCTCCAATCTTTCCATCTAACTATTGCTTTATATAAAGGTGTGTATTCTTATTTCTACCTCTATTTCAGTTTTTAATCAGGCCATCATTATATTAGAAAAAAAGAAAAAATAATAATTCCTTTCTATCCAACATCTCTTGCCCTTTTTTATATTGCAATTCTTATTCGTTTTTTAGCTTGCCTCCCATACTCCTCTCTTGGAACTTTGTCTCTATCAGCATCTGTGTCTTCACCATTCAGTCTGAATATTTCTCCCATCTCTATCCTCCTAAGCTGCCAGGTCTCCAGAGTGTCCACCCACACCCCTATCTCCCTTTCAAAAGTATCTTCCAAGTTATCAGATTTCATTTTAAAATCTCTTAAAGTACTTTTCCCTTGGTTTATTTCATCAGTCATTATTATCTTTATTGTCTTCTCCTTCTCATCTTCTTGCTTTGTTTGCTGGTTTGTCTGCTCTATCTTTTCCTCCATTCTTTCTACTGTCTCCTCTCTTTCCTGGACTCTTTGATTTTCATTCATTATCAGTTGTAGCATATTTTCTATTTTCCCATTTATGCCTTGCATTAGGTTCTTTATCTCTCTATGGTTCTTTGTCATAGTAACCCTAATGCTTTGAAACATCAATGCCATTTCTCTTGAAATCTCACTCATTTCCCCCTGAGGGAGCATCTTGTCTTATTTTAATAAGTCCCGCTCTTACTCAAGTCCAAAAACAATATGCATTGGCAAATCAAAGTAAAAGAGGTGTAGTACTATACATTAAAAAGACATTAGAGCCCAAACAAATATTTGTCGATGAAGAATGGAGGGTTCTGTCACTGCGTTTTTGTATTTACCAGATGAGCTCTTATTTTTGAACTTTTAGACTTACCGTAGCTTGCCAAGTTCTTATCTTTAAGCTAACTGCGCATGTCTACATTCTTTTCCTTTTTTCTTTGTTCTCCGGCCAAGAGAGGTGGCCGGGAAAGCTTTGCCAAGATGTAATTAATTAGCTAGTAAGATGTTTTATTTTCTTTATAACAAATAAATGAGTTTTTCTTAGAAAATATATCTTCGGGTTTATTTTCTTAAAGTATACTTCAAGGAAATGGTCACGATCCATTCTCTAATCAAGGTGCAATTACCCAAAAGCAGAATGGGATTAACTGCCACCCTGACACCTGGTAGCAGGACGATGGTTGATTTATGGCTTTTTCCTTGCTTGTTACTTTTGATGATAAACGCATAGGCAATTAGTTTTTAGCTACTGAGGTACGCTAATTATTTTTTTCAAATATGCCGAAAAAGAAGAAAAACAAATACAGAATGCATTCTGCCAAAGATATAGATATCCCTGATCTCTCTAATGAAGAAGCGAAAAGAATTTTAAAAAGGCTTCAGGAGGAAGATAACAGAAAAGCTGTTGGGGGAGCTGCTTTTGAAGAAAATGTGCTGCAACTGAGGTCAGTGACATCTCCTTCTGAATATTCATGCTCTCAAACAGTCCCCCCAGAACCTTTTGATTTTGAAATGCTTGATGCAAGGCCAAAGTTTTCACAAACGGCAAAGCATTTTTCTTCCCAAGCAGAGAGAGAAGTAATCTATTATTCTCCTCGAAGCTCTGAGCTCACCCTGGATGAGCTAGCTGTAAAGAGCTATCGTGATCAAATAAAATTTTTTGAACATGAGCTATCCCAGGCAAAAATGGCTTTATCTATGCTTGAGCAAGATAAGAGAGAGTCTCGTGCTTTTAAAATCTCTGAAAATGGACGTTGCTTACCTGAATGTCCCTTTTATGCTCGCTGCGAATACATTTCTATGTCTGGGTATGCATCACTCCTATTTGTCCAACTGAGTGCCAATCATCCCTCTGAAGCTGAACACGCCCACCAGCTCTGTATCCCAGCAGTCTTTTTCACGAAGTCGATCCATTACCGGCTCAGACGGGCCTCAAGAATCAGACCAACGACTGTCACAGCTGCAGAGGGAAAAAGAAGACAACCCACCCAAGGCCAGGAGCCGGCAATCCAATGGGAGGGACGGAATGTCTTCGCAGCGAGCATAAAAGGGACGTTCAGGTAAGCAACGTCCATTTTCCTGACTCGCTGCTCAGACATTCCTACGTCTGGGACATACTCAAGCTGGAAACATAGGGCGGGAATCGCCGGCTAGGACTGACCATGGGGAGAAATTACCAATTGCAAAACTCATCTGCCAAACGCGGCATCAGCAGAAGCATACACATCCAAACGGTAATGCCTAACAAAGGAAGTCAGCGATGACCAAGTGGCCGCCTGGCAAATGTCATCTATAGAAGCCTGAGTAGCCCAGGCGGCCGAAGTAGCTGCACTGCGTGTGGAATGGGGCACGATCCCACCTGGGACTGGGTCACCTCTCAATTCGTATGCTTTGGAAATGCAGGCCTTAAGCCATCCGCCCACAGTAGCTGAGGAGACTTTCTGGCCCAGAGAACCAGGAAGGAACGACACCAGCAACGCCTCTGACTTTCTAAAGGAAGCAGTCCTATGAAGGTATCTTCTCAATGCCCTACGCACATCCAACGTATGCCAACGTTTCTCAGAAGGATGCCGAGGGTCCGGGCAGAAATTTGGGAGAACAATGTCTTGTGCCCGATGGAAACGAGTATTAATTTTGGGAAGAAATGCTGGGTCCGAGCGAAGAACCACACGGTCTTGATAGAACACACAAAGGTCACTTCTCATAGAGAGAGCCGCAATCTCAGAGACTCGGCGTGCCGACGTTATTGCCAACAAAAAGGCCATCTTCATGGTAACGTATCGTAGACTGACCAAACTGAGAGGCTCAAAAGGCGAAGTCGTTAAGGCCTGTAGAACCAGTGTAAGATCCCATGTGGGATAGCGGTGTAGCGGTGAAGGTCTTAAGTTAGATGCCCCCTGAAGAAAGGATCTTATCCTGGGGACTTCCGGTTGGCACTGCAGGCTTCGTGGACGGTCTCCTTAGACCACCAGCCCCGTGACTTCGTAAAAGCCGCTTTGACAGTGCTAATCAGCTGTCTAGCGGCTGAAAAACCTCTCCATCAGGAGAAGAAGGAGAGGAGAGCCGGTGGGTGTGAGTAGAGCTCCCCGAAAGTCCTCTGGAATAACTCCAGAGGCTTGGAGGGCGAGAGCTCCCCAGTCAGCCCACTAAGAAGCTCCGAATCCGGGACAACTCTGTTTAAACAGAGCCAGACGCCGTGACCAATCCTGCTGTCAAAAGTGAGTTTGATTGATTACAAGCGCAGGCAGAGCGGAAACAGGAGAACAAGCTTTAAAGTAACAGTGCTTAACTCCAGACTTACTTTGTTTCAAATTGAATTTCTTTGAGCTGGAGGCTGAAGATGGCGCCTTTGTTATGGGTGTGAAAGTGAAAGTCAGAAACGAAAGTGCTTATTGAGAACTTTCTGTGAGAGTGGATTAAAGCTGCTGGGAATTGAGAGCTTGTGGAGAAAAGACTATTTTGCTTGATAAATTAGAGAGTATAAATTACAAGCTTTTGAAAATTGTTCAAGGGACTCTGTGGCTTTGAAAAGAAAAAAGATCCTTAAAAAAAAAAAAGATGGCTTCTAAACAAGTTAAGCCAGGAGTTGCTAAAGGAGGAGGAGGTTCTCCAGTTGTGTCAGTGGTGACACAGAAAGCACAACTTCTGGCTGATTCACAGAGTCAGGAGGCTGCTCTTAATGATCTCAAAGAGTTTATGAAAGAAGCCATGAATAATCAAGCTGCAGCAATGAATAACCTAACAGTAATTGTGGAAGGGAAATTAAAGAAAGTTGAGGAGGATATAAAGTCAATTAAAGAAGTTGTTGCAATAAAGCATGATGAAATAAGAGATGATATTGTTTTTGCAGTATCAGGATTGTCAAAACTTGTTATTCAGGTGGAAGAGAGAGTGGAAGAAATTAACGAAGCCAATTTGAATTTGGAAAACAAAGTGGGAGATATTATGTCTAAAACAGAGAGGGTGGATGATGAATTGGTAATGTTACAATACAGATCCATGGAATTTGCCTTGAGATTGAGAGGCCTGAAAGAAAATAGTAAGGAAAATCTAAAGGATATTTGTGCTGAAGCTATTGCAGAGATAATTAAAGAAAGACCAGAAGATGTGGCAAGTTGAATTGATAAAATCTACAGGGTTAACTCCTGGCTGGCAAGACAAAGACAGCTGCCAAGAGATGTGGTGATTTATTTTACAACCAGGAGGATCAGAAATGACATCTTACAAGCTTCTTACAAGAATAAGGTTCAAGTGGCTGGGAAAGAAGTGGTGGTTTTGAAAGAGATCCCCCCAAAAATGTTAAGAAGCAGAAAGGATTTTGGCTTTTTGGTAAATGAACTGAGAAATCAACAAGTGCCATACAGATGGGATGTTCCAACTGGTTTAATAGTGACTTATAGTGGAGAAAGATACCGGTTAAACACAGTTTGGAAGGCAAAAGATTTTTATGTTAATGTTCTAAAGGCTGGATACCCACCCTCACCAGGGGGGGGGTTAGAAAGAAAATGGAGATGCTACAACAAGAAAAAGATGGAAAGCAGATACAAACTTATGCTGAGGTTGCAGCTGGAGGAATTACCATGGAAGAAGACCTGGATCTTGGGGGTCTACCCCCAACTCTGGAACCATCTAAGAAGGGAGAGCCAAGAGAACAACGATTGACCCAAGCAACTTATAAACGTCAAGAACAACAATTAAAAGTGCAACAACCTCAAGATTTACCTCAAGAAGTTCAAAAAACAGAAGCAGTGGGGGGGGGGGGGGCTAGGCCGAAGAGTAAGGTGGAGGAGGATGTTCAGCTGATGCTCATGAGGCTTCGAAAGGCTAAAGATGGCAACTAAGTTCCTATCTTGGAATGTTAATGGTCTAAATTCACCACAAAAAAGAAAGTATTTCATTATTTGAAACAATTTAACAATGATGTTATTTGTTTGCAAGAAACACATATTAGACTATTAGATCAAAAATATTTGATAAATTCAAGATTAGGTACACACTTTGTGGCATCAGCGCCAGAGAAGAAAAATGGGTTAGTCATATATGTAAAGAAAGGACTATCAGCTAATTTAATTGAGGCAGATGTTCAAGGAAGATATATTGCAATTGAATTATTAACACAGACTGGAAAAATGCTTTTAATTGGAATATATGCCCCTAACCAGCAACAAGACAAGTTTTATAAATTTTTACACACTAAAATAATACAATGGGATTATAAATCTTTTATATTAATGGGTGACTGGAATGGAGTAATAGACACACAGAAAGATAAAAAAAGTTTATCAAAGATCTCAACACGTGCGAAATTACCTAAATCCTTTTTTGATATGATGGAAGATATAGAATTGAGAGATATTTGGAGAGAACGCAATGTGGAGGAGAGAGACTTTACTTTTTTTTCTGATAGACATCAATCCTTCTCCAGGATTGATTTTATACTAATCACAAATGATTTTATTTCTAGGGTGAAGAAGACGAAGATATGTCCAAGAACTCTAACTGATCATAGTCCGGTTTGGGTGGAATTGGAACAGGAGAGGGGAGAAAGGAGGTCCTGGAGGCTAAATGAAAATTTATTTAGATATGAAGAAAATGTGAATGAGCTTAAAAAACAAATGAAAGAATTTTTTGCTATTAATATGCATAAGGGTACTTCTATGGAAATGGTTTGAGATGCTAGTAAGGCTTATATGAGGGGAACTTTAATACATATGAATAATAAACATAGATTAAAACAACAAAAGAAGCGGAAAGAGATTGAGGAAGAAATAAAAAAGAAAGAACAATTACTTATACTCAATCTAGGAGACAAGAAAGTAAAAGAAACAATAAATATATTACGAGAGCAATTTAATATGTTAATGGCTGATCAAGTGGCAACTAGTTTACAATATGCTAAACATAATACATTTTGTAATGCCAATAAACCAGGTAGGTGGTTGGCCTATGTGCTGAGGAAAAAACAGAAATCACGAGTCATTGGTAAAATAGAATTTAGAGGTAAGGAAGTTTACCAACAGAATATGATCAAAAAGGCTTTTTTAGAATTTTATACAAAGTTATATGCTAGTGACTCAATACAAGGTATAGATATAGACAGATACTTAAAGGAAGAGAATATTCCTGAATTAACATTAGAACAGAGGGAAGGATTGAATCAGCCAATAACTTCTGAGGAGATTATTGCAGCAATTAAGCAGTTAAAAATAGGGAAAGCTCCGGGAACAGATGGATTAACAGCTGTTTATTATAAGAATTTACAGTCTGAAATGGTAGAACCGCTTAGAGCTTTATTTTGCAAAATTCAATTAGGGGGAGGAGTTCCACCCTCTTGGAGAACAGCTTTTGTTTCACTGATCCCAAAGGAAGATCAAAACTGTACCAAACCTGAAAATTTTAGGCCAATATCACTTTTGAACACTGACTACAAAATCTTTGCCAAGATATTAGCGAATAGATTAATGCCAGTCATGCAACAAACAATTCACAATGACCAATCAGGGTTTATAAAAGGGAGGCAAATGAAATATAATGTTAGACAAATTATAAATTTATTGGAATATTTGGAAAAAAACAACCAGGTCCCTGCAGCGTTCATATTTTTGGATGCAGAGAAAGCATTTGATCGATTGAATTGGCAATTTCTGTTTAAGATAATAGAAAAAATGCATTTTGGAGAGTATTTTATACATTCAATTAGAGCAATATATCAGGAACAAACAGCACAAACAATAGTTAATGGAGGCTTAACAGATGTTTTTAAAATTGAGAAAGGTACTAGGCAGGGTTGTCCTTTGTCTCCATTGTTGTTTATTTTAACTTTAGAAGTTTTGTTGAATAAGATACGTGACTCTGATAAAATAAAAGGAATTGTAATTAGACAGCAGGATTATAGATTGAGAGCATTTGCAGATGACCTGGTTGTTACTTTATCTCAACCTATAGAAGCGGCTCCACATATGTTGGACATAATAGGTCAATATGGCAAGGTATCTGGATTTAAAGTAAATCAACACAAGACAAAGATGATAACTAAAAATATGTCCATATCTCAAAGAGAAGATTTAGGGAGAATAACGGGGTTTGAAATAGTTAAAAAGGTTAAGTATCTAGGAGTATATATTGCAGCCTCAAATACGAAATTATTTAAAAATAATTATGAAGTTCTTTGGCAAAAAGTGCAGAAGGAAATGGAAAATTGGAAAAAGCTACAACTATCTCTACTGGGAAGGATAGCAGTAATAAAAATGAATGTATTACCTAGGTTCTTATTTTTGTTTCAAATGATATCAGTGCTTAAGAAAGATGGAAACTTGAGGGAATGGCAGAAAGGGGTTAATACTTTTATTTGGTGCGGGAAGAAACCAAGAGTGAAACTGAAAATTATACAGGATGTACGTGAGAGAGAAGGTCTTAAAATGCCTAATTTAAGATTGTAAGATTGTACTATGAAGCAGCTGTTTTATCACAAATTAGTGATTGGTTTAATTTAACTGAAGAGAGAATGTTAAATATAGAAGGTTATGATTTGTTATATGGATGGCATGCTTATCTGTTATATGAAAAAAAAGTGGATAAAGTGTTTAAGGGTCATATACTTAGAAATGTGTTGCTGAGGGTTTGGAAAAAGTATCAATATAAGCTAAATTATAAGATACCCATGTGGGCAAATCCCAGACATGCAATAGAAAATATAAGTATAGAACAAAAAACAGAGGTGATTACTTATAAAGAGCTTCTTCTTTTGGAACAGGGTAAGTTGCAACTGAAATCCTTAGATGTATTAAAAGAAGAAGGGATAATTTATACTTGGTTTCAGTATGGTCAGCTTCAAGCTAGATGGAGGGAAGATCAAAAAATTGGTGTCATGCAAAATGAGGAAAATTTGGTGAAACAGATTAGAGATCAAAGTCAGATGCATATCAAAAGGTTGTATAACACTTTATTGGAAATAGATTCAGAAACGGAATTGGTTAAGGATTGCATGATAAAATGGGCACAGAATTTCCAGGAACCAGTGATGATGGAAACATGGGAAAAGATTTGGGTTAGAAATGTTAAATTTGGTGAGGACTTCCGGTTGGTGATCTGCAGTGACATGGTGCTGAGTGAGTAATCACTACTCCTCAACACCTCTTGTCACCGCGTTTTGGGGATCCCTTCGGGGGCGCGGGACCCGGAGAGCCCTGTGGACTAAAGAGAGAGCCAGGCGAGCGAGAAAGTGGAGCGCAAACACTTCTCGCAAGACCGGGCGGCTCTGTCGATCCAACGCGTGTGAGTCCGCCATCAAATGGCGGACCTGAAACTGTAGGAACCAGCAACAAGACGGGAAGCTAGGAAGATCGGAGGTGGTCATGTCAGATCTGAAGCCACACTTTCCCTGCCTGTGTGCGATCGAACATCGAAAGAAGAGGTCGGCGGAGTCGGGAACGAAGGGCTCGGAGCATAAAGAAGCTGCGACGGAGAATAGAGGGCAGATCGTAAAGGCGCAGAGCTCGACAAGCCGACGCGGAGAGCGGAATACTGAGGGAGCAGACTACTTGCACGAAGAGCTCCGGAGGGCACAGTGAGCATGAAGACAGAAAGATTTTATTAGAACTTCTGCTCTATTGCCGCTGGATTGATTGGCGAGGAGACGGAGCAGGCTGGAGAGCGGATAGCACTTGACTGTTCCAGGGAAACAGGAAATACAGCCATAATAGAAAATCGAAGGAGCGAGAGACCAAAGGACTGGCATAGAGACAATCTAACTGTGAGATCCACCATAGAGTATTGACGGAGCTTCCTGGTGTGGATAGGAGAAGACTAATGACTGAGTAATAAAGTGGCTCAGGGATATATATATAATCAAAAAAGAAAAAGAGAAGAAGGAGAGAACTACTAGACTCCTATTGTAAATTCTGCTATCTGTCCCCTCTCCTATCCTTTTTTTTTTTTTTTGATAATCCTCTTTCTAATTCTAAATACTATTGCTGATAAGAACTATCAATTGTCTCATGAATTAACAGATATATACATAGTAGATACGTACATATATTTATATAATCAAATATAAGGATTTAGATTTATACTTAATTAATTAGTTAACTATATTTACTCCTATTGATACTATTTATTAATTTATTTATATTAACCTTTTATAATAACGTATTAATCTAATGGTATTTAGCTATACAAGAATTATAGTATATTGATTTATTGGTATATAGTGGTTTAAGAACTCTGGTTTTGAAATCATATTTGGGAATTAGCTCAGACTCTAATTAATGTGACTTAATTTATTAGATTTAACGTATTAAGAAAATTAGAAAATCTTTGTATGCTAGAAGGATTTGATTTAAGGAAGAAATTTTAATGAATTGATCCTCTTGATTTAAGATAGCAAATTATATAAATAGGAACTCAAGAAGTAACCAATAATGGAAACAGGGGCAAATGCCATTGAATGATTATTTGGAGAAATATTGAGAAAATTATAAGAGAACAAAAGCTAACCTTGAAAGAAATGGCAAGTATGACCTCAACAATTATGAAAACTGGCAAAAAAGTACCATCCAACCCTACTTTAGCAACGGCGTCCCCAGCAACCCAAAAATAATTAGAAGGCCTACAGAAACTAGATAAGCCCCCAACAACCCCAACTCTACAAACTGTACAGTCCTCTTTGTCACTAATCCAAGAAACTATGCTAGCAATGCAAGAGAAATGGTTAAACAACCATTCTGAACTAAAGTTGGACATCCATGTCCTCGACTCAAAGATGAATGAGATTCAAGCCTCCATTGCTAACAACGAGAGAAGAATTCAAAAAGTAGAACAAAGGATGGAACAAAGTGAAAAGAAATTGGATATGGTGGATCAGACTTTTGCGACGCAGAATAAAGAAATTGAAAATTCTTTGATACAACTGGAAATGGACAAGGCTTCATTCTACCTCCGTTTCCAAAATATCTGTGAAGAAAAGGAAGAAGATCTAGGCGACAAGATGGCGGAGCTGATCGTGGACGTTCTCCAGCAGGATAAACAAGAAATTATTAGAGAAATCGATGAGGTTTATAGGGTGCAAACAAATTATGTGAGAAGGAACAGGCTGCCTAGGGAAGTTCATGTAAGGTTTGCCAGAAAAAAAGTGAGGGATATTTTATATAACATAGCGCGAGAGGAACAAATCATTTTCAAAGGGAAGGAGGTGAATATTTTAAAACAAATACCAAGAAGAGTAAGGGAAGTGAGGAAGAATTATAGATTTTTGACGAGCCAATTGAATAGAAGAAATATCACATTCAGATGGCTTCTGCCAGAGGGGATGTTAATCTCATGGCAGGGAAGGAAAATTAAAATTGACAGTTTAAGCGCAGCACAGGATTTTTTAGACCAACTAAGAGGAGGGGAAGAGGAGCAAAATAGCAAAGAAGAGATTGAAATGGCAAATACAGAAGAAGAAACCTCTCAAGAGCAAAGTACAAAGGAAGATATAGAAGAGGAGAAGAAAAGAGAAGAAGTAGAAGAAAGAGGAAAGAAAACTAGACCAGTAAGAGCAGTAACGCTAAAAACAAATAAGAACTAGGAACTAGACACCAACACTAGGAATGGATGGCTTAAAAATTCTATCCCTAAATGTTAATGGCGTAAATGATCATAAAAAGAGGAAGATAATATTATCAAAATTAGTAAAACAAAATCCAGACATAATATGTATACAGGAAGTTCACATAAAAAAAGAAGAGGCCAATCATTTAGAATTTACTAAATTCGGCAAAGTATTTGTGTCGTTAGCAGAAAAAAAGAAAAGGGGAGTTGCCATGTATGTGAAAAAAGGAATAGAGGCAGATTTAAAATATAAAGACAGTAAAGGGAGAATTTTAATGATAGAAGTAAAGAGAGGTATCTCAAAAATGATGTTGGTGGGGATATATGCCCCGAATAAAAAACAGGGACAATTTTACCGAAAATTACAGGAACAATTAGGAAATAGGGCACATAATGAAATATGTTTGTTAGGTGATTTTAACGGCATTGTAGACCCAGATAAAGATTATAAAAGTGGGGGAAAATAAATAAATAAAAGGTTACCCTTGCCAAAAAGCTTTTTTGATTTGGTGGATGAAGTAAACTTAATCGATATGTGGCATACACTGTACCCTTATGATTCCCAATATACCTTTTATTCGAATCCGCAAAATTCCTGGTCTAGAATAGACATGGTATGGGCCACTAGAAAAATAGGATTGGAAATTAAAAAAGTTGATATGAGTACAAACGCCTGGGCAGACCATAAGCTCCTCGAAATAAATTGGCACTATACAAATAGAAGAAAACAACAGAGATGGAGTCTAAGGACGAACCTTTTGAACGAAAAAGAGTTTATATTAAAACTGAATGAAGAAGTTAAGCACTTTTTTATAGAAAATGGTAAGCAAGGCATGGCTAGGGAAATAGTATGGGATACTATGAAAGCTTACGTGAGAGGAGTAGCAATATCGTACATGGCGTTTAAAAATAAGGAAAAAAGGAAAGCTAGGGAGGCTCACAACCAAAAACTAGAAGAAGCGGACAATAAACTACAACAAAATCTGGGAGACGAGGTGGCTAAACAAAAGTGGATGATGGCGAGGCATAGTTTGAATATTTTGGACCAGGAGGAGCTAGCGCAAAAAATTAAAAGAACAAAACATTACTATTTTGAGAATGCCAATAAGTCTGGAAGGTGGCTCGCATACAAATTAAAAAAAGAAAGTGAAAAAAATCAAATTCATACACTAGAAGATGCTAAAGGTAATCTTCTGACAAAAGAAGAGGATAAATTAGAAAGAGCAAGAGAATTCTATGAAGCCCTATATAAAGATGAAGAGATCGACCCAGATAAAGTAGAACAAAACTTCTGTCAGGTTTCGGTGCTATCTTGAATAAACTTCATTCTCAAGTGCAAACTGTCTAATGAATCATTTTTATTTTTAGAATAGCAATATCCGACATTTCTGATTCAAATTGCAGCCAAACTGGCCCCTCCTTCCAACCCCCTCCACTTCCGCTCTCCAACCCCAATGTCCCATTGGCCATCATACAGATCCATCTCTACATCCCGGCACGTTCTTTTCACAGGAATGTAGCCCCCATCCTCGTCTCCCAGGAAACACTATCGGTAACATACAAAACTAGGTAAAAGTTCATCTTGTTATGTCAGCGCTGGAAGAAAGCCTAATTTGGAACGCTGACATCCGGCCCCTCTCCCTTCACTTCTGCGACATCACCTATCCCATAGGGAAAACACAACAAGATTAGTCTCATCAGCCCCTCCCTGGCTGTGCACCCCCCCTCCCGGCTTTCCCAGGTGGTCTGCATGGAATTTTGCTATAAGGCGATCAGCTTGAATGTTTGCGCTCTTCACCCAGGAAGCCTCTGACAATGGGTAACCCTTCCATTTAATTAAGTACTGAAGGCGCCCCCTGTGCCATCTTGAATCAAGAATCCGCTGCACTTCGTAGTGCGTTTGGCCCCCAACAACCAGGGGCCCAGGGGGTTGACGTGGCGTTGGCCTTAAAGTAGACCCTACTACAGGTTTTAGAAGGCTACTGTGAAAAATGGGGTGAATTTTCCCCAAAAGCCGTGGCAACTGCAATTGCACTGTAAGGGGGTTGATTATTTTTATTATAGGAAATGGTCCTATAAATTTTGGGCCCAATTTCCTGCTCGGGAGTCTAAGTCTCAAGTACTTGGTGGAGAGGTAAACTTTCTCTCCCAGCTGAAATGGTCTTTGGGGAGTTCGGTGCTTGTCTGCTTGTTCCTTATAAGATTGAGCCGCCTTTGCCAGTGCCCTCTTAACATTTTCCCAAGTTTGTCTCAACATTGCCATCCAGTCGGTCAAACTGACTGAGGAAGGGGGCTCCCTCGGGTATTCTGGCATGGGAACAAAATCCATGCCACTCACTATTTTGAACGGGGTTAGCCCCGTGCTGCTGTGGACAGCATTATTATATGCAACCTCCGCAAAAGATAGGAGGTCTGCCCAATTGGACTGCTGGTAGTCGACGTAGCATCTTAAATACTGTTCTATCATAGTGTTCAGTCTTTCTGCCCCCCCCCCCCCCCATTGGTGCTCGGGTGAAATGCTGAGCTGAGCCCTTGGGATGAACCTATGGATCGTAGGAACTCCCTCCAGAACTTTGCTGTGAACTGGACCCCTCTGTCGGAAATGATTCTCCTGGGGACTCCATGTAGGCGGTAAATGTGTTTCAGGAACAGTTTGGATAACTGACGGGCTGAAGGCAGTCCACTACAAGGAATGAAGTGTGCCTGTTTGGAGAATAAGTCTATTACAGTCCAGATCACTGTATTTCCACTGCTCCTCGGTAGGTCTACTATAAAGTCCATTGCAATCTCCTCCCATGGTCTTGTTGGCTCAGCTACTGGTTGCAACAATCCAGGCGGGCACCCTGGCCTTGTCTTCATCGTGGCACAAATGGTGCAGCTTTTTACATAACTGTCTACGTCCTTTCTCATGTGTGGCCACCAGAACTGCCTTCGTACTAGGTGCAGAGTCTTTAGGAACCCGAAGTGTCCTGCTGGTTTAACATCGTGGCTCCTCTTGAGAATCAGGATGCGTAAACTCTGTGGGACATAGAGCGTTGTCCCCCTCCATGCTAGTTCATCTCTTTTTGTCAAGAGATGTTGATTGTCCCGATACCAGGGGTCGGTCAGCGTTTCATTTTTTAATTTTGCAGTTAAGTCACTTGCAAGTTGGCCTTGCTGGTCACGTCGTTGCCGTCTGGTGATCACTTGGGCCGCAGCTTGGGTGGAGGGGATGATGGCATTCACTACCTGCTCCCGCTCACTGTTGTATTGGGGCATCCGGGAGAGGGCATCAGCCAGGAAATTTCTCCCTCCTGGGATGTGCTTAAGCTCGAAATTGAAACGATTGAAGTATTGTGCCCACCGCACTCGCCTGGGCGACAGTTTTCGTGGAGTTTTTAGAGCCTCTAGGTTTTTATGATCAGTCCAGACTTCAAATGGTTTCTGGCCTCCCTCTAGAAGGTGCCGCCAGGTCAACAAGGCCCACCTTACTGCAAACGCTTCCTTCTCCCACGCCGCCCATCGCCTCTCCGTATCGGTGAGTTTGCGGGAGGTGTAGGCGCAGGGTTGTAGATCACCTTGGTTGTTCTTTTGGAGTAACACGGCTCCTACTGCCACATCACTTGCGTCTGCTTGGATGACAAAAGGCTGTTCCGGACCCGGGTGTTTTAAGACAGGTTCTTTCGCGAACAGTCCTTTTAGCATCTCAAATGCCTGTTGGCAGGTCAGGTCCCACTGTAGGGGTTGTCCCGGGCGAGGTTTCATCGCTGGGCTTCCTGTCTTTAGGAGGTCCGTCAAAGGTTTGGCAATCTTCGCGAACGAGGGGATGAATTGTCTGTAGAAATTCGCAAAGCCTAGAAAACTTTGCAGTTGTCTGCGGGTGCGAGGGGGCTGCCATTGTAGAACTGATTGGACCTTGGCTGGGTCCATCTCTATCCCCTCATTTGATACTCGGTAGCCCAGGTAGTCTAGCCGTGATTGGTGGAAATCGCATTTTGGCAGTTTGACATATAGGTTTGCCCGTAGCAGTTTTTTCAGTACTTGGCGGACGAGGGGTATATGTTCGTCTATGGTCTCCGTGTAGATAAGAATATCATCCAGGTAGACAAGGACCCCTTTGTAAAGGTGTTCATGTAAGACTTCGTTTATTAAGTGCATGAATACTGCCGGGGCTCCTTGCAATCCAAAAGGCATTACTTTAAACTGGAAACTACCCAGGGGGCAGTTGAATGCTGTTTTCCATTCATCTCCTGCCTTTATGCGTACTCAGTAATAAGCTTCTCGAAGGTCTAGTTTGGTGAAAACCTTCCCTTTAGCTAGGTGGGCTAACATGTCTTTCATGAGGGGGAGGGGGTACAAGTTGTGTACGCAAACAGCGTTGATACTTCGAAAGTCGACCACCAGTCTCATGGAGCCGTCATTTTTCTCTTTAAACATGACCGGCGCCGCTACCCTTGGTTTCACTGGCTCAATAAATCCCCTTTGTAAGTTTTTGTCTATGTAGTCCCGCATTTCCTGCATTTCTCAGGGCGTCATGGCATACATTTTAGGTTTGGGTAGTTTCGCTCCTGGGATAATCTCGATGGCACAATCAGTCTCATGGTGGGGGGGCAGAATGTCACACTCGGCCTCGCTGAATACCCCCGCAAGGTCTTGGTACTCCCTTGGGATCTGGTTTGCGTTACAAGCGGTGGTGGGTGCGGCTGCCAATTGCTTTGCTGCACCTTCTGGGAGGGACCCTTGTGTTGGTGGTGTTTTCTTCTGTAGTGGAGGGCTGCTTTGGGGTTTCAGCGTGGGAGGGAATTCTTCTGGTCGGGGCGGCAGGGGTTGGGGCCCCTTTGCTATTCTCAGCCTGCGGGTTCCCTCTTGCCACCAAATGATTGGGCCCCATTTGTCGAGCCATGAGAGTCCCAATATGACTGGTTCTGTCATCTTGGGGGCTATTATGAAGCGGATCGTCTCCCAGTGATCTGCGAGTTCTAGTCTCACGGGTTCAGTCAAGTGTGTGGCGTACGTTCCTCCCACTAGGGACCCATCAACTTGCTCGAAGCGAATTGGTTGTTTGATTCCCAATTTTAGAACTGTGGGTAGGTTGATTAGGCACCGTGTGCTACCCGAGTCTATTAGGGCTTGGAAAGTCTCTTGGGCCCCTGTTTTGGGGGCTGTTAGGCGTATGGGGAAAAGAAAAGGATGGACGGGTCCACTCACCATCGGGTCATCCTCGCCTTCGTCTTCCGTGTCATAGGGTTCGGGGGACTGATCTCCCTCCTCTGGGATTCCTCTGGTTTTGGTCAGATGAGCGAAAAACTCAGGGATTTGGGGAGCTTCCCGCGGTACGTGGGTGACGCACTTGGGCCCTCGTTCCGGTCGTGCTTTGGGCGGTGGAGCTGGTCCCGGTCTAGGCGTTCCACATCTTGCTGCTATGTGGCCGCTTCCTCCACATCTGTAGCATTTCAGTGGGCTCCGTGGAGCAGTTGGTCTGTAGGAGGGCTGTGATGTTGGGGTTTCTCGTCTGTTGAGTGGCCCCTGGTCTGGTCGGCCTCTCTCCTTTTCCTCTGGTGGTTTTGACGTGTCACTCGCCCGCAGCCCTCTGTCAACTTTTATCGCTACCCGGAACCATTCAGCGAGTCGGTTTGGGATGTCACGATAGGCAGTCACTTGGGAAATTCTTTTATCTAGGCTTGTTCTAAAAAAATACACCAGCAATCGCTCTGGTAGGGGAGGCAGTGTCCCAATGACTCTCCTGAATTCACGGATATGCTCTCTGATAGGCTTCCCCCTCTGCATTAGGTTTCTGAGCTCATCTTCCACATAGGGGTCCTCCTCCTCCTCCTCATAACGGGCTCTCAATAGTTGCAAGAACTCATCCGCATCTTGTAGCTGGGGGGCCCTGTATTTGTAGAGTGATGCTGACCACCTCTTTGCTTCTCCCTCCAGCCCTTCCGAGATAGCATTCACTAGGGCTCTGGGGAAAGGGTAGAGGTGTCCGAACCGCTCTATGTATATCTCAGCTGAATCGAGGAATTGGGCGAGGTTGTCTGGGTCACCATCGAACTTCCCTCTGAACTGGGGTGGCTCCTCCCTCTCTGCCCTCTCCTCTCTGTGCTGAGCTCTGGAGGGCCAGCCTTGGTGTTGATAGTCCTCTGCCTCGTCTCTCATCCTGGGGTGGGGAGGTGCTGCCTTGTCTGGGCTTCGCTGCCATTCCCATCCCCAGCTCGCCCTTCCCAATTCACTTAGGGGTTTTTCTTTATCTTTTACATTTGCAAAAGGAAATTCCGCCTCTAAGGCTTTTGGCACAGTCCCCGGGTACTTATCTGCCTCACGTTTCTTTGCTTGAAGTTCTGCGGGGAGGGAAGGCGGAGAAAGTTGAACCTTTGTATTTTCCAAGTTGGCTGGAATCACGACCGCTTCTGCTCCTCCCGTTTCTTGAAGCAGGCTTTCCTCCGAGAGCTTGGCTTCAGCCATAGTCCGTCCGACCAGATGTCTGGGAGGGAATGGGATGATTTAAATTCAGCCAGCCTGGATTTGGAGGAGAGTTTGGCTGTCTGTCAGGTTTCGGTGCTATCTTGAATAAACTTCATTCTCAAGTGCAAACTGTCTAATGAATCATTTTTATTTTTAGAATAGCAATATCCGACATTTCTGATTCAAATTGCAGCCAAACTGGCCCCTCCTTCCAACCCCCTCCTCTTCCGCTCTCCAACCCCAATGTCCCATTGGCCATCATACAGATCCATCTCTACATCCCGGCACATTCTTTTCACAGGAATGTAGCCCCCATCCTCGTCTCCCAGGAAACACTATCTGTAACATACAAAACTAGGTAAAAGTTCATCTTGTTATGTCAGCGCTGGAAGAAAGCCTAATTTGGAACGCTGACAACTTGATGGAAGCTAGTCTACCTCCCCCAGGGGGAGGGCCTTCTCGGTGGGGGCTCCCACCCTCTGGAATCAGTTGCCCCCAGAGATAAGGAGAATCCATGACCTCAATGCCTTCCGTCGTTCCCTTAAAATCCATCTTTTCCAGCAAGCCGGGTTGGCTTAAGAAGAAATTTTTAAATTCTTTTAATCAGTCTGTGATTTCTTAACTTTCGGGCCAAAATTTATATATATTTTTAAATGTTTTTTAATATTTGTATTCTATGTTTTTTATCTTGGCTGTACACCGCCCTGAGTCCTCAGGGAGAAGGGCGGTATATAAATTGGAAATTAAATTAAAATTAAATTAAAAATATAACAGAAGATGAGAAGGAAATGCTGAACAACAAAATTACCATAGATGAACTTAAAATGGCTCTCACTAAAATTAAAAAGAATAAAACACCAGGCCCAGACGGACTTCCAGGGGAAATATATATAAAATTTGATGAAGAACTACAATTAGAACTACTAGAAATATTTAATGAGGTTTTAGTTGGCACGAGAATCACGGACACATGGAGGGAAGCATATCTTACACTCATATTGAAAGAAGGTGCCGATCCGAAACATATAGCAAATTATAGACCCATTTCCTTACTAAACTCAGATTATAAATTATTTACGAGTATAATAGCTGATTGAGTAAAAAAAAATTTAAATGGCTGGATACACAACGATCAGAATGGTTTCCTTCCAGGGAGACAAATTAGAGATAATCTGAGAACTGTAATAAATGTGATAGAGTATTACGAGCAGCACCCGGAAAAGCAGCTGGGGCTAGTGTTTTTGGACGCCCAAAAGGCATTCGATAACCTGAACTGGAGCTTCATGGTTAACCAAATCAATTTAATGGGATTCGGGACAAACTTCAGGAAAATGATTGAAAATATTTATCATAAACAGAGGGCGAACATACTAATAAATAGGGACAGGACGCGAACATTCCAGATTCAAAAGGGAGTTAGACAGGGATGCCCCCTATCCCCATTACTTTTCATTATGGCGTTAGAAGTTTTACTCAGGAAGATCAGAGCTAATAAAGAAATTAAAGGACTGCAAATCAGGAAAGAAATATTCAAAACCCAAGCCTTCTCAGACGATGTGGCTTTAATAATGGAAGACCCCTTGAAAACTGGCCCTAAATTACTTCAAGAAATACAGAAGTATGGAGAAGTAGCTGGCTTCAAACTTAATAAAACAAAAACCAAAATAATAGTGAGGAACATAACAGATGCAAATAAAAAAGAGTTGGAAGAATCTTTAGGTCTCCAGGTAGTGAAGAAAATAAAGTATTTAGGAATATGGATCACTTCGAGATATTCATCTTTAAAGGACGACAATTATATCCCATTAGTACAAAAAATATATCAAGATTTAGATAGATGGAAAAGACTAAAATTATCCTTTACAGGCAAAATAGCAGCAATTAAGATGAATATCCTCCCTAAAATTATTTTTCTATACCAAACCATACCAGTGAGTCTTGACAAAAAAATTTTCTTGGATCTGAATAAAAAGGTGAGGAATTTTTTATGGGAGGGGAAGAAGGCGAGGATCTCATATAAGACATTGCAAGGGAAAAGAAATATGGGTGGCTTTGGACTTCCTGACTGGGAAGCATATCAAAAGGCGGCTAAATTAGTATGGATTAAGGAGTGGGTCACATTGCAAAATAGGAGAATTTTGACGTTAGAAGGCCATGATCTACAAGAAGGTTGGCACGCTTACCTGTGGGACTCAAAGAATAAAAAAAAATCCTATTTTCATAAACATAAAGTAAGGGAGACTCTTATCCAAATGTGGGAGGAAGTTAGGCAACGGTTTTATGTGAAAGTACCAAATTGGCTTTCTATTATGGAGGCCCTGGCCACCTCAAACAGAAGAGATTTAAAGTTCGGCACCTATAAGGATATATTGGATGATAACGGGACCCTTAAATCTCGGGATACATTGAGAGACCAAGGCTTCAATTTAGATTGGTGGAATTATCTACAGATAAACTCAAGATATCAAAAGGATAGGGATCAATATGGTATAGAAACAAAGTATAATAATTTGGATAAAATTATGTTGGGGACGGAAAAGAAAATGTCAGCAAAATTTTATAACTTCCTATTAGGCGAGGATAGGGCAGAGGGAATAGCTAGAAACCAATTAAATATCTGGGAAAAAAACATTGGATATAATTTAAATTTTCATGATTGGGAGGAGGCCTGGAATAGGAATTACAAATTGACTAAATCAGCAACCTATAGGGAAAATCACTATAAGATGCTCCATAGATGGTACCTAACGCCAGCTAGATTAGCAAAAATATTCCCTAGCGCTTCAGCAACTTGTTGGAAATGTGGAAAGGAGGTCGGCACCTTCTATCATATGTGGTGGTCCTGCCCTGAGACAAAAAGGTTTTGGTCTAGAATTGGTTACGAGAAATAGTCGAAGAAGAATTAGACTTATCCCCTGAAATTTTTCTATTGGGAATGATCGGAGATGGACCAAAGATAAAATCCATCTCGTAATTCATATTACAACAGCGGCCAGACTAGTTTTCGTGAAGTATTGGAAAGATAAAGTAATCCCTCCAGAGGAAATACTAATAAACAAAATCTTAGAATGTGCAGAAATGTCAAGATTAACAAGTGATCTTAATAATGATGTGAACTCAAAATATTATGTAGTATGGGAAAGGTGGTACAAATGGTTGAATAATAGGATAAGATCATGATGTCAGGATATGCTTATCTTTAGTAATTGAAGTTTTGAATTTACCTGATATATATTTTGTAAATATGTATATACACGACACCTCGGACGTTAACGGAGATTGGATGTTTTTTATAATTTTAAAACTAATAAAGTATATATATATATATATATATATATATATATATATATATATATATATATATATATATATATATATATATATATATGTCTTTGGTTATTCGGGTCTTCTCCCACGTAAAATTGGAAGTGTCTTGCCGACATTTCGACGAAGTCTCATTCGTCATCTTCAGGCTGGTGTTCTCGGCTTCGTGCTTCCAGGAGCAATGTGAGATCGCAGCTGTCTCTTCCTTTTAACTGCTAGTGGGGCTGTGAGCTGATTGGGTGGGAACTTAGCTGTGTTCTGATTGGGTGGAGGTGTGTTCTGATTGGTTAGGGGCTTGGCTGTGCTCTGATTGGATGGGGGGTTGGTTGTGCTCAGCTTAGTCTGAGTTGCAGGGGGATTTGAGCTGGTGAGCTGCGTTGTTGTTGTTTGGCTTCGTGTTTGTGGCCGTGCGAGCTCTTCATGGTGGGTGTCAGTCTGCTTCATGTATGGATTGGAGGGGTTTAAAGTGGCTAATGATGCAGCTGCGGTCTGGCTTCTGGTCCTTGGTCGTGGCTCATTATCAGTGTGGGTTTGAGTCTGCTTTCTGCGTGGATGTGTGGTGGTGACATCCTGTGTGGCTCTCGTGAGTGTGAGTCAATCAGCTCACAGCTCACAGCCCCACTAGCAGTTAAAAGGAAGAGACAGCTGCGATCTCACATTGCTCCTGGAAGCACGAAGCCGAGAACACCAGCCTGAAGATGACGAATGAGACTTCGTCGAAACGTCGGCAAGACACTTCCAATTTTACGTGGGAGAAGACCCGAATAACCAAAGACCTACATACAAACACCCGCGAAAACCTGAGAAAACAAATTTGCAAGCTAAATGTTGGAGATGTGAATGTGATGATGCAACCTATTATCATATATGGTGGACCTGTAAGAAAATTAAGGCATTTTGGATAAAAATTTGGTGGGTGATGCAGAACATTCTGAAAAAAAGGTTGAAATTTACTCCTCAATTGTTTCTACTGGGTATAACGACAGATTGTACAGTATTAGAGACTAAATTCATCTTGAACTTAATATCAGCAGCTAGGCTGTTGGTAGCGCAATACTGGAAGAAGGACTCTTTGCCTACTATTGAAGAGTGGATACTGAAAGTAACGAATTTAGCAGAAATGGCGAAAATTTCAGCGTATTTCAAGGATTATAAACAAGAAAGATATGTATCGGAATGGAGAAGATGGATTGATTATATTCAAAATAAGTATCAGACAAGAAAATATCAAATAGCTTATGAATGAATGTTAAATATTAGAAGTATTATGTTATCTATAGTGGAGTTAAGGTTTCAGGGGGGGATTTAGTAGTCTAAGGATAGATAGGTTAATTTAGCTTATGATTGTTAACTGAAATACCTTGTATTTTGCTTTGGGAAGTCTGGGGGGGAGGGTGGGATGAAGGGAGGGAAAGGGTGGGGGGACTGGGGGGGAAATCTTTTTTTTTGTAAAACTTTTCAATAAAAAAAAAAAGAAAGGATTTTATCCTGAGATCATGGGATAAGGGTTGCTGATTGCCCCCCTCAAGGACCGTAGCCAAGGCAGCGACCTGCCTCCGAAGTGTAGCCGGTGCCAGACCTTTGGAGAAGCCAGATTGAAGGAATTGTAGAACGTCCAGAACAGAAGCAATCATTGGCTCAACGTGATGTACGGCACACCATCTGGCAAAGGTATTCCAGGACGCATTGTAAATACGGACGGTTGACGATCTCCTGGCAGCTTGAATGATCGAGATAACCTCGCTTGACAGGTGACCTTTAGTCAAGCGTATCCTTTCAAGCGCCATAAGGTCAACCAGAACCATTCTGGATCTGGATGCTGTACGGCGCCCTGAATCAAGGAGATCTGGTCCGGCGGAATCTGCCACGGTGCTGCGACTGACAGTGTCATTAGGTTGGCGAACCACTCCCGTCGAGGCCAATGGGGGGCAACCAGAAGGAGATCTGCGTGTTCCATGATCAACTTCCGAAGCACCTTGGGTATGATCGGGATTGGTGGAAAGGCGTAGAGAAGCCCTCGCGGCCAAGGAGCGCGAAGAGCGTCGTGACCTTCCGCCCTTGGTGACGGAAAGCGGGAGAAGAACCTCGGCAGTTGGGCATTCTGTGCCGTGGCGAACAGGTCTATCACTGGAAGCCCGAATCGGTGAGACAACTGTTGGAATAGACGAGGATGTAACTGCCATTCGGACTGGTCCAACTGACCCCGGCTGAGCCAATCCACCTCCCGATTGCTCACCCCCGAAATGTGTTCCGCCTTCAAGGACAGGACATGACGCTCCGCCCACGCCATCAGTCGTTCCGTCTCCTCCATCAACGCCAAGGAACGGGTGCCCCCGTGCTGATTGATATGGGCCTTGGTGGTCACATTGTTGGTCAGGATGAGTAAATGCTGATGGAATACTCTGGCGGAAATGAAGAAGCGCCAGGCGAACGGCACGTAGCTCTAGCCAATTGATATTGTGGGCCTTCTTGGAGGGAGACCAAGTGCCCTGAGCCAGCTGAGATTGGAGATGGGCACCCCACCCGTGAAGGCTGGCATCCGTGGTTAAGACTAGCCTTTCCGGTTCCAGAAAGAGGGACCCTCGACTTAGAGCTGGAGAGAGCCACCAACAGAGTGAAAGACACACTTGAGGTGGTACTGCCACCTTGCAGAGGGACTCCCCCCGGCCTTGCTTCTGAAAGGGAAGAAGGAACCATTGTAGACGACGAAGGTGACGGCGCGCCCACGGAACAATCCCTATGCACGATATGAGCTTGCCCAACAGCTGAGAGAGGAGAAGCAAGGGAATTTTCTTGTGAGTCAACACTTGCGATACAAGGTCCTGGATGATGGCTTGACGGTCCAGCGACAAGAAAACCAGACCCTGAGCAGAGTCGATTAAAGCCCCCAGATGCAAGATCCGCGTCGTGGGATGCAGATGACTCTTGGTGAAATTTAGAGTGAACCCATGATCCTGAAGCACTTGGACCACAAGTTGTCTGTCCCGGTCTGCCTGTACAGTTGAAGATGACAGGATCAAAATATTGTCCAGATAGCACGCGAGACGAACAGGCCGTTCCCTGAGGGACACTGCCAATGCCGCCAAGATTTTTGTAAACGTCCGCGGCGCTGACGAGAGGCCGAAAGGCATCACCTTGTACTGAAAGTGGCTTTTGTCGAAAGCAAACCTGAGAAATTTTCTGTGATCCGGATGGATGGGCACATGAAGATACGCCTCCTTCAAATCGATGGATTGCATAAGGTCCCCTTGCCGGATGCAGCCCAGAAGAGACTTGAGGGAGTGCATCTTGAAGCAGCGGTACCGCACATGCATATTCAGCTGCTTCAAGTTGAGTATTCCACTCCAACTCCCAGAACTCTTCGGAACCAGAAACAACGTTGAATAAAACCCGGTCCGTAACTGATCTTCTGGAACCGGTTCTATGGCCTCTATCTGTAAAAGATGTTGGATTTCAAGGACCACTAGACAATGCTTGGCCAGTTGACTGGGCCAAGGGCAATGAAAGTAATGGTTTGGAGGAGAGGAGGTGAACTCCAAGATGAGGCCGCTGGATACAGTGCACACAATCCATACATCCGACGTGGTGGTTTCCCACTGGTGGTAGAAAAGCTGCAGTTTGCCGCCAATGGGAAGTAGGGACGGTGAGTCACTTGCCCCTACGGGAGTATCTGGTGGCAGAAGATCGAAACGGGCGGCGGAAACTGGACTGACCTCTGCCACGGTCTTGAAAGGAACCGCGGTTGGAAGAAGGTTGGTGCAAAATTGGAGCGAAGCGGTGATAGGAGGCCCCGCCGGAGCCCTGGTCATAGTGAAAGGACTGTCTCGGGTAAGGGGAGTACCTCCGGTCCTGACGTCCATAAGCCGATGGTAAGACCTTCTTCTTGTCCCTGTTCTCAACCAAGACAGAATCAAGAGTGGCCCCAAATAAGAAGGAACCTCTATAGGGAGCTGCGGTAAGCCTCCATTTTGATTTCATATCAGCTTTCCAATTACGTAGCCAAAGAAGGTGGCGAGATGAGATCGTAGACGCCAAGGCTCGAGAAGCGAATTTAGCCGTGTCCAGAGAAGTGTCCGCCGAATATTCAGCTGCCGCGATGAGCTTGGCCATGTCTTGCTGAAGGCGTGCATCCTCTGGAGGAACTCTGTCTCGCAACTGGCGGAGCCAAACCAATAATGCTCTGTTGAAAAACGAGGCTGATGTTGCTGCCCTAATCGCCCAGGCAGTAGCCTGGTGGGTCCTACGAAACGCCATCTCTGCCCTTTTATCCTCAAATTTTAAGCCATCGCCGACCTCTCCGACAAGAACAGAGGAGGACATAAGGCTGGCCACCGGTTCATCTACAGTTGGTAGTTGAAGCAAGGCATCTAATTCCGGGGCCGAACAGTACAGCCTTCTGTCATAAGAATTTGGGCCAGAGAGGGAAGCGGGATGCTCCCATGGCTTTTGAATGACCTGAGAAAAGAGGTCCGGGCAAGGCACGAAGTCATGGTCCAGTTTAGGCAAGTGAAATAAATTACTATTGGGGTCATTCGGAATCTGAGACATAGAAGGTTGGTCGAGACATGACCCCACGTTCGTAGTCACTTTAGCCTTGCGCAAAAGAGATTTCAACAACGAAGGCTTAAATAATCCTGGGAATGCTGGTTTATCCTGCCTCTGGTCCTCATCCTCTGACATCTGAAAATCCTCCAAGTATTCCTCTTCCTGGACTGGCTCAGCTAACTGTCCATAGAATGAAGTAGAGGACTGCATTGAGACAGGGGCCATTTGGCAAGGAACCCCAAGGTTGCACTCTGGTTGAGGCATACAACCAGTTTACTGCAATCCAGCCTGAAATATGCGAGTAATAGCCTGAGACACTAGGGCGTTGAAGTCTAGAGGATGACTAAAGGCCTGACCTTCGTCTGCACGGAGCCCGGCAGCAGTAGGTGTGAAAGTGGCCTCAGGCACATGGCGTGGCAATTGAGAGGCCTGACAGAAAAGACCTGATGCAGCAGGTCCACTAGAATCATGGTCAGGGCAGGGAGTGACCAAATCTTGGTCCTGCAATACAGAAGCCCTGTCCCCCTGGGGCCTAGAATCCTGATCAGCTGTCTGAGATGTAATATGTAATTGGTCAGTAGAAATCTTTTGCACCTCAGCACAGACCTGCAGTTGAGCCTGGGGTTGAGCCTTGGAAAACTGCTTTTCTAAGGCATTGTGCCTCCTCAGGGCCTCCTTGTCTACCACAGAAGCAACTTTAACAGCCTTAGAGGCCTTAGCCTTTCTTCCCCTGGTCAAGGTTGGAGAAGGGGCTGGGGAGGGGGGGGTGTCCTGTTCCAAATCAGAAGACAGTTCAAGTTCTGCCATCTCCAATTAGAGTTAAGAATAGGACAATAGTAACAGCAACAATAACAAATTACAGATATAAATGTAAAGGTTTTTTTTTTTAAAATAAGAACAAGAACTAATCACTTCCCTTTGCAGCAAATCCTGCAGCGATGACCAGGGCAGCAGTAGGAGACAGGGCAGTAATGGACTGCGTCCAAAGCCTGTTGTTGTTGCACTCACGCCCCTGAGAACCTAAGCCCAGGGGGTGGAATCCAAGCCGCGCCAAAAAGAGCTCAAAATGGCGGGCGGCCAATTCAATACAAAATGGCGGCTGGCGATCTGCACTATTCAAGGAGATCTGGTAAATGCAAATCTGCTGTAGAACGATGAGGCTGCAATGAGGCAGAAGTGATCCCAAAGGAAATGCCAATTACGCCGCTGGAATCAATGGCAGGAAACTCCTCCGCCGCGAAACTCTCTCCTCCCACACAAGTATGCCAGCCGGCAGGGACTCGAAGCCGCAATTACAATGGTGAGGGCTGCTTGGGTGAGGCTGGATGCCGGACAGAGCACCGCTCTACACCTGCGGCTCAAGAAACGGCTTTCAAAGAAAAAAACTCTTCAAACTGCAGCAATTAAGAAAAGCCTGCCAGCGGCGTTCGGAGCCCCGAACGAGCCGACGAACAGCTGATTTGCCACCCACACACCAACTACGCTACACAGCCCTCACAAATAAAGCAACAGGACTATTCTAATGGAAGAAAACACTAAGAAACACTAATAAAAACACTATTTTTAAACACTAGCTAAGGCACTCAAGTCTGGTAACATCGACTGAGTGAAAAGGACTGGTGGGATACAGAGCTGGTGGGTGTGTTCAGCTTCAGAGGGATGATTGGCACTCAGTTGGACAAATAGGAGTGATGCATACCCAGACGTAGGAATGTCTGAGCAGCGAGTCAGGAAAACGCCATTTTGCCTTCTCCTTCGGAGCCAAAGGCACACCCCCTGGTGGACTTTGTGTCAGGCCAATCAGAACAGAGAGCTGTGTACATGTCACATTTGTCACATGATCATCTCTATTCTCAAATTACAAATGCCACGAATGCAGAAAAATTATCTGAGCTGCCCGAAACTACAGGTGCAGCACCATCTGCTGGCGATAGTAGTTTACTAGAGAAAGCTGAGATGCATCGCAATTTGAGAGAGCAATTACAATTGTTGCAGCAGACTTTATCAGAGATGTCCTTAACTCACTTAGATATTCAGACTGCAACGCCACAAGTGTCTCCACAGGCTCAATCTTCAGCACCCCCTGGTGGTACTGGTGTCCTTTTAGATGGAACACAACAATGCTTAATGCAGCAAAGGCAAATGACTGCGTCTCCAGCAGGCCATGTTAATATTGCAGCTCAAATGCAACAGCTCCAAGCTCAAGCACAAATAGCAGCTGGAGCACAGCAGATTCCTATACAGCAGCCACATTTTCAAATGCATGCACAAGTGCCTCCAGCTGTGCAACCAGGACCATTTGTTGGTCCACAACAAGCACAGTAAATACCGCAGGTATTTTTACTGGCACAGCCAGCATACCAAATGCATGTTCCTCACCAGGCATTTTCTGTTGCTCCACTAGCTGGTGAGTCGAAATTAAAGATGTCAGGACAGAATTATAAGGCCTGGGTCAGTGAGATTGGATTGTTACTTCGCAGAGAAGGTACTCACTGTATGGTTTTTAATCCTCCTGCTCAGCCATGGACTCCTGCAATAAGAGACTTAGAGACTAAAGCTTGCACAACATTATTGATGTCCATGGATACTGAACTGCAGGTTACTTTTCCGCCTGATGCAACAGCCCAACAAATTTGGGTCCAATTGGAAAATTGCTACAGGCCTGTTTCAATTGAATCTTCATGTTTGCTCATGTCTGAGTTCCATGGTTCGAGATTGAAACCTGGTGAACAAATTGGAGGACATTTAACCAAACTGAAAGGAATCAGAAGAGAATTGATAGAAAGAGGCTATCTTATTAATGATATTCAAATGATCAGCATTATTATTAACTCATTAATTATGAATGGAAAAATGCCATTACAAAGATTAATCAGGTGCCTATTGCTCAACGCACAGTGGACAATGTATGCAGACTTTTAATTGAAGAAGAAGCACTCATGTTAGCTACTCCACATTTGAGAGGACCACCCACATCAAGAGCTCCAGCGAGGCGTCCCTTCCGAGGAAGAGCCTACGTTCCAAGGATGCCAAGATGCTACATCTGTAATCGTGTGGGACATGCCACCCGGGATTGTCCGCAACGAGTTCCAGCTCCCGTCTCGTACCAGCCCAGAGGAACAGATTCCAGAGGAGGCAGAGGCAGAGGCAGAGGCGGAAGACAAGGTCGTCGTGGTCCCAGGCGTGATCCACAAGCTCCACTCGCTACATTGGCTTTAACCAATGATCCACAACCTCAACCAGAGTACGACAGACGACTCCTGTGGACTTTGGACAGTGGTGCAGCATTGCATGTTACCTACAGAAAGGAACTTTTCACAGAGATGCACGAGCCTGAACCTGAACTACGTGAACTTTATTCTTTTTCCAATCATCCTTGTCAGGTCAAAGGAAAAGGAACTGTTTATGTTGAAGAGCTAGATGCATTCATTCCTGATGTTTATTATATACCAACAGCAACTAGTAATTTGCTTAGTCAGAGTCACTTGTCTAGAGCATTAAAGTTCCAGGTTCACCACCTTGAAAAAGCAAGTTACATAGTTAAAAATGGAGATATTGTTGCTGAAACCATGTTAATTGGTGGTGTTTATTACTTAAAGCCAAAGCCTAAACTGCAAACACAGGCGAGTATACCAAAAGAGGAGAGCACAGGCCCAGAGAGAGATGCTCCAGTGAGAGATCCTGTTGCTACTCCAAAGGCTCCTAAACCCAACAAAAAGAAAATTAGGAAACAGGTTGCCCAGAGCAAGCCTGAGGTTCCTCATAAAACTGTTAATGTTGAGAATTCACTAACTGGTAAACCTTTGCATTCCAGGTGTATCCATAAATGGCATAGAAGATTGGGGCATGCCAGTTTCCGTGTTCTTAGGAAGATGCCGGAGTTCACAAAAGGTTTGGATCTAAAGGGGTGTAAGGTGTTTTTGGATTGTGCTGTCTGCAAGAAAGCCAAATCCAAAGCAGCAGACATTCCCAAACGCGCTACACACCTGTCAACATGCATTTTTGATTTGGTTCACACTGACATAGTTGGTCCTTTTCCGCCAACACTTGGTGGTAGAAAATATTTTCTAACAATTGTTGATAATTATTCTAGATATGGATATGGATATCCTATGAAAGAAAAATCTGAGACTTTTCAGATCTTTAAAGATTTTGCTGCTCTTGTTTCTACCCAACACCAGGTTCGCATCGCCAGAATCCAGAGTGATCGTGGTGCTGAATTCATATCTGAGCATTTCCAGGACTGGATGCGTAAGAATGGAATTCTTCATCAGACGTCGGCCCCTGACACACCGGCTCATAACGGAGTCATAGAGAGACAACAAGGGGTCCTGCAAACCATGATGCATTGTCTCCTAGAAGACGCCAACCTTAGTATGCCATACTGGGGTGAAGCTATCAAATATGCAAATTACATTGTCAACCGTACTTGGAGCAGTGTAATAAATCAGACTCCTTTCTTCATGATGTATGGGTACAAGCTAGATCTCAAAAACATCCATATTTTTGGTTCATACGCTATGGTGAACATGCCCTTAGCTCAAAGAAGAAAAGGAGGTCCAGCAGCAAAGAGACTGAGATTTATGGGTATTGATGATAACTCAAAATGGAGCAAATTTATAGACTCTAAACATGTAATTGGGGACTACCAATTTGGAAGAAGACCTTCATCAAATGCTCTTATCGCTTCAAGAGGCTCCAGATGACAATTAAGTTTTTATCTTGGAATGTGAATGGATTAAACTCGCCACAGAAAAGGAAGAAATTATTCAACTATCTGAGACAATTTAATAATGATGTTATTTGTTTACAAGAAACTCATATTAGAATACAAGATCAAAAATACCTGATACACTCCAGATTAGGAGCACAATTTATAGCCTCGAATTCGGAGAAAAAGAATGGTGTAGTGATTTATATAAATAAAAGATTGTCAGCTAAAATTATAGAAGCAGATGATTGTGGGAGGTATATAGCAATTGAACTTTATACAGAAAATGGTCCAATTCTGGTAATTGGAATTTATGCTCCTAATCAACAACAAGAAAATTTCTATAAAACATTGTAGTCTAAAATATTGCAATGGGATTATAGATTTATTTTAATTATGGGAGATTGGAATGGAGTAATTGATCCCAAAAAAGATAAAAAGAGCTTGGCAAAGTCAAGGATTAAATTACCACAGATTTTTTTCGATATGAAAGAAAATTTGGAATTAAAAGATGTTTGGAGAGTACATAATCCGAAAGATTTGGATTTTACATTTTTCTCAGACAGGCACAGTTCCTTCTCTAGGATTGATTTTATTTTACTATCATCTGATTTACTTACAAAAACAATAAAAACAAAGATTTTTCCAAGGACTTTAACCGACCATAGCCCGGTATGGATAGAAATTGAAATGGGAAAGACTGAGAGAAGATCATGGAGAGTAAATGAAAATTTGTTTAGATACGAAAAGAATGTGAATGAACTTAAAAAGCAAATGAAAGAATTTTTTGAAATGAATTTAAATAAGGGTACCCCTATTGAAACTGTTTGGGATGCGAGTAAGGCATATATGAGAGGGGTACTGATTTATATGAATTCTAGACATAAACTAAATCGACAAAGGAAAAGACTAGAAATGGAAGCAGAGATAAAGAAAAAAGAACAGTTACTTATAAAAAATCCAACTAATGAAAGAATACGAGGAGCTATAAAACTTTTGAAAGATCAATTCTAGATGCTTATGGCGGAACAAACAGCAATTAATTTACAATTTGCGAAACATAATATATTCTGTAACGCCAACAAACCGGGCAGATGGTTGGCCTACACATTGAGGAAGCGGCAGAGTACACGGGTTATTGGCAGTATCGAGCGTGGAGGGAAGGAAGTTTTTCAACAAAAATTAATTAAAGAAGTTTTCTTAGATTATTATACCAAATTATATGCCAAAGATGATATAAAGAATGGACTCATAGATAAATATCTAGAAGAAAAAAGAGTTATGAAAATTTCTAGTGATCAAAAGGAAAGAATGAGTCAACTTATAACAGTTGAGGAGATTATTGTCGCTATCAAACAATTGAAAACAGCTAAAGCACCTGGGACGGATGGATTAACAGCGGTGTATTACAAAACTTTACAAGCAGAAATGATTGAACATCTTAAAGACTTATTTTGCAGTATACAACAAGGGGGTAAAATACCCCCTTCATGGAAAGCAGCTTATATTTCATTGATACTGAAAGAGCAAGCAGGTCCTAAAAAACCTGAAAATTTTAGACCAATATCTCTTTTGAATACTGATTATAATTTTTTTGCAAAAGTATTAGCCAACAGGTTAATGCCAGTTATCCAAGAGGTGATTCATCATGATCAAGCAGGATTTATAGAAGGCAGATATATGAAGGATAATGTTAGGCAAATCATAGACTTATTGGAATATCTTGAGAAGAATAAACAGATCTCTGCAGTGCTAGTGTTTTTGGATGCGGAGAAGGCCTTTGATAGAGTGGATTGGAATTTTCTAATAAAGACTTTAAGAAAAATGGATTTTGGGGATCAGTTTATGCAGGTGGTTTCAGCAATCTATCAACAACAAATGGCACAAATTATTATTAATGGAAGTTTGACTACAAATTTTAGTATCGAAAAAGGAACAAGACAAGGTTGTCCGCTATCCCCATTGTTGTTTATTTTAACACTAGAAGTCTTGTTGAATACAATACAGGACTCAAATTCTTTAACTGGCATAGTTATAAGGCAAGAAGATTATAGGACTAGGGCATTTGCAGATGATCTGGTTGTTACCCTAACACAGCCGATGGAATCAATAATCCAGATGAAAGACATTATAGAAGAATATGGTATGGTATCAGGATTTAGATTGAATCAGAAAAAAACTAAGATGATAGCTAAAAATATGACGCAAGATCGAAAACAGGAACTTGAAAGGAAGGCAGGCTTTGAAATAGTATCAAAGGTTAAATATCTAGGAGTTCAAGTTGCAGACTCAAATATAAAATTGTTCCAAAATAATTATGAGGTGTTGTGGCGAGAAGTACAAAAGGATATGGAAACTTGGAAAAAACTGCAGCTGTCTTTACTTGGAAGAATAGCAGCAGTTAAGATGAACGTTCTACCTAGATTTCTTTTTTTGTTTCAAATGATTCCGGTGCTTAAAAGTGATAAACAACTGACAGAATGGCAAAGAGGAGTGAACAAGTTTGTCTGGAATGAGAAAAAACCGAGAGTTAAATTGAAAATTATGCAAGATGCTCCAGAAAGGGGTGGTCTTAAACTTCCAAACCTACAACTGTATTATGAAGCAGCAGCTTTGTCGCAAGCAAGTGATTGGTTTGGAAGGGCAAAGACGGGAATACTGAATATAGAAAGTTATGACCTCGAATTTGGTTGGCATGCATACTTATTTTATGAAAACAAAGTGGACAAAGTATTTAACAGCCACATACTTAGGAATTCCTTGATGAGAGTATGGAAGAAGCACCGATTCAAATGGGATTACAAAATACCGTTATGGCTGGATCTTGGTCATATCATGTGGAATATAAATATAATGTCACTCGGGGGTTTTTTATACAAAGAAGTTCTTTTTAATGATGGGGGCGGATGGCAACTGAAGACATTGAACACACTGTTGGAAGAAGGGATTAATTTAACTTGGTTACAGTATAATCAACTTCAATTGAGATGGAAAGAAGATCAAAAAATTGGTATAATGATGCACGAAGAAGAACTGGTTAGACAGATAAAAGAGAAAGGCCCAATGCATATTAAGAGGGTTTATAATGTTTTGCTAGAAAGAGATTCAGAAACTGAATTGGTTAAAGATTGCATGATAAAGTGGGTGCGAAATTTTGCAGAACCAGTTATGTTGGAAACATGGGAAAAAATATGGGTCCAGAATGTTAAATTTACACAGTCGCAGAATTTGAGGGAAAATTTTTATAAAATGTTTTATAGGTGGCATTTAGATCCTAAGAAGCTGTCGTGCATGTATCCTAATGTTCAACCAAAATGTTGGAGATGTGATTGTTTAGATGCTACATATTATCATATATGGTGGACTTGCAAGAAAGTGAAGGCTTTTTGGATAAAAATTTGGTGGGTTATGCAAAATGTCCTGAAGAAAAAACTCCAATTCTCTCCACAATTGTTTTTATTGGGTATAGTTAAGGGTTTTACACTGGGTGAAACAAAGCTGATATTGTATATGGTGACAGCAGCTAGATTATTGATAGGTCAATATTGGAAAAGGGATGTTTTGCCTACTATTGAAGAATGGACTTTGAAGGTGGCCAGTTTTGCAGAGATGGCGAAGATTTCTGCATATCTAAAAGACCGGACTCAAGAGACTTATGTATGGGATTGGAAGAAGTGGATGGATTATGTACAGAATAAATATCAAACTAGGAAATATCAGATAGCTTTTAGCTGAATGTATTATACAGGGATAGAATAACTGAATGTTATGATGAAATGAATAGTATACGGGGTGGAATAGCTAGGGGTTGAAGTATTATAAAATGTGATTTCGATTTGGATTTCATCTTGAGGAAGTCATGGGGGGAGGGGAGGGTTAGGGAGGGTTGGGGGGGGGGAAACCGGGGAGAAAATATATTTGTAAAACTTTTTAAATAAAAATAAATAAATAAATCAGACTCCTTTCTTCATGATGTATGGCTACAAGCCAGATCTCAAAAACATCCATATTTTTGGTTCATACGCTTTGGTGAACATGCCCTTAGCTCAAAGAAGAAAAGGAGGTCCAGCAGCAAAGAGACTGAGATTTATGGGTATTGATGATAACTCAAAATGGAGCAAATTTATTGACTCTAAACATGTAATTGTGATTTCCCAATCTGCTAATTTTGAGGAAGATGTTGACTGGTCCAGGATTCATTCCAATGATTCTGGAGTTTATTTTCCTAGAGATGATACTGCTGATGCCGCGCAGATCGATGATCAAGATTCCACTAGTTCTTCTCAACCTGATGTTCCGTCTTCACAAGCCGCGGATGCTGACGCTAGCAACGAATGTGAGGACGAGGACAAAGCAGAAGAAGAATGGACTGTTGTTCCGAGGCGTTACAAGAGGATCACAAAGGGAATCCCTCCACAACGATATTCTTGGCAACTGACAAAAGCACCCTTGCCTTTGATTTGCAATGTTACACTTCCACCTGATACGTTCACGCAAATCAAACATCTTCCTGATTCAGAGCAAGACAAATGGTATGAAGCAATGCAGGTTGAAATGGACAGTCTAAAGAAACTTAAGGTGGTTACACCTGCAAAACCTCCAGCAAATAAAAAGGTCATTGGCACTCGATGGGTCTACAGAATCAAAAAGAAGCCAAATGGTGAGTCATTGTACAAGGCCAGACTTGTAGCTCAGGGTTTCGCTCAACGTTATCCTGAGGACTACACAAATACCTACTCACCGACAGTCTGGACTGAAAGTGTAAAAATTGCTTTAGCAACTGCAACTATCCTTGGTTTAGAAGTTTTCCAGTTTGATGTTGACACAGCTTATCTACATGCAGACCTAGATGAAGAAATCTACATGAGAGAGACCCCAGACTTCCGGTGCAGCAGTCAGGGCGTGAGGATCGGCGCGGCGTTAGCTCCGCAGGACCAATCAAATTTCCAGACCTCCGCGGCGTTTTTCTGTGCCGTTCTCAGCCCCGGAGAGGTTGAGAGAGCAGAGGGGCTTTTTTCAGAGGCGAGAGGGGGGAGTGCGACCCCTCCCCGTGACGAAGTGCGAGCTCCGAGGATCCGGAGGACAGGAAGAAGGCCGCGAAACAGCGGCCCCAAAGCCAATGACGCTGTGGTTTTGACCGGCTCGGGGAGACA
The DNA here is from genome assembly GCA_037215915.1 of Pantherophis vulpinus. Classification (NCBI taxonomy): domain Eukaryota; kingdom Metazoa; phylum Chordata; class Lepidosauria; order Squamata; family Colubridae; genus Pantherophis; species Pantherophis vulpinus. The sequence goes on from JAXLNS010000038.1 coordinate 1,462,754, forward strand.
AGGCAAAACAGAACAGACAGAGAAAGAGGAAGAAGGAGAGCGATTTGAAGATTAAAGGGACTGTGTAGCGACTGGAGAAAATAGCGGCAGCTTAAACTACAAGTGAAAGAAGCTTTTATTTACCAACTTTGTGACTATCTCACTGCTGTGGAACCGAGAGAAATGGAAATAAGACTTAATCAGACTATTGAATTATAGTGGCTAAAGAACAATAAGCCTGGATTTACCAACTACAAGAAGTGGAGGATGAATAGGGGGTAAAACATCTCCTGATCCCCCCTCCTCCCAGGAGTCTTAACAGTGAGCCCTTTCCAGTTTAATTTAATTTAATTATTTTGATGAACTCTGACGAACTATATTAATTAATTTGACACTGGTGATTAATATGCCCCTAAAGAATCAATTGACGATTTATATTTGTTTGTTTTATATATTTAACATTTAATTGTTGATAACTGTTGATCAAGTGCTTATAAGGATTGTGGATTAATTGATTGATTATTAATTTTTTTATATATATATATGTTTTCTGAGGTTTTCACGGGTGTTTGTATGTAGGTCTTCGGTTATTCGGGTTTTCTCCCGCGTAAAATTGGAGGTTTCTTGGCAACGTTTCGACGAAGTCTCATTCGTCATCTTCAGGCTGGTGTTCTCAGCTTTGTGCTTCTAGGAGCAATGTGTGTGATCGCAGCTGTTTCTTCCTTTTAACTGCCAGTGGGGGTGTGAACTGATTGGGTGGGAGCTTGGCTGTGTTCTGATTGGGCAGAGGTGTGTTCTGATTGGTTGGGGGTTTGGCTGTGCTCTGATTGGATGGGGGGGGTGGCTGTGTTCTGATTGGCTGGGTGTGTGTTCTGTTTAGGTGGGGGCTTGGTTGTGCTCGGGTCAGTCTGAGTAGCAGGGGGATTTGAGCTGGTGAGCTGTGTTGCTGTTGTTTGGCTTCGTGTTCGTGGCCGTGCTATCTCTTCATGGTGGGTGTCAGTCTGCTTCATGTATGGATTGGAGGGGTTTAAGGTGGCTAATGATGCAGCTGTGGTCTGGCTTCTGGTCCGGGGTCGTGCTTCATCATCAGTGTGGGTTCGAGTCTGCTTTCTGCGTGGATGTGTGGTGGCTACATCCTGTGTGGCTCTCGTGAGTGTGGGTCTGGTGTCATTTTTTGTGTTAGGGACTCGTCTGTCAATAAGGGCGGGTTTCCAAATGGCTGGTAGGCGGGAGGTATCATCTCGTTTATTCATGCTGTGTGGACGTTTTTCTATCTCAATGGCTTCTCTGATTATTCTGTTGTTAAAGTGTTCAGTTTTGGCGATAGTTCTGGTCTTTTTAAAGTCAATATCATGTCCTGTGGCTTTGAGGTGTTGGACCAGGGAAGAAGTTGGTTCCTCTTTTCTGACTGAGTTCTTGTGTTCTTCAATGCGTGCACTTATTCTTCTGTTCGTTTGTCCGATGTATGTGGTGGGGCAGGCGGTGCATGGGATTTCATATACTCCTTGATTTTCTAACTCAATTTTGTCTTTGGGGTTTCTTAGGATGGTGGATATTTTTCGGTTTGTGCAGAATGCTGTCTTGATGTTGTGTTTGTGGAGGATCTTGCTGATTCTGTTTGTGGTGCCTTTTATGTATGGGAGGAGGGCTTTGCCGTTTTCTTGTTCTCTGTCTTGGATTTTAGTGGGGGTTTCTTTTTGGATTAGGTTGGTAATCTTATTTCTTTGGAATCCATTGGATGTTAGTACGTTAGTGAGAGTGTGTAGTTCAGTTTTTAGATGTTGTTCATCAGCTAAGCGTTTTGTTCCGGAGATGAGTGTCTTGGCTACGGAGTTGATCTGTGCTGGGTGGTGGTGTGAGAGTGCGTGCAGATAGCGGTTTGTGTGTGTTTTCTTCTGGTAGATGGTGTGTCCTAGGGAGCCATTGGATTTTTTGTAGACTAAGACATCTAGGAAGGGAAGTTGGTTGTTCGCTTCTGTTTCCATGGTGAACTGTATTTTGGGGTGTAGGCTGTTGAGGTGTGTGAGGAAGTTGTCCAGTTTTTCTTTCCCATGTGCCCAGATTATGAAGGTGTCGTCTACGTATCTGAGCCAGAGTTTGGGTTTGTGATCAGATTTTTCTAGAGCTTGGGTTTCAAAGTGTTCCATGTAGAGGTTAGCAATGACAGGTGAGAGGGGTGATCCCATGGGTGCTCCTTCTATTTGTTTGTATTTTTGTCCATTATAGATGAAGTATGTGTTGGATAGGCAGTGGTTGGTCAGATCTAGGATGTGCTTGGGGGGGTTATATTTGTTTTGGATAGCTGTTAAGGCTTCTTTGATTGGCACTTGGGTGAAGAGGGATATGACATCGAAGCTCACAAGTAGGTCGCTGGGCTGTAAGTTTTGTTTCTTTATGATCTCTATGAACTGGAATGAGTTTTTTACGTATGAGGTGATGGATTCTGCATAGGGCTGTAGTTGTTTGGCGAGAAATTTGGCTAGGTTTTGTAGAGGTGAGCCTATGGAGCTGACTATGGGTCTAAGTGGGGTTCCTTCTTTGTGTATCTTGGGGAGACCATAAAGCTTAGGGCATCTGGATGATTTCTCTCTGGGAATGATTCTTTGCTGAATCTCTTCGCTGATGGGGGAGGCTTTTATTTTGGATCTGGTGGTTTTTTCCAGGTAGGTGGTGGGGTCTGTGTTTAGGGGTTTGTATATGGAGTCTTGGAGTAGGTTGGTTAATTTGGTTTGGTAGTCAGATGTGTTCATAACCACCGTGGCATTGCCCTTGTCTGCTGGTAGGATTATTATGCTGGTGTCTTCTTTCAGGTTAAGTAGTGCTGTCTGTTCCTCTTTGGGTAAGTTACTTTTGGGTGGCTTGCTGGTGCAGAGGATGTTGGTGATTTCGAGTCTGATTCTGTTTGCGTCGTCGGGGTTGATTTTGGTCAGGCTGGTTTCAACTCCGCATATAATGGTTTCAGTGGGGATGCTTTTGGGAGCGACTGCAAAGTTGAATCCTTTGGAAAGGACATTGGTTTCGGCTTTGGTGAGGATCCTATCTGAGATGTTATGCACTGTTTGTTTCATGTGTTGCTGTGAGGGTGGAGGGGATTGTTTCTGGCGTTCTTGTAGTCTTCGGAGTTTGTTGGTGTGTGTGTCTGTCTTGAGGGTGGTCTGTGTTTCGGCTCTCCAGACGGCAAGTTGTTTGGATTTGTCCCAAAGTGCGGGGTGGATCTTGTTGCTGAGTTTGAGGTGAAGTGTGAGGAGATCCTTGTTGATTCGGTCTAGGAGGAATCTTTTTCTGTGGAGTTCATTTCTGATTAGGGCTAGTTCTGTTCTTTTCAGAATGCGTTTGGTGGCTGCAGAGTTGGAGTGGAATTTCAGTTGGAAGCCTGTGGGGATTAAATTTTGATCTCGGCAGTTGCGTAGGAATGCAAGGTCACATAAAATGGAAGCTCTTTGGACTTCAAGTTTTTCATAGGTCCTGGTCAGATGGTGGATTTCCTCCCCGTAGAGGTGCAATATTTGTTTTCTCAGGTTTTCACGGGTGTTTGTATGTAGGTCTTTGGTTATTCGGGTCTTCTCCCACGTAAAATTGGAAGTGTCTTGGCGACGTTTCGATGAAGTCTCATTCGTCATCTTCAGGCTGGTGTTCTCGGCTTCGTGCTTCCAGGAGCAATGTGAGATCGCAGCTGTCTCTTCCTTTTAACTGCTAGTGGGGGTGTGAGCTGATTGGATGGGAACTTGGCTGTGTTCTGATTGGGTTTCTGATTGGATTCAACTTTGCAGTCGCTCCCAAAAGCATCCCCACTGAAACCATTATATGCGGAGTTGAAACCAGCCTGACCAAAATCAACCCCGACGACGCAAACAGAATCAGACTCGAAATCACCAACATCCTCTGCACCAGCAAGCCACCCAAAAGTAACTTACCCAAAGAGGAACAGACAGCACTACTTAACCTGAAAGAAGACACCAGCATAATAATCCTACCAGCAGACAAGGGCAATGCCACGGTGGTTATGAACACATCTGACTACCAAACCAAATTAACCAACCTACTCCAAGACTCCATATACAAACCCCTAAACACAGACCCCACCACCTACCTGGAAAAAACCACCAGATCCAAAATAAAAGCCTCCCCCATCAGCGAAGAGATTCAGCAAAGAATCATTCCCAGAGAGAAATCATCCAGATGCCCTAAGCTTTATGGTCTCCCCAAGATACACAAAGAAGGAACCCCACTTAGACCCATAGTCAGCTCCATAGGCTCACCTCTACAAAACCTAGCCAAATTTCTCGCCAAACAACTACAGCCCTATGCAGAATCCATCACCTCATACGTAAAAAACTCATTCCAGTTCATAGAGATCATAAAGAAACAAAACTTACAGCCCAGCGACCTACTTGTGAGCTTCGATGTCATATCCCTCTTCACCCAAGTGCCAATCAAAGAAGCCTTAACAGCTATCCAAAACAAATATAACCCCCCCAAGCACATCCTAGATCTGACCAACCACTGCCTATCCAACACATACTTCATCTATAATGGACAAAAATACAAACAAATAGAAGGAGCACCCATGGGATCACCCCTCTCACCTGTCATTGCTAACCTCTACATGGAACACTTTGAAACCCAAGCTCTAGAAAAATCTGATCACAAACCCAAACTCTGGCTCAGATACGTAGACAACACCTTCATAATCTGGCCACATGGGAAAGAAAAACTGGACAACTTCCTCACACACCTCAACAGCCTACACCCCAAAATACAGTTCACCATGGAAACAGAAGCGAACAACCAACTTCCCTTCCTGGATGTCTTAGTCTACAGAAAATCCAATGGCTCCCTAGGACACACTATCTACCAGAAGAAAACACACACAAACCGCTATCTGCACGCACTCTCCCACCACCACCCTGCCCAGATCAACTCTGTAGCCAAGACACTCATTTCCAGAACAAAACGCTTAGCTGATGAACAACACCTAAAAACCGAACTACACACTCTCACTAACGTACTAACATCCAACGGATTTCAAAGAAATAAGATCACCAACCTAATCCAAAAAGAAACCCCCACTAAAATCCAAGACAGAGAACAAGAAAACAGCAAAGCCCTCCTCCCATACATAAAAGGCACCACAGACAGAATAAGCAAAATCCTCCACAAACATAACATCAAGACAGCATTCTGCACAAACCGAAAAATATCCACCATCCTAAGGAACCCCAAAGACAAAATTGAATTAGAAAATCAAGGAGTATATGAAATCCCATGCACCGCCTGCCCCACCACATACATCGGACAAACCAACAGACGAATAAGTGCACGCATAGAAGAACACAAGAACTCAGTCAGAAAAGAGGAACCAACTTCTTCCCTGGTCCAACACCTTAAAGCCACAGGACATGATATTGACTTTAAAAAGACCAGAACTATCGCCAAAACTGAACACTTTAACAACAGAATAATCAGAGAAGCCATCAAGATAGAAAAACGCCCACACAGCATGAATAAACGAGACGATACCTCCCGCCTACCAGCCATTTGGAAACCTGCCCTTATTGACAAACGAGTCCCTAACACGACGAATGACACCAGACCCACACTCACGAGAGCCACACAGGATGTCACCACCACACATCCACGCAGAAAGCAGACTCAAACCCACACTGATAATGAGCCACGACCAAGGACCAGAAGCCAGACCGCAGCTGCATCATTAGCCACTTTAAACCCCTCCAATCCATACATGAAGCAGACTGACACCCACCATGAAGAGCTCGCACGGCCACAAACACGAAGCCAAACAACAACAACGCAGCTCACCAGCTCAAATCCCCCTACAACTCAGACTAAGCTGAGCACAACCAAGCCCCCACCCAAACAGAACACACACCCAGCCAATCAGAGCACAACCAACCCCCCATCCAATCAGAGCACAGCCAAGCCTCTAACCAATCAGAACACACCTCCACCCAATCAGAACACAGCCAAGTTCCCATCCAATCAGCTCACACCCCCACTAGCAGTTAAAAGGAAGAGACAGCTGCGATCTCACATTGCTCCTGGAAGCACGAAGCCGAGAACACCAGCCTGAAGATGACGAATGAGACTTCGTCGAAACGTCGCCAAGACACTTCCAATTTTACGTGGGAGAAGACCCGAATAACCAAAGACCTACATACAAACACCCGCGAAAACCTGAGAAAACATATATATATATATATATATATATATATATATATATATATATATATATATGCTTAGATTGTATATTAAATTTAGATAGATAAGATTATATAGGATTGAGACTAAGAATAGTAAGAGTATACTCAAAGGGGGTGTTAAGTTAAATAGACGAAGCAATAATTGTGTATGATAAGCTGGGAAGATCTCTTTTGCTTAGCCAATATGTCCACCACAGTTACATCCACGAAAGTAACAAAGAAATATATAGCCCCTACAGTGGCATCCTCCCCGATAACTACTCCTCCAGGATTAAAGAAATCGTCGGAAAATTTACCATCAGCAGAGAAGCCAATTACGATGCAAGGCATGCAGGCAATGTTCCAAAATATTCAAGAAATCATGGAAAAAAATCAAGAATCAATTGCTAAAAGTTTTGATGATCTAAAGGCTGAGATGAGTGGACTAAAAGGAGAAATTATACAAATGAAGGAGACTTTGGGAGAAGTGAAAACAACTATTTTGGAACATGAAGAACGATTGGTAGAGGTGGAAAAAACTTCTGAAAGAGCTGAAATTCAAATTGATAAGTGTGAAAAGAAGTATGCGCAAGCGGTGGGGAAAATTGAGGACGAAATAGTCTTTTTAGAGATGGAAAAATCTGCTTTTTTTCTACGTCTCCAAAATGTGGTTGAGGATAAAGAGGAACAGCTGGATGAAATTGTGGGAGAAGTAATTGCAGAAGTAGTGGGGAGGAGGAAAGAGGACGTACGTGGCGATATAGACGAAGCATACCATGTATATACTAATTATGCGAGACGTCACAACTTGCCCAGAGAAGTATATGTGAGGCTAACCAAAAAGACTTTAAGAGACGAAACTCTCCATAAAGCTAGGGATCAGACTGTTACATATAAAGGACGGCAGATCACAATTCTAAAACAGATCCCTAGAAGAGTGAGAGAGCAGAGGCATAACTACCAATGTATAACTTTACAATCGAGAAAACATAATGCACCGTATCAATGGTTACTGCCTGAAGGACTCTTAGTGACATGGCAAGAGCGGAAAATTAAAATTGAGAATATATATGATGCACAAGATTTTTGTGAGACTTATTTTGGACATGGCGAAAGCGAAAGAGACAAAGAAGTAATTAAAGAGAGTCAGAGAGATCAGAAAGAGGAGTGGAGAAAGGAGAGAGGAGCACAAGCAGATTGTGGAAAGGGAAAAAGAAATGGGAGGAGGGGGGAAGAAGGGGGTGTGGAAGAATACGGGGTAGAGACTCGCTTAGCAGCTAAGATTAAAGAGGCAAATAGAGAGAAATGAATCAAGGTGTGAGATTACTGACAGTAAATGTCAATGGTCTTAATGCCGCGACAAAAAGAAAACGTATTTTATCTAAAATAGTGAAAGCCAAAACGGATATAACATGTTTACAAGAGACCCATATTAAATTGTCACAAACAAATTTATTGAAATGTCCCAAGGCTGGGAAACTGTTTGTAGCGGCTTCTGAGGAGAGGAAAAGAGGAGTAGCTATATTTGTAAAAGAACATCTCGTGCCAAAACAACTATTTGCTGACGAAGAGGGAAGAATACTAATGTTAGAAGTGGAACTATTACAAAATAAGGTACTATTGATTGGAATTTATGCCCCTAATGCTAAACAAAGCTTATTCTTCCGAAGAATACGAAGAGAAATCAGAGAAATGGAATACGAGCAAATATGTCTCATGGGTGACTTTAATGCAATTATTGATAGGACACAAGATCATAAAACAGGAGACTCTACCAAAAAAGGAAACAAAGGACAACATAAGAGGATTTTACCAGCTATCTGTAAGGAAATGAGAGACGAATTAGGATTGAAAGACGCCTGGCGTGACCATAATTTAAATGTGGAGCAATTTACCTATTATTCCTCTAGACATAAATCGTGGTGCAGATTGGACATGATCTGGATGTCACAGGAACTCAATTCCCAGATAGTAGAAATTAGAATTTTGCCGAACGATTGGGCGGATCATAATCCAGTTTTGGCAGTATTTAAGGAAGAGGGGAAAAATAGAAGGAGATGGATGATGAGAACAGAGATATTAAATGAAAGTGAATTTACACAAAAAATGAAGACAGAAATAACCCTCTTCTTTCAAGAAAATAGGACACCAGGAATGCCATTACAAATAATTTGGGATACTGCTAAGGCTTTCATAAGAGGTCTTATTATAAAACATATGGCCATCAACATAAAAAAGAAGAGCAAGAAAGGAATGAGATAGTAAATGAATTAATGAAAGCTGAGAAACAGCTACAAGATAACCCTCTATCTATGGAAGCGAAAGAACAGGCAATATTGTTAAAACATCGGCTTAATATTTTAGAGTTGGACAAATTGAAAGATAAGATAAGAGTAGCAAAGCAAAAACACTTCGAATCAGCTAATAAATTAGGAAGATGGCTAACATATAGACTTAAAAAAGAGAAACAAAATAGACGAATTGATCAGTTAGAAGATAAGGATGGAAACTTAATAAGAGATAAAGGAGGAAAGGAAAAAATTGCAGTGGACTTCTATAAAGAATTATATAAAGAAGAAGAGACTTTTACAGGTGCGATAAAAAACTATTTAGAGAATTCAGATTTACCCAAAATATCTAATTTAACGAAAGAAATATTAGAAGAGGAGATTACCTTAATGGAGATTGAGAGAGCAGTGAAGAAACAAGGGAATTTAAAAACACCTGGCACAGATGGACTCCCGGTGGAGTTATATAAAACAATGTTTGAGGTAATGGGAGAACATATGAAAGATCTATTCAATGAAGTTCTAGAAAAAGCAGAAATTCCCCAGTCATGGAGAGAGGCCAATATTAGCTTAATCCCAAAAGAAGACCCCCCCCCCCATCGACAGATATAAAAAATTACAGACCAATATCTCTTTTGAATTCCGATTATAAAATCTTCACAACAATTTTGGCAAATAGACTAAAAGGCTTCCTGAATGAATTCATACATACTGACCAAAATGGGTTTTTACCATCACACCAAATACGAGATAACTTGAGAATTATGCTAAACGTTTTGGAATACTATGAACAGCATCCAGGCAAACAACTTGCACTAGTATTTATAGATGCCCAGAAGGCTTTTGACAGGGTTAACTGGGAGTTTATATTAGCGCAGCTAGATTACATGGGTTTTGGACAGAGATTTACAAATGCAATTAAAGCTATTTATTCTAAGCAAAAGGCTAGATTACTGATAAATGGAGACCTAACAGAAGAATTTTTTATTAATAAAGGCACAAGACAGGGTTGCCCCCTCTCCCCCTTACTTTTTATTTTGACACTAGAGACTTTATTACGAAAAATAAGGAACGAGGGAAAAGTAAAAGGACTGAGAGTAGGGCAACAAGTATACAAGACTCAGGCCTTTGCCGATGATATGGTCTTCATCTTGGAAGAACCGATAAAATCCTGCATACACCTTTTAGAGATGATTGAGGAATTCGGGGCAGTAGCAGGATTATTGATTAATAAAAAGAAAACAAATTTATTAACAAAGAATATCTTAGAGGAAGATAAGAAAGAATTACAGGAAGTGACTGGGTTGAAAATAGTTAATAAAATTAAATACTTGGGAATTTGGTTATCTGGTAGATGTTCAAGTATACAAGAGGAGAACTACAATAAATTACTATCTCAAACAAGGAAAGACTTAGACAAATGGGGTAAAATACAAGTCTCACTTCTAGGACGAGTAACAACAGTTAAATCGTATATTCTTCCAAAATTTAATTTTCTATTCCAAACTGCCCCAGCGAATTTATCCAAAAAATTTTTTAGGGAACTAAACCAAATAATAACTAAATTTATCTGGCAGGGGAAAAAGCCAAGGATTAAGAAAAAGATGATGCAGGAGACAAGAGAAAGAGGAGGCCTAGGACTACCATGTTGGGAGAATTACTATTCAGCAGCGTTATTAACGTGGGTAAAAGAATGGATTACCTTGGGTAATAATCGTCTTCTTAAACTAGAAGGATACAACCTACAACAGGGATGGCACATGGCACTCTGGCGAAATGGCTCCCCACAAAGTAAATGGTTTACTAGACATTATATAAGAAATATTCTAATTCGAAATTGGGATAAGATCAGTAGAAAATATTATATTAAAACACCATGCTGGATATCTCCTGTGGAAGCATTGACATATCCTAAACTTTACAACCCAACAAAGAATTTAACATACAAGGATTTATTGAATGTACAGAGTAAACTAAAATCCAAACAGGAATTGAACACATTAGGAATACAAATAGACTGGTGGACCTATTTGCAGATTCAATCCAAATTCAAAAAAGACAGAGATGGAAAAGGCATATATGTGGAGTTACAAAAATTAGATAAAATTTTGATGGGCCAAGAAAAAGGCATGATTTCAAAAAGTTATAAATTACTAATGGAATTAGAGATAGGTGATGAGATAATCAAAGACACAATGATTGCTTGGGGAAAAATTTTTGGGTATCCTATTCATTTAGATAAATGGCAAGGGATATGGTGGGAAAATATGAAATTAGTAGTCTCCACGACCTACAAGGAAAATATCTATAAGATGATATATAGGTGGCATCTCTCCCCTGATAGATTGGCTAAAATGTTTGTTGGACAATCGGCGATTTGTTGGAAATGTGGGCAAGAAAAAGGCACGTATTATCATCAATGGTGGACATGCCAGGAAGCAAAAAAATTTTGGGGGAAAATTAAAAAATGGTTGAATGAGATTTTAGTATAAAAAATTGAATGGTCACCAGAGACATGCTTGCTCGGCTCCAAACCGGATAAGATCAAGAAAGATTCATGGTATCTAGCTCTACACATTATTACAGCAGCGAGACTGATATACGCTCAATATTGGAAAAACCAGAATATCCCATCAGAGGAAGCTATCATAAAAAAGATTCTGGATTGGGCAGAAGCTGATAAATTAACCAAAAAATTAAAAGATAAAGACCAAACACAAACATGTTTATCCTGGGAGAAATTATATATTTGGCTAGAGAAGAGAATATCATAACCCAAAATAAATATGGAAGGATTGTTAAGAAGGAAACTATATTAAGTGAGGTCGGTTAGACCTAATCGAAATTTTAAGAGGGATGAGTTGCTCTTTCTCCCCTGGAATGTAATATTATATTGAATACTCAGATATGAAGGTACCATTTGTACCTATCACTTGTGTGTTATTTGTAATGTTCTTTGTGTTATATGTTATTTATATGGTGTACTGTTATTTTTTTTGTTTGTTTTTAAACAAAAATGTAAATAAAGACTATTTAAAAAAAAAAAAAGAAAGAAATCTACGTGAGAGGTCCTCCAGGGTTCCGACAGCAAGAAGGGGATACCTGGTTTCTAAACAAAAGTCTTTATGGTCTGAAACAGTCTGGTTTAATGTGGTACTTATGTCTTACTGACAAACTAAATTCAATGGGCTTTATTAAGTCCGAAACTGATGAGTGCGTGTTCACAAAAAGATCTAACAATACATATGAGATAGTTCTTGTTTATGTTGATGATATTGTTTATATTGGTCCAAATAAGAAAATGAGTGAAATTTTTGCCAAAGCTTTGCAGAGATATTTCACATTGAAATCATTGGGTCATATTAGCACTTATTTAGGTGTTCAGAAAGAAAAAACACAGAAGGGGTTTAGTCTTTCACAAGAGGATAAAATTGAACAAATTTTGCATCATAGCAACATGAAGGATGCTAACACAACAAAGACACCCATGCAAACAGATTTTCACAACTTAACACATGAAGCAAGTCCTGAGTTCGAGGATCAAACACTTTATCGTTCAGTTATTGGGTCACTGTTATACATTAGTAGTTGGACCAGACCCGACATTGCACTTAGTGTTAATCTCTTGTCTCGACACGTAGGTAAGGCAAAACAGTTTCATTGGACATGTGTTAAGAAATTATTGAAATACCTAAAGCACGCTAAACATATGAAGTTATTGTTAGAACCGACACATACTGATTATGCAGAATTATGTTGTTATGCAGATTCTGATTGGGTGAGTGATAAGAAATCACGTAAAAGTACTTCAGGTTATATGATGTTCTTAAATGGATGTCCTGTTTACTGGCAAGTGCGTAAGCAGAATTTTGTTTCTTGTTCATCTACCGAAGCTGAATATGCTTGTGTTTCAGATGCATGTAATTCTCTAACATGGTTTGATGCTTTGGTCACAGATATCTGGACACATCCGATCCGACCGATCACCGTGATGGAAGACAATGAATCGGTGGTTTATATTTCTGAATCACATTTCACAGGTTCTAGGTCCAGACACATTGACATCCGTTATCAAAACATAAAACAATTAGTGAAACAAGGTTTTGTAATAATAATAATAATAATAATAATAATTTTATTTCTATACCGCCCTTCTCCCGAAGGACTCAGGGCGGTGTACAGCCAATTTAAAAACACAAGACACAACAATAATTAAAAATTAAAATAATTAAATAAATTTGGCCGATTTAAAACCCCAAAAATTTAAAATACCCCAATTTAAAATTATTAAGTCGATAGCCCGGCCTGGCGGAACAACAGGGTCTTCAATGCGCAACGAAACACCCGGAGGTCGGAGATCTTGCGTATTTCCGGGGGCAGTTCATTCCACAGGGCTGGGGCTCCCACAGAGAAGGCCCTCCCCCTGGGTGTCGCCAGCCGACATAACTTGGCTGATGGCACCCTGAGGAGACCCTCTCTGTGGGAGCGGACTGGTCGGTGGGAGGCTATTGGTGGCAGAAGACGGTCTCGAAGGTACCCGGGTCCTATGCCATGGAGCGCTTTAAAGGTGGTAACCAACACCTTGAATCGCACCCGGAAGACCACCGGGAGCCAGTGCAGCTCGCGCAGGAGGGGTGTCACGCGGGCACAACGGGTTGCGCCCATAACCACCCGCGCGGCCGCATTCTGGACCAGTTGGAGCCTCCGAGTGCTCTTCAAGGGGAGCCCCATGTAGAGAGCATTACAATAGTCCAGCCGGGAGGTGACAAGGGCATGAGTGACTGTGCGCAAGGCGTCCCGGTCCAGAAAGGGCTGCAACTGGCGGATCAGGCGAACCTGATAAAAGGCCCCCCTGGCCACGGCCGTCATATGCTCTTCTAAAGACAGCCGTGCATCCAGGAGGACACCCAGATTGCGAGCCCTCTCTGTGGGGGGCAAAGATTCACCCCCAATAGTCAGCGATGGCACCTGCTGACTATATCGGGACGCCGGCAGCCACAGCCACTCGGTCTTGGATGGGTTGAGTCTGAGCCTGTTCCTCCCCATCCAGACCCGCACGGCCTCCAGGCAGCGAGACATCACAGCAAGGGCATCGTTGGGGTGGTCTGGGGTGGAAATGTACAGCTGAGTATCATCAGCGTACAGATGACACTTCACCCCAAAACCACGGATGATCTCACCCAGTGGCTTCACATAAATGTTGAACAGAAGGGGCGAGAGGACCGACCCTTGTGGCACTGTAAAATTGCAGTATGTATCTACACATGATCAAATTGCTGATATGCTCAACAAACCGCTTCCAGCAGCTCAACACGAGTATCTGCGTAAGAAGATGTGCCTTATTTGATGATGTACCTGATATTCGCTCAACTGGCAAAGAAGGGGTTGTCGCTGCGTTTTTGTATTTACCAGATGAGCTCTTATTTTTGAACTTTCAGACTTACCGTAGCTTGCCAAGTTCTTATCTTTAAGCTAACTGCGCATGTCTACATTCTTTTCCTTTTTTCTTTGTTCTCCGGCCAAGAGAGGTGGCTGGGAAAGCTTTGCCAAGATGTAATTAATTAGCTAGTAAGATGTTTTATTTTCGTTATAACAAATAAATGAGTTTTTCTTAGAAAATATATCTTCGGGTTTATTTTCTTAAAGTATACTTCAAGGAAATGGTCACAATCCATTCTCTAATCAAGGTGCAATTACCCAAAAGCAGAATGGGATTAATTGTCACCCTGACAGGTTCTTATGGTGGAAGTAACAATGAACTATAAACAAACACTTTTAGTGGCGATATACGCCCCAAATGATAACCAAGAAGATTTTTATGGGAAATTACACAGGAAAATAATAGAATTTGAATATGAAAATATCTGCATGATGGGTGATTTTAATGCAATAACAGAAGTTGATTTGGACTACAAAACTACAAAGATAAATAAGAAGTCCAGGAAAACTCTTCCAAAAGCTTTTTTTACAATGGTGGAGGAATTAAGCATTCAAGATACTTGGAGAGGAAGATATCCAAAAGAAAAACAATATACTTTCTACTCAAATAGACATATGTCATGGTCTAGAATAGACACGATGTGGGTATCAACCGATTTATTAGCTAATGTACAAGATATAAATATTGAAGCAAGCACATGGGCAGATCATAATCCGATCACAATTATATGGAAGGGACAAAAGAAGAGATCAAGATGGACATTAAATCAAACAATATTAAATGAAAAAGAGTTTCAACAATTTATGGAGAAAGAATTGGTTTTCTTTTTCAGAGAAAATAACAAGGAAGATACCTCACTACTAACTGTGTGGGACACAGCGAAAGCATACATTCAAAGATTGGCAATGACTTACAGTATTTGGGAAAAAGGAACAAAAAGAAAAGACAAACTCAAAAAAAATTGGAATAGGAGTATAAGAAATTAGAGATGGAACTACAGAAAGATACACAAAATAAAAAGATTAAAAATCAAATGGACCTAAAAAAACATGAATTGAATTTAATTGAAAAAGACGACTTGGCACTTAAAATAAAGACTTCTTAGCAAAATTTCTTTGAAAATGCAAACAGGCCAGGAAGATGGTTGGCATACAAAATGAAAAAGGAGAGAGAAAAAAAGTTAATTAATCAACTAACAGATGAGGAGGGAACTGTATGTTATCGAAATGAAGAAAAGAAAAAAATAGTACAGAAATATTACGAGAAACTCTATAAACAAGAGACAATATCAGAAGAAAGGATACAACAATATTTAGATAAATCTGAAGGCTTTCGGTGACGTCACCGCAATGGACGGCTGGACAGAGTGAAAGCTCTATATCCAGCTTTCCCTTTTCTACAAACGGCGGCTTTATTTAGCCATTGCAAACCGCGGAGAGGTTTGTGAAGGAGAGTGGATACCGAGGCGTGTGTGGAGGTGGCATCTTCCACACGCTGAAGACCCCCCCCCCCCCCGGGGTGCCTTTGTAGGAAGAGGGTGGCAGAATGCCGCTCTGAAGCAGTGACTGATCCTCTTGGAAAGGGAAGCCAATCTGTCATGGTGTAAACTATTGGACTGAGATTGCCGTGCTGAGTGAGTGGGAGAGAAGAGAACAATACTAGCCTCTTTGAACTGTATTGGCTAACTGAAAGTGAGCGGCTGGAGTGGAGACTGGCCATTTTTGACTTTTGTGGTGTGGAGCCAGCTGTTTTTTGTTGTTGATTTTTTGGAACAGCGGCAGCGGAGTGATTGGAGTTAGCTGTGGTTATTTCCTTTTGGTTTTTATTTGGGTTTCTGGAAACATTCCCTTTGTGTGTTAAAGATTGGAGACGTTTGGTGATCATTTGGCTGCTTCTTATTTGAGACTCTCTTGAGATTTCTCTGTTTAAAGAACTCCTGGTGCATGCCAGACTGAGGGATACATAGTGACTTGACATTTTTCCCTTTCCCTTTCTGATCGTTATTGTCGGAGCTGTCTACAAGTGGAAGAGCTGTTTTTTCCACCTTGTGGCTGAAGCTGGTACAGCAGGGAAGAGAAAATCTGAGTCACTGAGAAAGAGAATTAACTGGCTTGTGTTGGAAATAGTTTTTAAGGGCTATAGCCTATGCTGATTTGGAAGAAATTCTGGCGTGACCCAGAAATGTCTACAATGTCTATGGTTACTAAAGTGAATAAGAAGACCCTAGCTTTCCCTGCATCTGCATCTCCATTGGCTTCAACAAGATCTGCTGAAGATATGTCATCGGTTGGAAAGTCTCCCTCTATGCAGGCTCTCCAAGCCATGCTCCAGACCATCCAGGAATCGATGACCAAGAATCAGGAAATGATGTTTAGGAATTTCAAAGACTTGAGAACGGATGTTAAGAGTGAGATGGGAGGAGTCAGAGAAGAGGTTAAACAAATAGGTGAGAAGCTTGGAGAACTGCAACAGGCAATAATTAAACAGGAGGAAAGGATGCGGGAGGTGGAGACAAGGACAGAAAGGTGTGAACAACGGATAGATGGATGGGAAAAAAAACAAGTGATGGCTAACAGGGAGCTTGAAGATGAGATCATCTTTCTCAAGATGGAAAGATCCTCCTTTTTTCTTAGGCTCCAGAATGTGGCAGAAGATAAGGGAGAGAGACTGGACGAGATTGTGGGGGAGATGGTAGCAGGAGCCCTGGAAGTAGACAGACCCTCAGTACAATGTGATATCGACGAAGTATTCAGGGTGTTCACTAGTTACGCGAAGAGGCACAATCTCCCTCGTGAAGTTCATGTGCGTTTTAATAAGAAGGCCCTATGCGAGGAATTTTTCCGACGCACAAGAGACCAGAATATTACTTATAGGGTCCACCAAGTGACTATCCTAAAGCAAATTCCGAGATGGGTCAGAGAGCAGAGAAGGAGGTACCAATTCCTCACTTTACAGTTGAGGAAGAATGCAATCCCCTACCGTTGGCTCCTACCGGAAGGATTGCTGGTTACTTGGCGAGATAGACGAATTAGAATAAGGAACTTGCAGGATGCAAAAGAGTTTTTTGAACAACAACTTAATATGGTGGATTTGGATATGGAGGAGGAGGTAGAAAGTAGAAGTTTGGAGGAGTCTCAGGAAGAGGATAATATGAGAACTGGTGAAGGTAAAAGTGACAGAAAGAACAGAAAGGAGGACCAAGGAAGAGGAGGAACAGCGACGGCACAAAGAGAGACAAGACAGACGAAAAAAGTCCAAACAGCAGGAAAGTAAGGGCTGACTAGGAGGAAAGGGATGGGAGAAACTGTACGCTTGCTATCGGTAAACATTAATGGTTTAAATGCTCCTATTAAAAGAAAAAGGATAATGAATAAATTAAGAAAATGTAAATATGATATTATTTGTCTACAAGAGACGCATATAAAAAAGTCTCAAGATAGCTTATTAGAAAATTCTAGATTAGGTAAAAAATTTACCTCACTAGCTGATAAAAAAAAAAAAGAGGAGTGATGATTTATGTGCATCATCATTTGGTGGCCAAGAAAGTATTCGCAGATCAGGAAGGTAGAGTATTTTTTTTTATTGCAAAAGTTTTACAATTACATTTTCACCCCTTTTTCCCCCACCACCACCCACCCCAAACTTCCCAACCTCCCTAACCCTCCCTAACCCTCCCCTCCCCCCAGACTTCCCTATATTATACTCATATCTGGTAAAAAAAATAAAAAAAACCCTTAATATAAAACTTGTGTAAAAACTTGAACCGCTCCCTCCCCTTTATAATTTTTCTTTTTACCCTCATTACATTAAAATATTTCTAATACATTATTTTCAAATAAAAGCTATTTGATACTTTCTAGTTTGATATTTGTTCTGAACATATTCTATCCACTTTTTCCATTCCCATTCATAAGTCTCTTGTGAACAATCTTTTAAGTATGCTGAAATCTTCGCCATCTCTGCAAAACTGGCCATCTTCAAAGTCCATTCCTCAATAGTGGGCAAGGCTTCATTTTTCCAATATTTACCTATCAACAATCTTGCTGCTGTTATCATATACAATATCAGTTTTGTTTCACCCAATGTAAAACCCTTAACTATACCCAATAAAAACAATTGTGGAGAGAATTGAATTTTTTTCTTCAAAACATTCTGCATGACCCACCAAATTTTTATCCAAAAAGCCTTAACTTTCCTACAGGTCCACCAAACATGATAATACGTAGCATCCAAACATTCACATCTCCAACATTTTGGCTGAACATTAGGGTACATACATGACAACTTTTTGGGATCTAAATGCCATCTATAAAACATTTTATAGAAATTTTCCCTCAAATTCTGCGACTGTGTAAATTTAACATTCTGAACCCAAATTTTTTCCCATGTTTCCAACATCACTGGTTCTTCAAAATTTTGTGCCCACTTAATCATACAATCTTTAACTAATTCAGTTTCTGAATCCCTTTCTAACAAAACATTATAAAGCCTTTTGATATGCATTGGACCTTTCTCTTTTATATGTCTAACCAATTCTTCCTCGTGCAACATAATACCAGTTTTTTGGTCCTCTTTCCATCTCAATTGTATTTGATTATATTGTAACCAAGTTAGATTAATCCCTTCGTCCAACAGTGTCTGCAATGTCTTCAGCTGCCATCTGCCCGCATCTGTAAAAAGAACCTCTTTGTATAAAAACCCCCCGAGTGACATTATATTTGTATTCCACAAAATATGACCAAGATCCAGCCATAGCGGTATTTTATAATCCCATTTGGATCGGTGCTTCTTCCAAACTCTCATCAAAGAGTCTCTAAGTATATGGCTTTTAAATACTTTATCAACTTTGTCATCATAAAATAAGTAGGCATGCCATCCAAATTCAAGATCAAAACTTTCTGCATTCAATATTCCAGCCTTTTTACTTCCAAACCAATCACTTGTTAAAGTTAAAGCTGCTGCATCATAATATAACTGTAGGTTTGGAAGTTTAAGACCTCCTCTTTCTGGAACATCTTGCATAATTTTCAATTTCACTCTCGGCTTTTTCTCGTTCCAGACGAACTTATTCACTCCAGTTTGCCAAACTTTCAATTGTTTATCACTTTTAAGCACCGGAATCATTTGAAACAAAAAAAGAAATCTTGGCAAAATGTTCATCTTAACTGCTGCTATTCTTCCAAGTAGAGACAGCTGCAGTTTTTTCCAAGTCTCCATGTCTTTCTGCACCTCTCGCCACAACACCTCATAATTATTTTGAAACAATTTCATGTTTGATTCTGCAACCTGAACTCCTAGATATTTTACCTTTGGTACAATCTCAAAACCTGCCCTCCTTTCAAGCTCATGTTTACGATCTTGTGTCATGTTTTTAGCTATCATTTTAGTCTTTTTTGGATTCAATCTAAAACCTGAAACTTTACCATAGTCTTGTATAATGTCCTTCATCAGGATTATTGATTCCATTGGCTGTGATAGGGTAACAACCAGATCATCTGCAAATGCCTTTATTCTGTAATCCTCTTGCCTAATCATTATACCTTTCAAGATATTAGAGTCCCGTATTGTATTTAGCAAGACTTCTAGTGTTAAAATAAATAAAAGTGGGGACAGCGGACATCCCTGTCTTGTTCCTTTTTCAATTTTGAACTCTGTTGTCAAACTTCCATTAATAATGATCTGTGCCTTTTGCTCTTGGTAAATTGCTGAAATCGCCTGTATAAATTGATCCCCAAAGTCCATCTTTTTTAAAGTCTTTAGTAGAAAATTCCAATCCACTCTATCAAAGGCCTTCTCTGCATCCAAAAAGACCAGCACTGCAGGAATCTGTTTATTCTTCTCAAGATATTCCAATAAATCTATTACTTGCCTTGCATTATCCTTCATGTATCTGCCCTCGATAAATCCCGCTTGATCATCATGAATCACCTTTTGGATTACTGGCATCAACCTGTTGGCTAATACTTTCGCATAAATTTTATAGTCTGTATTCAAAAGAGATATTGGTCTGTAATTCTCTGGTTTTTTAGGACCAACTTGTTCTTTTGGTATCAAAGATATATAAGCTGTTGTCCATGATGGGGGTATTTTACCCCCTTGTTGAATATTGCAAAATAAATCTCTAAGTTGTTCCACCATTTCAGCTTGCAAAGTTTTGTAATACACTGCGGTCAAACCATCCGTGCCAGGAGCTTTGGCTGTTTTTAACTGTTTAATTGCTACTATTATCTCCTCCTCTGTTATAGGATAATTCATTCTTTCCTTTTGTTGATCAGTAATTTTTGTAACTCTTTTATCGTTTAAATATTTTTCTATAAGTCCATTCTGCACCTCCTCTTTGGCGTATAGTTTGGTATAATAGTCCACAAAAGCTTCTTTAATTAATTTTTGTTGAAAAATTTCTTTCCCTCCAATATCAATACTATCAATAGTCCGTATACTCTGTTTTTTCCTCAATGTGTAAGCCAACCATCTGCCCGGTTTATTAGCGTTACAAAATGTATTGTGCTTCGCATATTGTATGTTTGTTGCAACTTGTTCCGCCATAAGCATTTGAAATTGATCTTTCAAAAGTTTTATAGCACCGCATATTCTTTCATCTGTTGGATTTTTAATAAGTAACTGTTCTTTATTCTTTATTTCTATTTCCAATTCAGATCTTTTCTTTTGTCGAATCAGTCTATGTTTAGCGTTCATGTAGATAAGCACCCCTCTCATATAAGCTTTACTTGCATCCCACACAATTTCTATTGGGGTACCTTTATTCAAATTTATTTCAAAAAATTCTTTCAAGTGCTTTTTAAGTTCTGTTGTGTTTTTTTCATATCTGAACAAGTTCTCATTTAATCTCCAAGAACGTCTCTCAATCTTATCCATCTCAATTTCTATCCATACTGGGCTATGGTCAGTCAAAGTTCTTGGAAAAATGTTTGTTCTTTTTGTCTTGACAAGTAAATCATCTGACAACAAAATGAAATCAATCCTAGAGAAGGATCTATGTCTATCTGAAAAAAAAGTATAGTCCAGTTCTTTTGGGTTATGTATTCTCCAAATATCTTTTAGTTCCAAATCTTCTTTCATATCAAAAAAGGTCTGAGGTAACCTAATCCTAGATTTCGCTGAACTCCTTTTGTCTAATTTAGAGTCTATTACTCCATTCCAGTCTCCCATGATTAAAATAGATCTATAGTCCCATTGTAGTATTTTAGTATGTAACATTTTATAAAAATAATCCTGTTGTTGGTTGGGAGCATAAATTCCTATCAAAAGAATTTGGCCATATGTTGTAAGTAATTCAATTGCTACAAACCTACCATCTTCATCTGTTTCTATAACTTTAGCCGTAAATTTCTTATTTACATAGATAACCACACCATTCTTTTTTTGCAACGTTGAAGATATAAAATGTATTCCTAGTTTGGAGTTTATCAAGTATTTTTGATCTTGAACTGTAATATGCGTTTCTTGTAGACAAATTATATCATTATTAAATTGTTTCAAATATGTAAATAATTTCTTCCTTTTCTGTGCTGAATTCAACCCATTCACATTCCAAGATAAACACTTAAGCGTCATCTTCCTCTTTCTGGAGCAAAGAGCAGAATAATCGAATGTCATCCGAAAGCTTCGATCTTGCTCCCCCCATGGCTCCAGTCTCTTGTGCAGTACTCTTAACTGCCTTCTTGTCTTGTCTTTCCTGTTGTTGTTGTTGCTTTTGTTTAAGTAACTTAGATTGAGCTCGAGTTATACGTTGATCCTTAACTTCGATCATCCGAACCGGGTCCAAGATTGGAGAAAATTCCAGCAAAGGCTCATCCAGAAAACCTCCTTCTGCGCCTTGCATTTCCTCTAGTTCCTGCTTAGACTGTTCTTGCAATTCTCGTTGAGGTTGCTTCTCATCACTCTCCTTAATCTCCAAAACTGTAGATGTACGTGGGGATGGTGTTCTTTCCTTAAGAATAGTACTGTAAAAGTGCTCTGCCTTCTCCACGGTGTTCAAACGATATCTTTCTCCCTTGTATCTCAAAATTATACCAACTGGGGCGTCCCACCGAAATGGTATCTGTAGATTTTGCAATTCTTTAACAAGAAAGCCAAATTCTTTTCTGGTTTTCAGCATTTTAGGAGGTAATTCTTTATAAATTCCAATTCGTGAGCCCCCCACTTGCACAGAGGTGTAAAAGGATTTTTGCAGGATGTCATTTCTTATTTCTCTATCTGTAAAATATATGACCACATCTCTGGGCAATTGTCTTTGTCTGGCCACCCAAGAATTCACTCTGTAAATTTTATCTATTTTGTGAAAAACCACATCAGGATTAACTTGTAGAATCTTGGCCAGGGCCTCAGAACAAACCTGTCTCAAATCCTGTCTTTCCTCTTCTCGAATTCCTCGAAGCCGTATTGCAAACTCCATTGCCCTGAATTGTACCATCACAATCTCATTTTCAACTCTTTGCATTTTATTGTCAACATCAGCAATTTTATAATCATTGTCTTTCATCTTAACATTAACTTCTGATTTAAATTCTTCAACTTTAGAATCAACTTTCATAATAAATTCTGCCAGGCCAGACGCCACTTCTGATATTTTTTTGGTCACCTTATTTTGATTCTGTTTCACCATATCTTTAACTTCATTAATTTCCTGCATAAATTCCTGGTGTGACTTTTGAAGTTTATCATCTATCTCCTGTTGAGATTTTTGAAATTTGTCATCCAGAATTTTAGAAATAAATTCTTTTAAATCTCCCACGTCAAAATCTTTTTTCTGAGTCTGTATCTGTTGTTCAAGGGGAGGCTGTGCTTTATGTGTGGGAGATCCACCTCCTGTTGCCTTCGCTTCCTGCTTCTTTGAGGCCATCCTGCCACGTAAGCTAGTTTTACTAAAAAAGGAAGTTCTTCTTCCTCTCCCACCTCCACAAAGACTTCTGAAAAAGTCCCCCAGATTTATTCAAATAAAAAGTAAAGTAAAGCAAAGTCCAGTATTGAAAAAGGAGAAATTTCTCTCTTATTCTCTTGTTACCAGCGAGGCAACTTCGTAACAGTTTAAAAGCTTTGTAACAAAGCAAGATAAGTTCAGCAATCCACACTTGCCAGCTCGTTAACTCTAAGGCTAAGCGCCATGTTTTTACAGTTCACTTTCACTCATCCGCATTTTTTCGTTCAGTTTAGAAAGCCAGAAAACTCTAATACTTGCGATTCCGAGTTTCAGGGTTCAAGTAAAAATATACTGCTTGTTAAGGCTGGTTCCTTTCCTTTGAATTTGAAGTTTCCTGTAGCCGGCTTGTTCTGCAAAAGCAGACTTGTCCCACGCCGCCCGGAGTCCAGCAGGTTGAACGGGAGCCGCTCCTGTTCCCTCCCCTATTCCCCGGGGGGGGGGGTTGCAGGGGCTCAACCTGTGCCCTGCGATCTCTCTTCAAAAATCCTAAGGATTTTGAAGTTTTTGAGCCGCTTCTTAGTCGTGAAGCGGCTCTACAAGCGGCGGGGCTGGCGGAGCTTCAAAAGGCACCACTGCCGTCGAAGACGAGGAAACCGGAAGGTAGAGTATTAATGGTGGAATTGGAGATTGGTCAGTGGAAGTGTTTATTAGTTGGTATTTATGCCCCCAACTGTAACCAAAGGACCTTTTATGAAAATTTATATAACAAATTCGCAGAAATGGAATATGAATATATCTGCCTGCTGGGTGATTTCAATGCTGTTATAGATAAGGCCAAAGATTATGTCCCGGGGAAAAGGAAAGGAGGAAGGAGAGATGTGAAGAGGGTACTACCAAGGATATGTGAGAATATAAGAGAGCAATTTGGTATATATGATGTCTGGAGGTTACAGAACCCTGGAAGGAAACAATATACTTACTTCTCCCCCAGGCATCATTCATGGTCACGTATCGATATGATTTGGATGTCTCCTGACTCAAATAATAATAATAATAATAATAATAATTTTATTTCTATACCGCCCTTCTCCCGAAGGACTCAGGGCGGTGTACAGCCTATTTAAAAACACAGACAAAACAACGATATAAAATTTAAAATAATTAAATAAGTGACTCAAATTTAAAACCCCCATAAATTTAAATACCCCAATTTAAAACTATTGTGTTGATAGTCCGGCCTGGCGGAACAACAGGGTCTTCAATGCGCAGCGAAACACCCGGAGGTCGGAGATCTTACGAATTTCCGGGGGCAGTTCGTTCCACAGGGCTGGGGCTCCCACAGAGAAGGCCCTCCCCCTGGGCGTTGCCAGCCGACATAACTTGGCTGATGGCACCCTGAGGAGACCCTCTCTGTGGGAAAGAACTGGTCGGTGGGAGGCTATTGGTGGCAGAAGACGGTCTCGGAGGTACCCGGGTCCTATGCCATGGAGCGCTTTAAAGGTGGTAACCAACACCTTGAATCGCACCCGGAAGACCACCGGGAGCCAGTGCAGCTCGCGCAGGAGGGGTGTCACATGGGCATAACGGGTTGCGCCCATAACCACCCGCGCGGCCGCATTCTGGACCAGTTGGAGCCTCCGAGTGCTCTTCAAGGGGAGCCCCATGTAGAGAGCATTACAATAGTCCAGCCGGGAGGTGACAAGGGCATGAGTGACTGTGCGCAAGGCGTCCCGGTCCAGAAAGGGCTGCAACTGGCGGATCAGGCGAACCTGATAAAAGGCCCCCCTGGCCACGGCCGTCATATGCTCTTCTAAAGACAGCCGCGCGTCCAGGAGGACACCCAGATTGTGAGCCCTCTCCGTGGGGGGCAAAGATTCACCCCCAATAGTCAGCGATGGCACCTGCTGACTATATCGGGGCGCCGGAAGCCACAGCCACTCGGTCTTGGAGGGGTTGAGTCTGAGCCTGTTCCTCCCCATCCAGACCCGCACGGCCTCCAGGCAGCGGGACATCACATCAAGGGCATCGTTGGGGTGGTCTGGGGTGGAGATGTACAGCTGAGTATCATCAGCGTACAGATGGCACTTCACCCCAAAACCACGGATGATCTCACCCAGCGGCTTCACATAAATGTTGAACAGGAGGGGCGAGAGGACCGACCCTTGCGGCACTCCCCATGCGAGACGCCTCGAGGTCGACCTCTGCCCCCCTGCCAACACGAACTGCGAGCGGTCGGAGAGGAAGGAGGAGAACCACCGCAAAACGGTGCCCCCTATTCCTAACCCCCTCAACCGCTGCAGCATGATACCATGGTCGATGGTATCAAAAGCCGCTGAGAGATCTAATAGGACTAGGACAGAGGAACAACCCCTGTCCCGAGCCCTCCAGAGATCATCCACCAACACGACCAATGCCGTTTCTGTGCTGTACCCCTGCCTGAAGCCCGACTGGTACGGGTCTAGATAGATAGCTTCATCCAGGTGCCGGGGAAGTTGTCGTGCCACCACGCTCTCAACAACCTTCGCCACAAAACGAAGGTTGGAGACCGGACGATAGTTGGCTAATTCAGCCGGGTCCAGGGAAGGCTTCTTGAGGAGGGGCCTCACTACCGCCTCTTTCAAGGCAGCAGGAAAGGCACCCTCACTCAGAGAAGCACCTATAATCCCCTGGAGCCAGCCTCGTGTAACCTCCCGGGAGGCCAGTACCAACCAGGAGGGACACGGGTCCAATGAACACGTGGCGGCACTAATCTTACCCAGAACCCTGTCCACATCCTCGGGAGTCACAGGATCAAACTCCTCCCAGATAACATTCTCAAGACCTGCCCCGGTCTCCTCCCGTGGACTCATCCAATCGGAGTCCAAGCCATACCGAATCCGAGCGACTTTATCGTGCAGGAATTGCACAAAATCCTCAGCACGACCCTGAGATAACCTCAGAGGTAGAAATTGGTGCTAATGAATGGGTCAACCATAACCCTTTAATGTTGACCTGGAAAATATTGGGCCAAAGAAGGAATAGATGGAGAATGAATGTAGGGATTTTGAAAGAGGAAGAATTTATAAATATGTTCAAGAAAGAGATGCGGCTTTTTTTGAATGAAAATAAAAAGGAAGACACCTCAATATATAATACTTGGGACACAGCCAAAGCAGTGATGAGGGGACTGGCGATTAAATATTTGGCGGGCAAACGTAAGGCTCAAAGAAAGCAGAGGGAAGCCTTCCTGAGCAGTTTACAAAAAGCTGAAGAAGCAATGCAAAGGGGTCAGGAAACTGGAAATTGGATAGAAGAGAGGAATTTTTGGCAACATCAAATTAGGCTGTTGGATCAGGAAGAGTTAGCCAATAAAATAACATGGGCAAAACAAAATCATTTTGAAAATGCCAATAAGCCAGGGAGGTGGTTAGCCTATCGCCTAAGAAAGGAGAGAGAAAATCGAAGAATAGAGGGGTTAAAAGATAAGGGTGTAAGGTTGCATGTTAACATGGAAGGTAAGAGAAGGGTGGTGCAAGAATATTTTACTCAGCTGTATAAAAGGGGTGAAGAAGGGGAGCAAGATATTTGGACATATTTAGAGAGCACAGACTTGCCAAAAATTACTGAGACAATGAAACAATTGCTTAACACAGAAATTACCGAGGGTGAGGTAGAATTGATTATGGGAAAACAAGCGAATGGGAAGACACCAGAGATTGATGGATTACCTGTAGAATTATACAAGATGGGTTTTGAGGTGCTGGGTAAGCACATGGTGGAACTATTTAACGGGGTGATGAAAGATTCCCAAATACTGGCATCTTGGTCAGAGGCCTATATATCTATTCTACCGAAGGAAGGCACTGATTTGACACTTATTAAAAATTACAGACCGGTGGGCTTCCGGTTTGACTTCCGTCGCCATCAGACGGTCCTTTGAGACCGCCAGCCCCATCGCTCGTAAAGAGCCGCCTTTACATCTGAAAGGCGGCTCGAAAAACTCCATTTCCATAAGGAAATGTGAGATAGAGCAGGCGAGGGCAGGTAGAGCCCTCTGCGAAGTCCCCAGAGTTTTTCTTTTACTCTTGGGGATGAAGCAGGATGAGGCTCCCTATTTCCTTCGCCGCTGCTCCGGGCTTCGGGAGACCTCTGCCTCTTGCAGAGCCAGGCGATGAGATCAAACCTTTCAACGAAAACAACAGATTGCTTAATTAAAGAGGATGAGATCTGGACTTGGGACCCTAAATTGCAAGTATTTTTAATGATTTTATAAGCGTTTCTAAGTGAAGGAAAAAAAAAAGCTTAAAATGGCGACCGCTGAGGCTTGAGAAGTAGCCGAAAGTGAAAGTCCTTCCGTAACAAGTTACAAAGTAGCGGAGCAAACAGTGCTGGCTAGAATAGAGAAAAGAAAAAATCTCTATTCTAAGTCTCTTTTTTTTCTTGGAGATCTGATATTGATCTTGTTGGAGAGAAGTCCTCTTTCCTCAAAAAGAGTTTGTCTGTGTGGCAGGATGGCGTTAAAATTAATAAAGCCAGACAAACAAGCAGCGGGGGGGGGGGGTCCCTCATTTACAATTATGTGAACAAGTTTCGAGTTTACAGACTCAGAAGAATGGTTTTAATTTAAAAGAATTTGTTTTGAAGGAAATGGCAAGACATGACAAGATTGTGAACCAGAATTTTGAAAAATTTAAGCAGGAAATTAAAGAATTCATACAATTAAAGTATGATAACTTACAAAGAAAGATTGTAACAGTGACTAATGCTTTTTCAGAAATAGTTATAAAGATGGATACAAATATCAAGTTATTAGAGTCTAAAATGGAGGAAGTTGATGATAAGATTTATAATTTGAACAATAAAATACAAAGAATGGAAAATGATTTGATAAATATTCAAGACAATAGCTCTGAAGTAAAGTCTAAAAAGGAAGCTGATCACGAGACTTACAATGCAGAAAATATAAAACAAGGGATTGAAAAAGAAGTTACAATGATGCAATACAGGCTCACAGAATTTGCGGTTAGAATGAGAGGGTTACAGGAAAATAATAGAGATGATTTAAGAAAAATATCTGCTGAAGTTCTGGCTGGGATTTTAAAGATTCATCCAGAGGAAGTATCTTGTAAGATCGACAAGGCCTATAGAGTAAATTCTTGGATTGCAAAGCAAAGGCAATTGCCTAGAGATGTGGTGATTTATTTTACAGATAAAGAAATAAGAAATGATAGTGTGCAAAAATCTTTTAATTCCACTCTACAATTGTATGGAAGAAAGATCTGGATATATAAAGAGTTGCCGCCCAAGATATTAAAAGATAGAAAGAAATTCGGATTTTTGGTGACTGAGCTAAACAAACAAAACATCTCATTCAGGTGGGATGTCCCAGTTGGCATAATATTGAGATATCAAGGAGAAAGATACCAACTAAATTCTGTTGAAAAAGCGGAAGAATTTTACTATAAGGTTCTTAAAATGGGTTCAACATCTTCATGTATAATACATGAGTGGAATAAAGAAAAGCAAAATCAACAAGAGATAGAAATTCAGGATAAGCAGAAAGAGATGGAAGTAATGGAAAAACAACAAGTTACAGAGGACTTTGTAGATGAGCAGCTTCTGGATTCTCCTTCAGAGGTTACAGCTGGATTATTTATAAATACAAGAGAGGTGGCTTTGGATTCTAATGTGATGATTCATCAAGTTACAAACCAGCATAGAAATCAATCAGTTGACATACAACTCAAAGAAAAGAAACCAGAATGGAGACTTAAGCCACAAAAGCAAAACCAACAAGATCAAGTTATAGATCAGCATGAAAACCAAATAGTTGATACACAATTTATAGAAAGGAAATCAGGATGGAGATCTAACCCACAAAAAGTCAAGAAAAGAAGAAGCAGGTCTCACAAAAACAAAAACTTTTAAACTAAACAACAGTGCAATGCCAGTTATCTAAGAGATGATTGAATATATGAAAAGATAGCTGAGGCAAAGTATTGATTTATATTATCCTGAGGAGAGTGACAGACCTCTGCAGTGCTCTACTTTTGGGATGTGAAAAGGGCCTTAAACTGAATGGATTGGAATTATCTATTTTGGATTCTTTGATAAATGTATTACGTTTATGTTGAGCTACAAGGCAAGAGAGTTATGGGATTGGGGCACGCAGAAGATCTGGTTGTTACCCTATTACGGTGGTTGGAATTAATAATTTAGATGAAAGGCACTACTATAGACACTATATGGAATACAAATATAAAGTCACTCAGGTGGTTGTTTTTTATATATCACGACATCTATTGTTTTCTTTATTTTATTTTTATTTTTTTTATTATTATTATTTTTTATTGCAAAAGTTTTACAATTACATTTTCACCCCATTTTTCCCCCCAACCCACCCCACACTCCCCACCCTAACCCCCCCCAAACCCCCCCTACCCCTCCCCCCCGGACTTCCACAGAATATAATCCCATCCAAATCCCCTTTTTATAAAACTTGAACCCCTCAAACCCCCTTATAATTTTTTATCTTCACAAAATTCATACATTTCTATTTTTATATAATACTTTCAATGAAAAGCTATTTGATACTTCCTAATTTGATATTTGTTCTGCACATAATCTATCCATTTTTTCCATTCCCATTCATAAGTCTCTTGTGAGCGATCTTTTAAATATGCTGAAATCTTCACCATCTCCGCAAAACTGGCCATCTTCAAAGTCCATTCTTCAATAGTGGGTAAAGCTTCATTTTTCCAATATTTACCTATCAGTAATCTCGCTACTGTTATCATGTACAATATCAACTTAGTTTCATCCAATGTAAAACCCTTTACTATACCCAATAGAAACAATTGTGGAGAAAATTGAATTTTTTTCTTCAAAACATTCTGCATAACCCACCATATTTTTATCCAAAAAGCCTTAACTTTCTTACAATTCCAAAGACATCTATTGTTGATGGGGGCAGATGGTAATTGAAGATACCGAACATACTGTTGGAATTAGGATGTGATGTTACCCTAATATGGGTGATGGAGTTAACAATCCAGCTGAAAGACACTACAGAAGATATTATATGGATTACAAGCTTAAAGTCATTTGAGGATTTTATTTATATAAGGGAATACTTCTTAGTGGTGTGGGCAGAAGAATAAAGGTATCAAGAACTATTATGTATGGTAGTTCTGTAGGAAAGTGGGTGGAGATAGGTTAGCTTATTGATTGTTTAGTTGAAGAAAAGGGATATTATGTTTAGATATGAATATATGTAAAAGATTTGAGTTAAGAGATATATCTATGGGGGTGGAGGAAATGGGCAGACTATGAGTTGAATAAATGTTAAATTAGGATTTATTATATAGTTTTATAGTGGAAGGTTGCTTTGAAATGTCATATTAATATACAAAAAAGATTTTATTTAAGAGATATATGTATGGGGGAGGAGTAAAGGAGTAGATCATGAGTAGAAATTGTTAAATTGGGGGATATAATAATATTACTACGCTAAATTAGGAGTTATTATATAATGTTATAGTAGAATGTTATTTCAAAATGTATAGTATAAGGGGGATATAATAATATTATTAGAAAGAAAGGGTCAGCATATGGGGGATGGAGCAAGGGGATGGTAAAGTATTATATAATCTGTTATGAATTTGGGTTGTACCTTGAAGAAGCCACAGGGGGAGGGGAGGGCGAGGGGGGGTTAGGGAGGAGGGGGGGGAAAAGGGGGAAAAATTTGTATTTGAAAAACTTTTTCAATAAAAAAAAAATTACAGACCGATTTCATTGCTTAATTCAGACTATAAAATATTTACAGCACTTCTGGCCACGAGACTTGGATGTTTCCTTAACCAATTTATACACCCAGATCAGAATGGATTCCTGCCCAACCGACAGCTACGTGATGATATGAGAATGGTGATGAATATTTTAGAGTATTATGAAAATTGTCCGGACAAACAGTTATCCTTGATTTTTGTCGATGCCCAAAAGGCGTTCGACAGAGTGAGCTGGGACTTTATGATTTCTCAGATGAAATACATGGATTTCGGTGAGAGGTTCATGGGAGCAGTGCAAGCAATCTACCATGAACAGATAGCAAAAGTATTAATCAATGGGGAGGAAACAGAGAAGATTTGGATTGGTAGGGGTACACAGCAGGGTTGTCCACTCTCTCCGCTATTATTTGTGCTAACACTAGAACCATTGCTTAGGGAGGTTAGGAGGAACACGGAAATAAGAGGAATGAGGGTTAGGCACCATGAGGTGAAAGCTCAGGCATATGCGGATGATTTAGTTTTCATACTGGAAGATCCATCAGAATTAGGATTGAAGCTATTACAGGTACTTAGGGATTTTGGGAGAGTAGCAGGATTGCTAATTAATGAGGAAAAAATGAAAATATTAGTTAAAAACATGACGCAGAGGCAGAGATGTCAGTTGGAGGGACTCCTGGGGTGGCAGATAACTAATAGAATAAAATATTTGAGAATTTGGCTGACAGCAAGGTGTTCATCAGTAAAGGAGGATAATTATGTTCCCCTTTATAATCAGACAGTTAGAGATTTGGAGAGGTGGAAAAATTTACAGTTACCAGTTATGGGAAGGATTGCTGCCGTCAAAATGTACGTCCTCCCCAAATGGTTGTTTTTGTTCCAAACTGCCCCAGTAAGTTTGGATAGGGAATTCTTTAACACCTTGTACAGAGTTATTTCTAAATTTATTTGGCAAAGTAAAAAATCAAGGATTAAGCTCAGGATGATGCAGGAACTTAAAATTAGAGGGGGATTTGGACTCCCAAATTGGGAGCTTTATCATCAGGCAGCCATTCTGATATGGGTGAAGGACTGGATTGCCCTGAAAAGGAGGCGGCTATTGGCAGCAGAAGGTTACGGCCTTCAACACGGTTGGCACCACTTTTTATGGCCAGGAGAGTCAGCCCAACCGAGGTATTTTCGGAATCACTATTTACGTAAGATCCTAGGGGATACCTGGGAAAGACTTAGGAGAAAGTTGTATCTGAAGATACCATGTTGGATCTCGATTCAGGAGGCCCTGGTATACCCGACGTTATATAAAGGAGATAAGGTCTTGACCTATGAAGATATTTTGGATACTCAGGGCAGACTGAAGACACGGGAACAACTGAGGTCGGAGGGGTGTAACATAGACTGGTAGGCCTACACCCAAATACACTCAAGGTGGAAGAAAGATCAGGAGAATGAAGGGATATATCATGGAAAACAAGAATTGGATAAAATCTTATTAGGTAATGACAGGAAAGTCATCGAAATGCTATTCTTATCTATTATCACTGAAAGCAGGGGAGGAAGTCGTTAAAGACTCCATGATTGCTTGGGGGTGAAATATGGGTTATTCATTGGATCTTCAAAAATGGGAGGAGATTTGGCTTAAAAATTTAAAATTAACTATGGCATCCTCTTATAAAGAGAATATTTATAAGATGGTTTATCGATGGCACCTACTTCCAGCAAGATTAGCTAAAATGTTCCCCGGGACATCTTCACAGTGCTGGAAATGTGGGCATAGCAATGGAACTTACTTCCACCAATGGTGGACATGCCAGCTGGCAGCTAAATATTGGATGAAAATATGACGATGGTTGCTTGAAATTACACACTGTAGAGTGGAACTGAAACCAGAAACTTTTTGGTTGGGGGTTAGACCCGCAAATATTGGATTGACTAAATGGTATTTGATGCTGCACATAATTACTGCAGGGAGACTGGCATTCGCACAAGAATGGAAGAATGAGGACTTACCAACGGACTCAAAAATAATTTATAAAATCATGGAATGTGCAGAGTCTGACAGACTTACAAAACTGTTCAAGGGTAAAAGAGACTCAGACTTTTATGGTAGTTGGAATATGTGGTATGATTGGACCCAGAAACGATGGGAGAGAGACAAAGGATAATGTTGGATTATAATTATAGATGATTGTATATTTATGGCAATCAATAAGTATTATTGATAATACTTATTGATATTTATTTATTGATATTTTCTATTTTTACTCTCTGATTACTGGTGTATATATATATGGATATTTTGGCGATGTTACACCGTGATAGAAAAAATTATTATACATTTTTTTTTATTTTTTTTTGATGCTCTAATAAAATTTAAAAATTAAAAAAAAAATATTTAGATAAATCTGAACTACCTAAAATACCAGAAGATTATAAAAAAGTATTAGAGGAAAGGATAATGATGATGGAACTAACAGAGGGGATTAAAAAACAAAAGAATGGGAAAACGGTGGGGCCAGGTGGATTGCCAGCAGAGTTATATAAAAAATTACAAGATGTAATAAGCAACACAATGCTCGAAGTATTTAATGAACTCCTGATAGAAGCAAAGATACCAAATTCGTGGATGGAGGCATATATTACCCTAATACCAAAAGAAGACACAGACCTGCAACAAATAAAGAACTATAGACCTATCTCCCTGTTAAATGGGGATTGTAAGATATTTGCATCAATAATGGCTGATAGACTAAAGAGACTGTTAAATGAATTTATACACACAGACCAAAATGGTTTCTTACCTAATAGACGGATTAGAGACAATATGAGAATAATTTTGAATGCTTTGGAATATTATGAAGCACATCCAGAAAAACAAATGGCGTTGATGTTTCTTGATGCACAGAAGGCGTTTGATAATGTGAATTGGCAATTTATGATAAAACAATTACAGACTATAGATTTTGGGGGGAGATTTATAAACATGATTAAAACAATTATTATAAGCAATCAGCTAAGGTGATGGTAAATGGAGATATGACAGAGAAGGTTAATATCATGAAAGGCACAAGGCAGGGTTGTCCTTTATCCCCATTATTATTTGTGTTGATATTAGAGGTATTAAATAGAAATATAAGACAAAATGAAGAGATAAGAGGTATCAGAATTAAGAAAGAAGAATATAAACTACAGGCATTTGCAGATGATCTAGTGTTTATTTTAGAGGAGCCGCAAGTAGTTGGGCCAAAATTAATAGAACAAATAGAAGAATATGGAGAAGTGGCAGGGTTGAAAATCAATAAAGAAAAAACAAAAATATTGGTGAAAAATATCACAGAGAAGCAGAAAAGGGAGTTAATGGGAAAACTAGATATTCAGATTACTAAAAAAGTAAGATATCTAGAAATTCAGTTAACAGCAAGATGCATCACGATTAAGGAAGATAATTATTTTAAATTGAAAAGACAAATTGAGATGGACTTGGAGAGATGGAAGAATTTACAATTATCATTAATGGGAAGAATAGCAACAATTAAGATGAATATATTACCAAGATTGTTGTTTCTATTTCAAACAATACCGATAAAATTAGAAAAAAAAATATTTTGAGAATCTTAATAAAATAATAATGAAATTTATATGGCAAGGGAAAAAAGTGAGAATTAATATAAAAATGTTACAAGATGCAAGACTTAGAGGAGGGTTTGGACTACCAAACTGGGAATTATATTATCAGGCAGCAACGTTATCATGGATGAAAGAATGGATTTTATTAAGAAATACAAGGTTATTGACATTGGAGGGTCATGATCTACAACTGGGTTGGCAATGCTTTCTTATGGTATGGGAAGAATAAGATACATAGTTATTTTCAAAGACATTATGTAAGAAATGCTTTACTATCAGTATGGGAGAAAGTTAGAGAAAAACATTATTTGAAAATACCAACATGGCTTTCAACAATGGAAGCATTAATACATCTAAATATTATCAATATGGGAAATATTATTATATATAAAGATATTTTATCAGAAAAGGGGGAATTGAAAATGAAACAAGAATTAGAAGAAAAAGGGATTGATATGGTGTGGTATACACAATTGCAAATATAATCGAGATATGAAAAAGATGCAAAGTTATATGGTTTTTACTTGGAAATGACAGAATTGGATGAGATACTCACAGGAACAGATGAGAGAATGATTAAAAAATTGTATAATTATTTACTTTCTATTAAATTAGATGAAGAACAAGTAAAAGAAACAATGATGGCATGGGCAAAATTTTTTGGATATACAATAGAGCTAGATAAATGGCAGCAACTATGGGAAAGAAATTATAAGTTAACAATGGCGACACCATATAAAGAGAATCTGTATAAAATGTTTTATACATGGCATATGTCACCGGAAAGATTGGCAAAAATGTTTAAAGATAAATCAACTAAATGTTGGAAATGTCATCAGACACCGGGATCGTATTATCGTATGTGGTGGACATGTGCAGAAGTGAGAAACTATTGGGCAAGAATTTGGATATGGTTAGAGAAAATGACCCAGCAACATATAGATTTAAAACCAGAGCTGTTTTTGTTGGGTATCTTATCTGAGAAATATAGTAAAGAAAATGTATATTTGATTATTCATGTAATAACAGCAGCGAGAATTGTATTTGCACAAAATTGGAAAGCAGAAAAAATCCCTACAGAGGGAGAGGTAATTAAGAAAATATTAGAATGTGCAGAAATGAATAGATTAACATTAGCAATTAAAGCAGCGGTTCTCAACCTGGGGGTCGTGACCCCTTTGGGGGTCGAACGGCCATTTCACAGGGGTCGCCAAAGCCCTCTCTCGCCCCCCCCCATGCCTTCACTCACCCTCACCCTCTGCCTCTGTTGGATCGCCGGCCATTCGCTTACCCTGCCCACTCCCAATCTATTGCTGCCTCCTGAGTCCCAGCTGATGGCTAGAGGAAAAAAAAACTGTTTAAATTCTTGCTGCGGGGCTTCAAAGGGCCGCCCTATAGCCAGTGGTGGGATTCTGCCGGTTCTAGGGGGTTCGGCCAAACCGTTTGTTAAATTGCTGGCTTGCCCCGCCCCTCCGCACCACTATTTATTGCCAATAAATAGTGGTGGGCGAGGGGCGGGCGAGCCAGCAATTTAACAAATGGTTCGGTGTTTTTTTGTAATTTTATTGGCCCGCAGAGCTTCAGCATAGGCTAATTAGCCCTTGATTAGTTCGGCTCCCGACTCTCAGCTGATTTGCTCTCAGCTGTTTTGCTCAGGGCTCTGCTGCTTGCTGGAGCAGATTTTTTTTCCCCTAGCTATGCTGAAAAACGAAACTGAAAGTAAAGCAGGCTGTTGGCTTTGCTGTTGGTGCAACGTTGGAAAATTAGGCAGGCAGATTTCTTTTTTTTTCCTCACCAAAAGAAGTAGGTGCAAACAATGGGAAATTTAGGGAAAAAGAGGAGAGTTCAAGATTTTAAAACACAAAAGAAAAAAAGCTCTATTTAACTAGGGAATTGTAATAATTGAGATACTATTAATTGTATATTGTGTTGAAAGCAGAAATGGTTAAGTTGTGGTTTGGAGGAATATATGGGGGAAATTATTTGGTTTATTATTATTGGTAAATATAATTAATTGATTTGTAAGAAATTGGATTGCATGGAAATAATTGGAATATTCATGTTCATATTGATTAATATACAAAAAAGGTAGTTATATAACTAATTGATTTATATTAAAATGTTGAATTTATATTAAACAACTGTAATATTACATAATTAACCAATGTGAGGATGGATATAAAAATAGATGACAATGGGAAGGGGTATAATATAGAATAGAAGGGAAAATTGAATTTGATTAAGATTAGAGATGAGGATGAAGGGTAATATTGGTTTTTTACAAAAAATAGATGAGGAATAAATATGGCAAAAAGGAAATATAGAAATTGTAAATTTAATTGAAATGACTAAACACTGTTTAAATTTGTGAACCGGCCAAATACTCTGTTCAAAGAAAATACATTGTATGTTTGTACGTGTGTTTCTAATTATTGTTATTTATTCATATTTGTTCTCTTTTATTCTTTAAAGTTTAACAATTCATTCTTTATCTTAATATCTTTATATTTGTTTGGGGTTGGCTTTCTTCCCTTTCATCTTTTTTATTGTACAGCAATCTTTCTCCTCAAACCTACCACCTCTCTCTTTTCTTTCCTTCTTACTTTCTCTTCCTCCTCCTCTTCTTCTCCTCCCTACTTCCTCTTCCTTTCTCCTTCTCCTCCTCTCTTCCTCCCTCTCTTACCCTCACTCCTACTCTAATTTCTCTTCCCTTCCTTCATCCCTCTCTATTGCTGTATCCTTTTATGCATATGGACTACTCAGAGGGCTGAAAAAGTTATTTCTGACTGGTCCTCGCACTTTTGACCAGTCCTCGAACTTACGACTGTCCTCACATTTTACGTTTTTGCCCTATCTTGTCACCATGGTGAAGAGAAGCAGTTGTGAAATGAGTGACACGGTTGTTAAGAAAGCTACAATGGGCATAAATGATGACCAGTCATAAGTGTGAGGACCTGTCAGAAATCACTTTTTTCAGCCCTTTGGGTAGTCCTTTTGTGCACATGGACTACTCAGAGGGCTGAAAAAGTTATTTTTGACTGGTCCTCGCACTTTTGACCAGATCTCGAATTTACGACTATCCTCACATTTTACGTTTTTTGCCCTATCTTATCACCATGGTGAAAAGAAGCAGTTGTGAAATGAGTGACATGGTTGTTAAGAATGCTGCACGGGCATAAATGTGAGGATGGTCATAAGTGTGAGGACCAGTCAAAAGTGCGAGGACCTGTCAGAAATGACTTTTTTCAGCCCTCTGAGTAGTCCCTATACACATAGCCATGGCCACCCGGTCACATGACCAGCTAGCCACGCCCACCCAGCCACATGACCTCCAAGCCACACCCACAAAATAAGCCATGCCCACAGAACCGGTAGTAAAAAAATTTAGAACCCACCCCTGGTTGGGGGTCACCACAACATGAGCTGTATTAAAGGGTCGCGGCATTAGGAAGGTTGAGAACCACTGAATTAAAGGGAAGGAAGAATCGGAGTATTATAACATATGGGGGCAATTTTATCATTGGATAGAAAATGAATATGGACAAAAAGTGGTATAAAATTAAATAAATCCTGAAGAAAAATGTTTTTAACAGGAGATATATTAAATTGAAATGTAAAAGCAAAGAAATATATATATTTATTAAGAAAATGATGGTAAGCGTTAAATATGATGACGCAAAAATTTGTACCCAGATGACACACTGATTGATTAATGATGTAATATGTCCTAAACCATGGAGCGCTTTAAAGATGGTAACCAGCATCTTGAATCGCACCCGGAAGACCACCGGGAGCCAGTGCAGCTCGCGCAGGAGAGGTGTTACATGGGTGTGCCGTGTCGCTCCCATAATTACCTGTTAATTACCATACAAGCAGGTACACATGACTCAGGACTGCAAGGGTTAACACACACACACCATACACCCACCTCCTCCCTAGACCACTCCTTACCTCAGACTCCGCCTCCCAGGTATTTAAGGTTGCCCCACGCTGCTCCAGATGTTCTTGCTGATGATCCCTGTAAAGAGATGATCCATGTAAATAAAAGGTAACCTGTTTGACCATTGATGAGTCTATGTCTGTTATTGGGTCCGATCCTTGAAATTAGTAACAGAGTCTTTCGTATTCTCACAATAGAGTCTCCAGTAGTCATAAAGTAGATAGTTATAGAACAGTAAGTATCACCACAAACCTCCAGATGAATGTTATTTATTTCTCATATCAGAAATTCCTAGATTTGTAGAGGTATGGTATATTTTCCATTCACCAGTAGATGGCGCCCTCAGCTTAGGTTTCAGCGTTGTTTCAAGTCTGATAAATTGATTAATCCAAATTTAGTTAAATTTATGGAAGCAAAGTTGGCTATTCAAGTAAATTCAAGTAGATACTTCCAGCATTTTATAATGCCTTTCCAAAACAACACCTACC
The DNA here is from genome assembly GCA_037215915.1 of Pantherophis vulpinus. NCBI lineage: Eukaryota > Metazoa > Chordata > Lepidosauria > Squamata > Colubridae > Pantherophis > Pantherophis vulpinus. The sequence goes on from JAXLNS010000038.1 coordinate 1,501,357, forward strand.
CAGTTTAAAAATCCAATTTTCTTTTTTTAAAAAGGTCTTTAGCTTTTCTCCCCTTGGTTCCTTTCTTTCAGGTCTAGGATTTTTCTCGCTATGGTTGTTTGCCACTTTAAGAAATAGTTCTATTTAAAAAAATATTTTTTATTTTAAATAAAAATAATACATAGTACATATACATCTAAATAATAATAATAAAAACAACAACAAATATTACAGTGCACCCCCACCCCCCGGAGACCTTTCCCCCCCCTTATATTTCTTCTTCTATAACAACTAAAAGATATACAATATATTCCAATTGTGCCATTATCCCCTCCAAAACTATATATATTCTTGAGTAGGTTTATTCCCTTTGCCTTCCACCAACACTGTTTTTATTAAAAAAAACCCCCCATATTTCATTATAATTGTTTGTTTTAATCATCCCTTTTTTAAATTTAATTTCTGTTGTTAATTTATCATTTGTTGCCATACTCCAAATTTCATTATACCACTCATTTCTTTGAATATCCCAATTTTGTCCCCAATATTTAGCCATCACTAATCTAGCTGCCATTATCAAATTTACAATCAATTCCTTTTTTGTTTCATTTATATCCCATTTTTCCACCAGCAACAGTAATGCAATCCTCGGTGACATATCTACATTTACATTCAAAAGTGCTCTAATTTCTCTAAACACCATGTCCCATATGTTTTGTGCACTATCACAATCCCACTACATATGTTTATATGTTCCAACCTCTTTCTTGCACCTCCAACAAATATTTGTATATTTACCATCTATTTGATTTAATTTACGTTGTGTTAGGTACCACCTCCATATCACTTTATATCCATTTTCCTTAACTCTGACATATTCTTATATACTCTTCTATTCCAAATATTTTTCCAATCATTATCTTTTATTTCTCCTAAATCTGATTCCCAAATTAATTTTAAACCTTTTGCCTGCTCTTCTAATTCAGTTAATATTCCACTTTACAGGGTTAATCCCAGGGGTGAAATGCTCCTGGTTTGGACCGGATCACCCGATCCGGTAGCAACAGAGGCGGGTGGTTCGGAGAACCGGTAGCAAAAATCCCTGCCCCCCCCCCATTGCCCAGCTGAGCCGTGCAATCATCAGAGGCTTTTTAAAATTATTTTTAAAAGCATTTTTTCTACAACCTCTTCCAAAAATCCAGCTTCTTCTCTCTGCTGTAAGTGCAGCATCAGGATTCCGCCTTGGTATATTTGCGGTGCAAGGCAGCCCTCGTTTCCTGCCGCTTGGGACTCGGAGCGGTAAACAGCATCTGGTTTGGGAAGCAGCTGGATTTTGCTCTCCATTGCAGACACCAGATCGGCTCCCTGCAAGCTCCGTCTCTTGAGGACCCCAACCAAAGTTTCCCGCACCACTTCAGGGAGTGCTCCTCGAGAGACGAGTGCTTGCAGGGGGCCGATCTGGCGTCCGCAATGGAGAGCAAAATCCATCTGCTCCCTGGACCAGACGCCATTTACCGCTCCGAGCCCCAAGTGGCAGGAGAGGAGGGCTGCCTTGCACCACTGGCTGGCGCAAATATACCGAGGCGGAATGCTGTTGCCGTGCAAATGAAAGTAGTGCTTCGCTCTCGCAGCTTCCAGCCATTGCAAACACCGCTTCTTCCCGCTTGTGCCGTCCCCTCCCCCACCGCCACAACAGCACCATTCATTCCGGACAGCGAGGGCTGCACTCCTTTTTCCATATTGCACCACCTGCAAAAATGCAAAAATACAAAAATCTCTCTGCGGACCACCAAAATTTTTTCGCGGACCACCAGTGGTCCGCGGACCACCGGTTGGTGACCACTGCTTTAAAGTGTAAAACAACTTGAAGAATGACTTAGGAGAATAAAGGGGAGTTGGGAGGGATTCTTAAGCGTGGCGTGCATTGTGTAGGAGTATAAAATGTGTAGCTTGAAAACTGCTTTTTGCGCTCTTTGAACTCAATCCATTTGGGAAGGGTCTAAGAGGCCGTGCTTGCAACTGCTTTTTATTTTTCTTCATTTTATCTCCAATAAACCTTTGATTTTGTGAACCAGACTTGTTTATGAATTGTGAGAATTAAAATATTTGGGTCTTATATCTTACACTGGGAACAATATGATACCCCTTAGAAACTACAAAGATCATTGTTAGAATCTCACTTGATTGTGCCATATCTATAAATACTTTTTGTTGAAGTACTTATTCTTAGAAATGCCCCCACAAATAAATCATACATTGACTACTATTTAGACAGATGTTGAGAACATTTTTATTCTCCTCAGCATTTATGAGTTCACAACAGTGCAGCTGAACTGTTTATGGCTACGGATGTTTTTTTTAATTAGTGCATGTTATATGTTGCACTAAGCAACAATTCTATGCAAAAAATTTAAACAACATGCTGTATCAAGAAATGTGAACCATTTACATTGACAGATTTGTATCTGTTTGCTGTTTTGACTACTGTGTTTCTTTGCAGAAAATATATAGGTTGGGCTAGTATTATTTTTGTATTCTTATCTATCCCAAATGTTTATGTCATATTCTTCTGAGATCTGATTTCCTACATAGTCTGGACTTGGGGGACACAGCTCTTACTCACTTTTCATAAACAGTTCACTCCCAAGTAATCTTGGGGTTTTCGGCAGTTATCAATAAAGAAATTTAGAGCTAACCTTGGATACAGTGAAGGAATGAACAAGTCATTAAGTGTCAGATCCCTAAAAGTGATACTGCCATTCAAGTGGAGGAAGGGGGGACTTGGATTTGATTTACTAGCATGGCCTATGTCATCAGATATTTTACAACCTATATCCTGGCACCAAGGAGGCCTGAGATTCCCTTTACCTGCAGGAATTTATATGATAGCCATGTGGGTTGTCTCACTTTAAAGGGTAGTGGTGGGAATGCATGTTTGTTCGGGTTCTCAAAGGAAATAGTAAAGAAAACATCTTCACACTTGTGTATTGGCTAAAATCTGCATTCTGACTTAAAGGGAGGGGTCTCTACCACTTTAATCCTACTGCTTTGCCTAAGGGCATTCAGATTGTGCTTTAGCTGGATGGCTGTCACTTCTGCTTAATAAAAGAATCCTTTTGAACAACCACGTTTCAAGAGTTCGTACTTTCTTAAGTTGGAAGGAGAGGCAATCCTTACAAAGGATGTGGAAGGAGTAATGAACGAGATATTAACCTGAAGGGAAATATGAACATATTTTCAAGATTGAGATCATCCCTTACCATAAGGCAGGTGAAACAAATCTCAGTTCATTAATTTCATATATTAATTTAATGCATTAAAGGTAAAGGTAAATGTTCTCCCGCACATTCGTCCTAGTTGTTTCCGGCTCTAGGGGCGGTGCTCATCTCCGTTTCTAAGCCGAAGAGCCAGCGCTGTCTGAAGTTGTCTCTGTGGTCATGTGGCCAGCATGACTAAACACCGAAGGTGCATGGAGCGTCTTCCCACCAAAGTAGTCCCTATTTTTCTACTTGCATTTTTTATGTGCTTTTGAACTGCTAGGTTGGCAGAAGCTGGGAAAAGTAACGGAAGCGCACTCTGTTACACAGCGCTAGGGGTTCGAACCGCTGAACTGCCGACCTTCTGATTGACAAGCTCAGTGTCTTAGCCACTGAGCCACCACGTCCCTAATTTAATGCATTATGTACCCCTTATTTCCACTAAAGTGTAGGGTATCTGAGCTTCTCAGAAAAAAGCTTTTCATTCAGATCCTGTCTGGGCCTAAATTTCCTAAACTTTACGAATGAAATTTTGAGTAATAGCTGAAAACTTCCCAATATGAAGTTAATTATTAAATTATTGTGAAAATCTGTATCTGTTCCTTACTGGCCACCCCATCACTTGACTGTCAAGGTGAAAGCAATCTTATTTTAGATAATTTCCTTACTGATCATGGGATATCTGTCTAAAGCTAATAGAGTCAAGCAATAACCACATGGCCAATCAAAGATGATGGCTTTCATGCATGACAATTTCATTGATATTGATGAAGGCAATCTGGCTGTTTTCTTTTCCCTTATACTTTATTTTTTTTAAAAAAAATGGAGCAAAATAAAGTAAAAACAAGGGTCAGCAGGAGATTAGAAATTTAGTGATTTAGCAAATAAGAGATTGGATCTACCTTTCTGCCTTTACTTAAGAGATATTCTATTAGCCATTGTTACTTTGGGGAAGAATATGACATTAGGAAATGCCCATGGAAAAGGGTTAACGTAGACTGTTCCATCCACACTGCAGGTTCTTGTAAAAATCTCTCATTATTAATTCAGAAAAATAAGTATCCAGGCTGAAAACCAGTCACAAATCTCTCACACCCCATTTTCTTTGCTCCAAATAGGACAAACACTGAAAGTAGGTAATGGTAATGAGGAATGAAAGTTGTCCAGTCATCACATCCTTTTAAACGATTTTGTTCCTGAGGTTGCATCAAAATATAATTTAAAGTATGTTCTGCTGAAGAATGTATGACATGTGCTGTAGCATTCTCTTTGGATTCGTTCCTTGGAAATATCACAGTTACAGCACAGAATTTCAGAGGAAGAACCCATTGATTGCCCACTGTAAGTAGAATGTTTCCTAGCTGATTGCAGTTTCTTTGAAGTCTACTCATCAAAACTCCAGTCCAGACATTTATCAGCACCATTTCATCTCCATATCATTCATTTTGGACCCTCATATCTCTTGCCATGTTCAGTCTTATGTTTAATTTAGAAACATGGTTATATAATATTGCTTCTGCTTAAAAACATAAATACATTAAAAAATCAAGCATGATCTACAGAAATATTTTGATCACAGAAATAGTGAGAATGCTAATACATCAGTGTAAACTGATAGATCTACAACTTTTAAGCTATGCATTTTTGTCAATTTAAAAAAGTGCCTATAGTAATAAGCTGAAAGAAGGAAATGGTTAGGTACTGCAGTATTTTCACATTTACCACATTAATTATAGAGACTTGGATAAGAAGCTATTCATATTAATCTTGGTTTTATTAAAGCAATTTTAGTTTGTTTAAAATCATTAGACTCCCAAAAGCAAACTATGTTGGCCTATATAGTTTCAAGCAGAATTTACAGATAACTACATTCAAAATCTTAGGAATACATTTACAACCAATTTGAAGGTCAGCAAATACAAAAGCTTCTATGAAGCTTTAATTCTGTTTCATTTTAATATTCATTTGATTAACCTTTACTGTCATGATACAGTAGCATATTCTGGTCCATCCATTTGAATAATAATGAGGATGTTCTCCCCTACATTTTAGGCTCACATTGTCTTTTTAAAGAAATAAAATGTCTGGGAGACTTTGCCTCTACAGTGCAAATTAGACTTCAGCTGCTCCCAATTGGGTTTCCTACCTTTTATCTCATTTCCTGGTTTGGCTGAGGTTTCCTTAGGTATTGCTGATGGCTGTAATCTATAGAACCCCAAAGTGTTATGCACATTTGTGTTAGAGATTTCCCCCAAACACCTGGGAACTATCAAATATAATTGTTTGCAGCTGGTTCTACATATTTGTCGGACCCCCTGCAGCCAGCAACAATCCCCAATCGCCCGGTGCGTTCCCACAGACAGGGCCTCCTCAGGGTGCCGGCGGCCAGACAGTGTCGGCTGGCGACCCCCAGGGGGAGAGCTTTCTCTGTGGGCGCACCCACCCTCTGGAATCAACTTCCTCTGGAGCTCCGGATGGCCCCTGACCTTCGCTCGTTCCGCCGCGATTTGAAGACCTGGTTGTTTCGCAGCCTGGACTGGGGTGGGGGGGTGGGTGGTGGTTAATGAATTTTAAATTGTTTTAAATTAGAATTTTAATTTTATATTGCTTTTAATGAGGAATTATGCATTTTTACTGTTGTGAGCTGCCCTGAGTCCTCGGAGATAGGATATATTTATGCATATAAATTGCATAAATAAATAAATACCCTGTAAACAAATAAAGCATGTGTAGGTAGGCTGTAACTATTTGGTGGTTAGGCTTGTGATTACCCTACTCACTTTCCTAATATGTTAAAAAGAACCTTGATTGTATAAAAACTGATTCACTGCTTTCCATGACCCAGATTGAATTCAGGAAGCAATAAGAATGTGATCTGTTTATGAAACAGGAGATAAGAACATTTTCCAACATTTCACTGTCCCTGATAAATCAATGCACTTGGACAAAATATTTTTAGACTGAATAAAATACCAAGTTTTGATTATACTTTCTTCCAAGACCTTGCTTTTGCTTGCCAATCAAATGATGACCGGCACAAATACAACTACCCTTACTATATTCTGTAACAAGCTCCCATTTCAGGTGAACTATGTGAAGTTCTGTATTCCAGGGATATTTGCAGAAAGACTGAAGACAACCACTTATCTTTCTTCTTCTATCTATATAAAAAAGGCTGTATGTATGTATGTTCCAGCATACAACCCGACTCAACCCCTCCAAGACTGAGTGGCTGTGGTTGCTGGCGTCCCGATATAGCCAGCTGGTGCCATCGCTGTCTATTGGGGGCGAGACATTGGCCCCCACGGAGAGGGCACGTAACTTGGGATGCATGGCTGTCTTTAGAAGAGCATATGATGGCCGTGGCCAGGGGGGCTTTCTATCAGGTTCGCCTGATACGCCAGTTGCGCCCCTTTCTGGATTGGGACTCCTTATGCACGGTCACTCAAAACCAGTGGAAATGTCAGAAATCAGGCCCTCACCCCAACCCACGCCTGGCTCCATCATAGTGGAGGGGGAACCCCATTACGAAATTAAACAGATATTAGATTCTCGATTATACAGTATAAGGGGAAGCTGCAGTATTTGGTCCAGTGGAAGGGATACCCCTTGTCAGAAACCTCATGGGTGAAAAGTAGAGATGTGAGAGCAGTGAGACTAATCAATAAGTTCCACAAGGAGAACCCCCAAAAGCCAAAGGACAAAAAAGGGGAAGGGTCCTGGCCACTTACTAACTAACCCATGCATGTGCTTGCTCTTTTGCAGGTACATTCTCCCTGGTAGAGGGGAGCCACCTGTCAACATCCTGTGTGCCGTCTCGGAGTTGCCACACGTGGGAGGGGGGAGGCCCTGTCATGGAGGGCGGTAGTAAAGGATCCTTGGAGGGGTTGGGGCAAGGGATGCACTGCAAAGATGGGAGCAGCAGTGACTGAGCCCAATGCGGAGCAGCGGTTCCCAAGCAATGAATGCGGAAGAGGAACCAGTGATTCCCTGAGTGAATGAGTACCCTGCGAGGGGCAGGGTGTTCCGAGCCCTATTAGTCAGATGGAGGGTGGAAGGCAGCAGCACTAACTTCAATTCACTCTGTGCTGAGACTCTGTTACTGAATAAAGGGGTGTGAATTTACTTGGTGTGATGCATTCTCTTCCAATGAGGTGCAGGGCTCAGAACCATAACAGCCCATCTTTCTGCAAAGCTGTCCAAATGTGACTTTCATAAAACCAGCCTAGACTACCTGGGGTACCAAATTTCAAAAGAAGGAGTGGAAATGGACCCCAGGAAGGTTAAGGCGCAATATTAGAGTGGGAGCCCCCTCAAACAAAGAGGCAACTGCGGAGTTTTCTTGGCTTTACTAACTTCTACCACCAATTCATCCCTACATTCTCTCAGATAGCCCTACTGATCACCAATTTGCTGAAGACAAAGGGAGGACCCAACCCCAGACCTGGTCAGCCCTTGAACTGGTCAATTGAGTGCCAATCTGCGTTTGAGAAATTAAAATGCTTTTTTTTGCTGTGGAACAGGTCCTAAAACATCTTGACCCACATGAGCCTTTTGTGATACAAGAAGTTGCTAGTGACGCGGTGGTAGGGGCAGTGCTGCTCCAGAGAAGTGCCAAGGGAGAGTTAAAGCCATGTGCCTATATGTCTCACAAACTTTCTGAAACTGAGAGGCAGTGGGCTATTTGAGAGAAAGAAGCCTATGCGGTCTGATTGGCTGTCCTGACCTGGAGGCAATTCCTAGAGGGCAGTAAGATTCCTTTCAAGGTTTGGATGGATCACAAGCAGTGGTGGGATTCTACCGGTTCGGACCGGTTCGGGCGAACTGTTCGCTCCGACTATCAGCCGTGAGCGAACAGGTTTGCACCGATTTTGAAGTGTGCCCACCCGCCCGCCCCTGTGTTATACTCACCTATATTTCCATTTCTAAAGCCCAGCTGATCGGCATGGCAGAGTAGATTGTCGCGCCTCAGCTGTTTTCCTTGCCGGCAGCAATGCGGAAGGTGAGTTTTGTCCAAACTGCACACGCTTAGCGAATTGGTTGTTAAACCGGTAGGATCCCACCCCTGATCACAAGAACCTGGAATTGTTGAAGACTCCGTGAAAACTGTCACCTAAGCAGGTTTGGTGGGCTCAATACTTCAGCTAATTCAATTTTACCCTTCGCTACCTACCGGGGAGGGGGGGGGACACGACTTTTTGGCGGATGCTCTCTCCCAAATGCCACAGTACAACTGTGCTTGGGAGGAAGTGGTTAACTCCATCATCCCATCCAGACAGTTTGTGGCAGCAACCCTCATGAGACAGCAGAACATCATCTGTTAGCAAAGGATCAAGCACAACCCTTTTTTTAAATAAGTTTTTTATTTTTTATTTTTTTACAAACATATCATTGTGTGAACAGTGTGGCACCTGAGTGTCTTACATTTTAGCACAAATAAAACAATATTCTTCATTTTTAGTACAGTTGACAATCCTATATAGTTTTAGTAATAATACACATATTTTGTTGAATTATAATCTTTCATTATTTGATTATTCAATATTTCAGTATGTCATCTTTATGCCAAACTCCATATTCTAAATGTCACTCCTTTTACTACAAATAAAATATTAATAATCATATTTGTTGTATTTAACAGACTTATATAGTTCTAATAATAATGCACAATTTATATAAAATTATAATCTTCCATCGTTTATCCCCTTTCTAATTTTTAATTATGCCACTATTATATTTAAAAATGTTTCCTTTCTAATCACGTTTTAATACAAATAAAATAATATTAATCATACTTACATTTGACAAGCATATATATAATTCTGATAATACACATATTTTTGTTGAATTATAATCTTTCATTATTAAATTGGTCAATATTTCAGTATGCTTTTTTGCCAATCCAATTCTAAATATCATTCCTTTTACTACAAATAGAATGTTAGTGATCATATTTATTACATTTAACAAACTTATATAGTTCTACTAATAATACACATATTTATGTTAAATTATAATCTTCCATTGTTTATGTCAGGGTTCCAAGGAACACCCCCAATGAAATAAAACTCCAAGGCCTAAGGTTCCTCAAAGTTCCAATTTATTAGAGATGTCATGTTGGCACATCTGGGAAAACCCAAATCTGAAAGCTTCCAGGTTTTCCACACCCAGCTAACAGTTCACAGCCCTGCCCCACACCCACAAGTTCATCACATAGTCCAATCAACTCTTCACAGTCTCCAGCAGATGAAGGCAAAAGTGTCCTTGAATACGGAATGTTGTTATGACTAACTTTCTACCACTCCAACAAAACCCCCCTCCCAATTTCCCAGGCTAAAATATGTGGCAGTTAGGAAGCAAAAAGGAAAACTGTCTTCCAAAACTGACAGGCTCCCCCCACCACCCCAGGAAAGGAACGCATCCTGAAACAAGATTGAAGTCAGGGGTTAACACAATTAGCACATTAACCACCTCCCCCCCCCCCGCCCCAGGAGGACCCTTAGGCTTATCAGGGAATTTATCATGAAATTGCCTAACTAAGGTGTCTGCCTGAACATTCCAACTCTTCACCCACGTGGCTTCAGACAAGGGGTATCCCTTCCAATGAACCAAATATTGCAAACATCCCCTCTGCAATCTAGAGTCCAAAATCTTCTTCACCTCATAATGAGTCTCACCCTGCATCACAATCAGCTTTGGGGGAGCAGCAGGTTGAGGTCTCAAGTTAGATCCCACAGCGGGGTTTAACAGGCTGCAATGGAAAACAGGATGATTTTTTCCCAGTATGTGGGGCAGTTTTAACTGTACAGTCACTGGGTTAATCACCTTCACTATGGGGAAGGGACCTAAATATTTTGGTCCTAACCTCTTACTCTTCAAACTCAAACATATGTATTTGGTGGAAAGATACACGCGGTCTCCCACCCAAAAGGGGGGTGGGGGTGGGGTTTGGAGAGATCGGTGTTTGTCAGCTTGCTTTTTGTATGCTTTGGCCGCTTCAGTCAGGGCTTTTTTGGTATTCTCCCAGCCTTTCTTTAATGACTCCATCCATTCATTCAGAGTCATGGAAGAAGGCTGTTCTCTCGGCAGTTCTGACATAGGGACAAATTCCATGCTGCTCGTAATCTGAAAAGACATCAGTACTACTATGCACCACATTATTGTAAGCCACTTCTGTGAAAGGAAGCAAGTCAGCATAATTATCTTGCTGGTAATCCACATAACATCTGATGTATTGTTCCACCATGGCATTAGCATGTTCTGAAGCTCCATTCGTGCTCAGATGGAAAGCCGAGCTAAGCCCCTGAGATGACCCAATGGACCTCAGGAACTCCCTCCAGAACTTAGCGGTGAACTAAACTCCTTGATCGGAGATCACATGTTGTGGAACTCCATGCAGCCGGTAGATTTGTTTGACAAATATCTTGGCTAATTTCTTAGCCAAGGGAAGTCCAGAACAAGGAACAAAATGGACCTGTTTGGAAAACAGGTCTATCACAGTCCATATTACAGTATTTCCTCCACTTTCTGGGAGCTCTACTATGAAGTCCATAGCTATTTCTTCCCATGGGCGGCTGGGCTCAACTACCTGTTGAAGCAAACCGGGAGGCTTCCCCGGTTTGTCTTATTGCTGGCACATGTGGCACAACTTTTTAAATAGTCCTCCACATCAGCTTTCATCTTTGGCCACCAAAACTGCCGTCTAATCAGATGAAGGGTCTTTAGGAATCCAAAGTGACCAGCCAATCGAGAATCGTGGCTATGCTGGAGCACCAGGAGTCTCATGCTGTTGGGGACATAAATTTTTGAACCTTTCCAAGCTAGTCCATCATGGGTGGTCAAAGTGTCTCGATTGTCGGCTAACCATGGATCGGTAGATAGTGCTGCCTTCAAGTCAGCAGTTAGCTTCCCATCGATGGGGTCAGTCCATCTGCTGGCCTGACTCCGGGTAGTGACTTGCGCTGCACTCTGCATGTCCAGGATGATGGTGTGGATGACCTCCTCCCCCTGGCTGTCATATTTGGGTTTCCTTGACAGGGTGTCTGCAAGCAGGTTCTTCCCCCCTGGGATGTATTTCAGCTTGGAATCAAACCGCTTGAAGTATTGTGCCCAGTGGACCTGTTTGGGGGAAAGCCTTCGTGGGGTCTTTAAGGCTTCGAGGTTTTTATGGTCTGACCATACCTTGAAGGGGATCTTGGCTCCTTCTAGGAAGTGCTGCCATGATAGAAGAGCCCAACGAACAGCAAAGGCTTCCTTCTCCCATACTGCCCATCTTCGCTTGGTGTCCATGAGTTTTTTGGACACATATGTGCAAGGCAGCAGCCATCCTTGGGGGTCTTCCTGGAGGAGCACTGCTGCCACTGCCACGTTGCTGGCATCTGCCTGGATGATGAACTGCCTATCTGGGTCCGGGTGCTGAAGGCAAACGCTTTTTGACAGCTTAGCGTCCAGGCTAGAGGCTGCGTCGGCCGCAGCTTTGCGGGGGAGGGTCCTGTCTTTAGCAGTTCAGTAAACGGCAGAGCCACTTCTGTAAAGGCTGGGATGAATTGCTAGTAGAAGTTAGCAAACCTCAGGAAACTTTGCAGCTGTTTCCTGGTGCGAGGGGGCTGCCAGTCAAGTACGGCTCGCACTTTCCCAGGTTCCATTTCTATGCCTTCATTCGACACTCGGTAGCCCAGGTAGTCCAGAGAAGTTTTGTGAAACTCACATTTGGACAGCTTCGCATAAAGTTTTGCGGCTAACAGTTTCTTTAGTACTTGTCGGACTAGTTTCACATGTTCTTCTAACGTCTCACTGAATATGAGAATGTCGTCCAAGTAGACTAGAACCCCCTTGTATAAATGTTCATGCAGCACCTCATTAATCAATTGCATGAATACAGCAGGGGCTCCTTGGAGACCAAAGGGCATGACTTTGAATTGGAAGCTACCTAATGGGCAGTTGAAAGCAGTCTTCCACTCATCCCCTTCCTTTATGCGCATCCTGTAGTAGGCTTCTCTCAAGTCAAGTTTAGTAAACACATTTCCTTTTGAAAGGTAGTTCAGTAGGTCTTTCATGAGGGGGAGAGGGTAGGTGTTTTCCACGCATACCACATTTATTTCATGAAAATCCACGCAGAGCCTCATCCCCCCCATCTTTCTTTTCCTTAAACAGCACTGGGGCGGCTACTCTGGATTTTGCAGGTTGGATGAACCCTTGGGCTAGGTTAGTATCGATGTACTTCCTCAGCTCAGCCATCTCATTTGGGGTCATTGAGTACATCTTTGGTTTAGGGAGTTTAACCCCGGGCTCGGTCTCAATTGCACAGTCAGTGTGGTGATGGGGGGGGGGGGGGATGTTGCATTCCTCCTCACTGAATGCTTCAGCCAGGTCCCTGTATTCCTTGGGGACCTGGAGAGTCCCAGGTAGGACTTTGATGGCCATCGTGGCCGCCTCTTGTTGGTGGGGGCCCTGTGGGCTCATTTCAGTGGGTCCTGCTTCAGGTGGGACAGGCGGCAAGGGGCTATCATGACTTTTCGGTAGCCGTCCTCCCATTTGATTGTAGGGGCCCATTTGTCTAGCCAGGCAAGTCCCAGGATGATTGACTCTGGCATTTTTGGGGCTACTATGAATCGAATGAGTTCTGTGTAGATCCACAGTTCCAAACTGACAAGCTTAGTGACCCGTGTAGCAGGGGTGCCACCTATTAATGTCCCGTCTACTATGGGGCAGCTTAAAAGGTGTGTTTTTATGCCTAGCTGCTCAACAATGGGGAAGCTAATTAAGCACCAAGTGCAGCCGGTGTCTATTATTGTTGCTACCTCTCCATGCACCCTTGTCTCTGGCACTGTCAGCATGACTTTGACCGCAAAGGGGTGGATGGCCCCATTTACCATCAGGTCGTCTTCACCGCTGCTACCGCTGGCTGGCCCGGGTAGCAGGTCTTTGGTTGAGGTCTCTTCACTCTCTCCAGGGGGAGGGGAAGTCTCGACTGCCTGCCAGGCAATTCTGTTGGCATCCGAGGGCTTTCGTGGAACCCTTCTGCCTCGGGCCGCCATGTCGGGGTGTGGTTGTGGAACTGGCGCAGGTGCCAGATACTCAGAAGCTCAATGACCCACTTGTCTGCAACAGTAGCATTTGATCACCCCTGTAGATTGAGCAGTAGGGGTCTCAGTAGGGTTTGTCGGATGACGTCTAGCCAAAGTTCTCCTTGGGGCCCTCTCAGATGAGGGGCTGTGGTGTGGGTGAACTTCTCTATCCAGAGCTATTGACATGGTATACCAGTCTTGCAGTCGCTCTGGCACCCCCCAGATTCCACAGGCGGTTCTGACTTCTTGATCAATGGCTTCTTTAAAATAATGCAGAAGTATTCTGTCCAGCCAATGCCCAAGGTTCCCTGAGACCCGTCTAAAGTCCCATACAAAGTCTTTTATGGGTCGATTTCCTTGCTTCATCACTTTTATCATGGCTTCATTCTCGTTGATTCAGTCTCGGTCTTCGAATCTGGCCTGGAGCAGCTCAACAAAACCTTCAGCATCATTTAATTCAGCAACCCCCTCATTATGCAGCTGGACTATCCAGTCAGCAGCATCTCCCTCATTCATCCCCTCTGAGATTGCAGATCCTAAGTTGCGGTCTGTTTCATATTGCTCTCCATACTGATCTACATGAGCCCATACTCGGCTGAGGAAATAGGCCAGTTTCGTAGGCTTACCATCAAACGTCACTCTAAACTGTGGTGGCGGGGCCCTTGCTGGCAGAATTGCCACGGCGACTGGAGGCAGGGCAGGGGCCTGTTGGGGTGCTGTGGCGGGCAGTGGGGTGAATGCCGGTGGCTGAACTGGAACCTGCAGTGGCACCGCTGCTGGCTGCTGGATCAGACTCCATGGCTGTGCTGGGATGGTTGGGGCAAATTGGACCCATGGTGATCCCATAAGGGGTGGAGGAGACAGTGCTGGCATCCACTGGCAGTAGACCCACCCCTGGCCGGGATAGAATCCCCAGCCTGGGGGATATGCTCTGGGAACCCGGACAATGATTGGCTCCGAGACAGAGGTAACAGGTTCCGGTCTTGGGGAGTTTCAGACCCCAAAGTCCCCACATCTCTCCGTTCTGGATCTTGGGGTGACTTCACTGGGCTGGATACGGAACGACATCCAAGCAATCGTTCTTTCCATCCCATCTACGCACCCTGTTATTAACACAGCTGCCTGCAATTTACTGCTGGTTCGAATCTCTCCAAGGCTCAAGGTTGACTCAGCCTTCCATCCTTTCTAAGGTAGGTGAAATGAGGACCCAGTTTGTGGGGGCAATAAGCTGACTTTGTATAAATATACAAAAGTATGAAGGCTATTGCTTAATGCATTGTAAGCCGCCCTGAGTCTCCGGAGAAGGGCGGCATATAAATCAAATTTTAAAAAAAAAATTTCTTTTGCCTTCTATTTTAAGATTTTACTCAAAATGTTAGGTTGCAGCCACTTTAAAAATAATTATGAGTCTCTCTTTTCCTGGATATTCTTTTGGGGTTACACTTTAAATAAAAAAGATTCTTCTCACCCAGTTCCAGCCAGTTCTAGCGCAACCCTTAAGGGATGCTCTGGTGGGAGATGAATGGTTCCAAGAGCATAAAGACGACCTGTGATTGAGAGACAGACTGGCATGGATGGGAAGCAAGCTGTACCTTCCGGCTAACCAAAGAACCCTAATTCTACAATGGAGCAATGATACAAGGGTGGTGGGGCATTTTGGATTTGTAAAAACTCACTGAAGAGATCGGCAAACGGCACAGCCTCCAGCTTCCGGACTCTTTTGGCGCCGGCCAATGACGTTTACGGAGCGCCGGCAGCCTTGACAGACGGGAGACACAAAAAACTGCCGAACAGCTGATGGGGGGGATTGGATGATTGGATTGATAAGATGCTGGTTTGAAGGCTGGGAGGGGAATAAATAGCACTGCATGGCAGTTGCACGCAGCGCTGACTTTGACCCAGCAATCCGGCTTGTTCTGTTCTTTTGGCTGTGTTGCCATTTATATCAGTAAACCTTTGCAACCCAACATTGATCACTGGTCTTAATAGACGCCACACGGACCGGATGATAGACGAGGCCGAGAGAAAGTCAGCACTGCGTGCAACTGCAGAGAGTTCCGAGTGCGGGGTGAAGGGGCCCCAGGACAGACGAAAAAACCGCCAGAAAGATCCCAATAGATAGGCCTCGAAGACCATTGTTCCGCTGCTTTAGGTGTAATCAGATCGGCCACCGGGCGGTTGAGTGCCCCATGCCAGTACCACGAACACCACTCCAAAAACCGACCCCAGGTGTACCAACAACCGCTGGAACGGTCCCAAGTGACACAGACCCCTAAGGCGGCTATGGAGACCCCAGCCAGAGAGGTTGGGGTGACTCTGGTTAAGGGGAAGTTTCCGGTGGTGTCTGGGGTCAGTGATGACGAGGACCCGGAAGACCCAATGGTGAGCAACCCCATTTGTCCATTTGTGATACCGGTTGTATTGAGGAACCCTCGCGCTACCACCGGACTCCAGTACAGGGCTTTGGTGGATTCGGGGTGCACCCGATGCCTCATCCATCAGGCTGTGGTGGTTGCCTTAGGACTGCGTGTGATGAGGCTGAAAACCCGTGTTACTTTTGAACAGATGGATGGATCACTGTTAGGTGGGGCGCCAGCTACCCATGTAACGGAAAGGGTACACCTGGAGATAGGGGACCACCAAGAGGCTATTCGCTTCATCGTAATCGAGAAGATGATTGAACTGATAATATTAGGGTTAGCTTGGCTTGATAAGTGGTGGCCCACTATATGGTGGGAAGGAGGATACCGGAAGCTGCGGTTAACACTTGGCCCGGATCCGCCTGCATCTAACAGTGAGCCGCCTGCCCCTAATAGTGTAGTGGGTACAGGAAGGGGATGTGCTTCGGTAGTACCTCATCCAGATCAGGGGTTCCCTAGCATCTATGAGGATCTCACTGCTGTATTTAGCGAGGAGGAATGTGAGGTGTTGCCCCCTCATCGATCAACAGACTGTGCCATTGAACTGATTCCTGGGGCTAAACTGCCGAAACCAGACTCTAGTAACCTTTCGGGGGGATAAAATGTATATCTCAGAAACCCTCCGAACTTCTGTCTTACAAAGATGTCACAATTCCAAACCGGCGGGGCATTTCGGCTTTCTAAAAACACTTCATCTTGTCAGATGACAGTTTTGGTGGCCACGGATGCATGGAGATATTGAAAAGTATGTGAAAGGTTGTCCGACATGTGCAGCAGCTAAACCGTGGTCAGGAAAGCCCATAGGATTGTTACAAATGGTGGCTGATCCTAGTAGACCATGGGAGGAGATCACTATGGACTTCATAGTCAACCTCCCCCCTAGTAATGGGTATACTGCAATATGGACGGTGGTGGATTTGTTCTCGAAGCAGGCCCATTTTGTGCCCTGCAAGGGTCTACCGTCTGCACGACGCTTGACAGATTTGTTTCTTCGACACATCTACCGCCTCCATGGAGTGCCCAAATGGATCATATCAGACTGTGGTGTGCAGTTCACCGCCAAATTCTGGAGACACTTTATACACCTGATAGGATCTACCCAAGGTTTGAGTTCTGCTTTCCATCCCAGTACCAACGGGGCGGCTGAATGGTCCAACGCTACTGTAGCTTGTTAAAACCCGTAACGGTGGAAAGAACTAGTGATACCCCTGGCCCGCCAAGTCCAATACATACGGATCAGTACGAAATAGACAAGATCTTAGACTCCAGGATTCGTAGAGGCAGGATCCAGTACTTGGTATGCTGGAAGGGGTATCCTTTGTCTCAGGCTTCCTGGGTAGCAGCACCAGATGTACACGCTGCACGATTGGTACGGTGGTTCCATCGCAAATACCCAAACAAACCAGGGGCTGTGGGAATGGGAACAAGCCAGAAAACAAACTAAGCGCCAAGAAATTCTAAGGAAGCCACTCAAAAGCCCCATAGATGAGTTGAAAGAGAAATTTGACCGTGCCACCCTTCAGGGGGAGGGGCCATCCTGCAGACCCAAAGAAAAGAGAGAATCAGTCTGGGCTGTTGATCCAAGAGGCCTCAGGCCAAGGCGCAGCCCTTTCCCCCTCCACAGCAGGAGGAGGAGGAGCCCAACGACGCATCCATGGGTCCCCCCCATCCCAGCAAGCAGCGAAGCCTAGATGAGGCAGCACCTCCCTACCCCAGGATGAGAGACGAGGCAGAGGACTATCAACACCAAGGCCGGCCCTACAGAGCTCAGCACAGAGAGGAGAGGGTAGAGAGAGACGAACCACCCCAGTTCAGAGGGAAGTTCGATGGTGACCCAGACAACCTCGCCCAATTCCTCGATTCAGCTGAGATATACATAGAGCGTTTTGGACACCTCTATCCTTTCCCCAGAGCCCTAGTGAATGCTATCTCGGAAGGGCTGGAGGAAGAAGCAAAGAGGTGGTCAGCATCCCTCTACAAAAACAGGGCCCCCCAGCTGCAAGATGCGGATGGGTTCTTGCAACTATTGAGAGCCCGTTATGAGGAGGAGGAGGAGGACCCCTATGTGGAAGACGAGCTCAGAAACCTAATGCAGAAGGGGAAGCCTATCAGAGAGCATATCCGTGAATTCAGGAGAGTTATTGGGACACTGCCTCCCCTACCAGAGCGATTGCTGGTGTACTTTTTTAGAACAAGCCTAGATAAGAGAATTTCCCAAGTGACTGCTTATCGAGACATCCCAAACCGACTCTCTGAATGGTTCCAGGTAGCAATAAAAGTCGACAGAGGGCTGTGGGCAAGCGACATGCCGAAACCACCAGATGGAAAGGAGAGCAGTCGGCCAAGCCAGGGGCAACTCAACAGACGAGAAACCCCAACATCACAGCCCACCCAGAGGCCAGCTGCCCCACGGAGCCCACTGAAATGCTACAGATGTGGGGGAAGCGGCCACATAACAGCAAGATGTGGAACCCCTAGGCTGGGACCAGCTCCACCGCCCAAAGCACGACCGGAACGAGGGCCCAAGCACGCCACCCACATACCGCAGAAAGCTCCCCAAATCCCGGAGTTTTTCGCTCACCTGACCGAAACCAGAGGAATCCCAGATGAGGGAGATCAGTCCCCCGAACCCTATGGCATGGAGGACGAAGGCGAGGACGACCCGATGGTGAGTGCACCCGTCCATCCTTTTCTTTTCCCCATATGCCTAACAGCCCCCAAAACAGGGGCCCAAGGGACTTTCCAAGCCCTAATAGACTCTGGTAGCACAAGGTGCCTGATTAACCTATCCACAGTTCTAAAGTTGGGAATCCGAGCTAAAAAGCTCAAACAACCAATTCGCTTTGAGCAAGTTGATGGGTCCCTAGTGTGGGGAGCGTATGCCACACACTTGACTGAACCCGTGAGACTGGAACTGGCAGATCACTGGGAAACGATCTGTTTCATAATAGCCCCCAAGATGACAGACCCAGTCATATTGGGACTCTCGTGGCTGGACAAATGGGGCCCAATCATTTGGTGGCAAGAGGGGACCCGCAGACTGAGGATAGCAAAGGGCCCCCAACCCCTGCCGCCCCGACCAGAAGAATTCCCTCCCACACTGAGACCCCAAAGCAGGCCGCCACTGCAGAAGAAAACACCACCAACACAAGGGTCCCTCCCAGAAGGTACAGCGAAGCAATTGGCAGCTGCACCCACCAACGCTCGTAATGCAGATCAGATCCCAGGGGAGTACCAAGACCTTGCAGAGGTATTCAGCGAGGCCGAATGTGACATTCTGCCTCCCCACCGCGAGACCGATTGTGCCATCGAGATTGTCCCGGGAGCGAAACTACCCAAACCTAAAATGTATGCCATGACACCCCGTGAAATGCAGGAAATGAGGGACTACATAGACAAGAACTTACAAAGGGGATTTATTGAACCAGTAAAACCAAGGGTAGCGGCGCCGGTCCTGTTTAAAGAGAAAAAGGACGGCTCTATGAGACTGGTAGTCGATTTTCGAAGTATCAATGCCGTTTGCGTACAAAACTTATACCCCATCCCCCTCATGAAGGACATGCTAGACCTCCTAGCTAAAGGAAAAGTTTTCACCAAACTAGACCTTCAAGAAGCTTACTACCGAGTACACATCAAAGCAGGGAATGAATGGAAAACAGCATTCAACAGCCCCCTGGGTAGTTTCCAATTCAAGGTAATGCCCTTTGGATTGCAAGGAGCCCCAGCAGTGTTCATGCAGTTGATAAATGAAGTCCTACATGAGCACCTATACAAAGGGGTCCTCGTCTACCTGGACGATATTCTCATCTACACGGAGACCATAGACGAACACATACCCCTCGTCCTCCAAGTACTGAAAAAACTGCTGAGGGCGAACCTGTATGTCAAACTGTCAAAATGCGATTTCCATCAATCACAGCTAGACTACCTAGGCTACCGAGTATCAAACGAGGGGATAGAAATGGACCCAGCCAAGGTCCAATCAGTTCTACAATGGCAGCCCCCTCGCACCCGCAGACAACTGCAAAGCTTCCTGGGCTTCGCGAACTTTTACAGACAGTTCATCCCCTCGTTCGTGAAAATTGCCAAACCTTTGACGGACCTCCTAAAGACAGGAAGACCAGCAATGAAACTCCGCCCAGGACAACCCCTGCAGTGGGACCTGACCTGCCAACAGGCATTCGAGACGCTAAAGGGAATGTTTGCGAAAGAACCTGTCTTAAAACACCCTGATCCTGAACAACATTTCGTCATCCAAGCAGACGCAAGTGATGTGGCAGTAGGAGCCATGTTACTCCAAAAGAACAGTCAAGGTGATCTACAGCCCTGCGCCTACACCTCCCGCAAGCTCACCGACACAGAGAGACGATGGGCGGCGTGGGAGAAGGAAGCGTTTGCAGTAAGGTGGGCGTTGTTGACCTGGCGGCACCTGTTAGAGGGAGGCCAGAAACCGTTTGAAGTCTGGACTGATCATAAAAACCTGGAGGCCCTAAAAACCCCACAGAAACTGTCGCCCAGGCAAGTCCGGTGGGCTCAATATTTCAATCGCTTCAATTTCGAGCTTAAGCACATCCCAGGAGGGAGGAATTTCCTGGCTAACGCCCTCTCCCGAATGCCCCAATACAACAGTGAGCGGGAGCAAGTAGTGAATGCCATCATCCCCTCCACCCAAGCAGCGGCTCAAGTGATCACCAGACGGCAACAACGTGACCAGCAGGGCCAACTTGCAAGTGACTTAACTGCAAAATTAAAAAATGAAACACTGACAGACCCCTGGTTCCGAGACAATCAACATCTCTTGACAAAAAGAGTCGACCTAGCATGGAAAGGGACAAAGCTCTATGTCCCACAGACCTTACTCACCCTGATCCTCAAGAGGAGTCACGATGTTAAACCCTAGTACGAAGGCAGTTCTGGTGGCCCCACATGAGAAAGGATGTGGACAGTTATGTAAAAAGCTGCACCATTTGTGCCACGATGAAAACAAGACCAGGTTGCCCGCCTAGACTGTTGCAACCAGTAG
Source organism: Pantherophis vulpinus (assembly GCA_037215915.1). Taxonomy (NCBI): domain Eukaryota; kingdom Metazoa; phylum Chordata; class Lepidosauria; order Squamata; family Colubridae; genus Pantherophis; species Pantherophis vulpinus. The sequence continues at coordinate 1,522,103 of JAXLNS010000038.1, forward strand.
CTGAGCCGACAAGACCATGGGAGGAGATTGCGATGGACTTCATAGTAGACCTACCGAGGAGCAGTGGGAATACAGTGATCTGGACTGTAATAGACTTATTCTCCAAACAGGCACACTTCATTCCTTGTACCGGACTGCCCTCAGCTCGCCAGTTATCCAAACTGTTCCTGAAACACATCTACCGCCTGCATGGAGTCCCCAGGAGAATCATCTCCGACCGAGGGGTCCAGTTCACAGCAAAGTTCTGGAGGGAGTTTCTACGATCCATAGGGTCATCCCAAGGGCTCAGCTCAGCATTTCACCCGAGCACCAATGGGGGGGCGGAAAGACTGAACGCTATGATAGAACAGTATTTAAGATGCTACGTCGACTACCAGCAGTCCAATTGGGCAGACCTC
>JAXLNS010000038.1:1747500-1750000 GCA_037215915.1 Pantherophis vulpinus
TGCCTAACATATGGGCTGACCACAACCCCATCAAAATAATTTGGAAAGGCTCCCGAAAACAAAAAAGATGGAAAATGGATACAAGTATTATAAAGGAAAAAGAATATCTACAAATGATGGAAAAAGAGATTAAGATATTTTTCCAAATTAACACAAAGGACCAAACGTCGTTACAAAATCTATGGGACACGACGAAAGCATATATCAGGGGCCTAACCATTGCATACGTGGCAAAGAGAAAAAAAGAGAAACAAAGAATCAGGAATGACTTATTGGAAGAAATCAAGATAGAAGAAACTAAATTACAACAGCACCCTAATAATAAGATAGCACAGCAAAAACTTAATTTGGCTAAACACAAATTGAATTTGACTACAAAAGCTGATTTGGCACAAAAAATAAAAATGGCAAAACAGACCAACTTCGAACATGCAAATAAAACTGGACGTTGGTTAGCCCATAAATTAAAAAAGCAAACAGACAAAAGAATTATACACCAACTCCAGGACGAATCAGGAACTTTATTCCATACACACGTAGATAAGAAAAACATAGCCAAAACATTCTTTCAGAATCTCTATCGGCAGGAAGATGTCCCCGAAGACCAAATTCGAAAATATCTTAGTAAAGTGAACATTACACAATTCGAAGAAGAACATAGAGAGACCCTGAATCGCCCCATAACAATGACTGAATTGATTGAAGCTCGTAAAAAACAAAAGAACAATAAAACTCCAGGACCAGATGGAATTCCTACTGAATTCTATAAACATTCCCAACAAGAAATAGACGAAATACTGCTACAAGTCTTCAACGCAGCATTATTGACAGCTGAAATCCCAAAATCATGGACAGAAACCATTATTACGTTAATACACAAAGAAGATTTAGACCGGACCCAAGTTAGGAATTACAGACCCATCTCATTACTCAATGTAGACTACAAACTATTCATGTCAATATTAGCGCAGAGACTTAAAACAATAATCCATAAATACATACATACAGACCAAAACGGCTTCATACCCAGGAGGCAGATTAAAAATAACTTGAGAACGATCATAGATATACTGGAATACTACGATAAGAAAATAGATAAGGAAATAGCTTTAATATCTCTCGACGCCCAGAAGGCCTTCGATAATTTAAATTGGTCCTTTCTTACATCACAACTTGAATTAATGAATTGCGGAGAGAAATTCCTTAAATTGATAAGAAAGATTTATTCCTGTCAAACAGCCAAAATTGCAATAAATGGTGACATGACACAAACTTTTGACATCCAGAAAGGCGTACGACAAGGTTGCCCCATGTCACCTCTATTATTTATAATCGCACTGGAAGTTTTACTAACGGAAATCAGGAAGGAAGAAGACGTGGAAGGCCTTAAGATTCGGGGAGAGGAGTACAAATTACTTGCCTTTGCAGATGATGTGATCTTCATATTGGAAAACCCAATACGATCTGGAACCAGGTTGATGACAATGATAGAGGAATACGGGGAAGTTGCGGGCCTCAAAATAAATAAGCAGAAGACGAAAGTATTGACAAAGAATATGACCCAAACACAACAGTTGAAATTAGAGCAAGAATTAGGACTTCAAATAGTAAAGAAAATAAAATACCTAGGTATTTGGCTGACAGCAAAAGCAACTACAATTAAAGAAGATAATTATACCAAATTGTTAAAACAAATCAAAAAAGACTTAGAAATTTGGAGTAGATTACAACTTTCATTGATGGGCAGAATTGCCTCAATAAAAATGAATATATTACCAAGAGTCCTATATTTATATCAAGTGATACCAATACACCCCGGAAAAGATTTCTTTAAGAACCTCAATAAAATAACAATGAACTACATATGGCAGGGAAAGAAGGCCAGAATTAAAATCAAAGCTCTACAGGATACACGGGACAAAGGAGGCCTAGCAACACCAGATTGGGAACTCTACTACAAGGCATCGGGATTGACCTGGATTAAAGAATGGATGGAACTCGACAACAAAAGAACCTTATATTTAGAAGGCTTTGACTTAATAAGAGGATGGCACGCTTTTTTATGGGACGGATCGGATAAAAGACACACGTACTTCCAATGTCATACAATTCGAGCTTCATTATTCAAGATCTGGCAGGATATTAAGAGAACTCACTATACCAAAATACCAAAATGGTGGTCCCCGATGGAGGCGTTGATATACCCGAACACTCTCGAAATAGGAAAAATGATGAGGTACCAAGACTTACTGAATCATGAAGGCGAACTCATCTCAAGACAGCAACTCCAAAACTCCGGCATAAATATCGATTGGTGGCCCTATACTCAAATACACTCAAGATACATAGCAGACAAAAAGCAATATGGAATCTCGAATAATTTGAACGAATTGGATAAGATTTTACAAGGCCCAGAACAAAAAATGATAACCAAATTATATAACTACTTACTTAGATATAAATTACTGGAAGAAACAGTAAAAGAAAACATGATAAGATG
>JAXLNS010000038.1:1790000-1795000 GCA_037215915.1 Pantherophis vulpinus
AGACAGACAGATAGATAGAGGGATAGAGAGATAGATAGATAGACAGACAGACAGACAGACAGACAGATTGATAGAAAGATGTTTAGAGATGTTGGAAAAATAAATAGATAGATGGATGGATGGATGGATGGATGGATGGATGGATGGATGGATGGATGGATGGATGGATAGATATTGATGACAGACAGACAGACAGACAGACAGACAGACAGATAGACAGACAGAAAGATGTTTAGAGATGACAGTTAGATATATAGATAGATGGATGGATGGAAGGATAGATCGATAGATAGATAGATAGATAGATAGATAGATAGATAGATAGATAGGTAGATAGATAGAAGATAGATATTGATGACAGACAGACAGATAGATAGAGGGATAGAGAGATAGATAGATAGACAGACAGACAGACAGACAGACAGATTGATAGAAAGATGTTTAGAGATGTTGGAAAAATAAATGGATGGATGGATGGATGGATGGATGGATAGATATTGATGACAGACAGACAGACAGACAGATAGACAGACAGATGATTAGAGATGACAGTTAGATATATAGATAGATGGATGGATGTATAGATAGATAGATAGATGTAAGAGATGATAGATGATAGATAGAAAGATAGATGGATGGATGGATGGATGGATGGATGGATGGATGGATGGATGGATGGATGGAAGGATGGATGGATGGATGGATGGATGGATGGATGGATGGATAATTAACGAGATAGATGATAGATAGATAGATAGATAGATAGATAGATAGATAGATAGATAGATAGATAGACAGACAGATAGCTGTATGGCTGGCTGGCTGGATAGATGTATAAATAACTAGATAGATAGATAGATAGATAGATAGATAGATAGATAGATAGATAGATAGATAGATAGATAGATAGATAGATAGATAGATAGATAGATAGATAGATAGATAGATAGATAGATAGATAGATGGATGGGCGGATGGACAGAATGAGAGACAGACAGACAGACAGAACGATTGATAGAAAGACGTTTAGAGATGACTGATAGATAATAGATAGATAGATAGAGAGATAGATAGATAGATAGATAGATAGATGGATCGATGGATGGATGGATAGAGTTGATACATATAGATAGATAGATAGATAGATCGATTGATAGATAGATAGATATTGATGACAGACAGACAGATAGATAAAGGGATAGAGAGATAGAGAGATATAGAGATAGACAGACAGACAGACAGACAGATTGAAAGAAAGATGTTTAGAGATGATGGATGGATAGATAGATAGATAGATAGATAGATAGATAGAAAGATAGATAGATAGATAGATGGATCGATGGATGGATGGATAGAGTTGATACATATAGATAGATAGATAGATAGATAGATAGATAGATAGATAGATAGATATTGATGACAGACAGACAGATAGATAAAGGGATAGAGAGATAGAGAGATAGAGAGACAGACAGACAGACAGACAGACAGATTGATAGAAAGTTGTTTAGAGATGTTGGAAAAATAGATAGATAGATAGATAGATAGATAGATAGATAGATAGATAGATAGATAGATAGATAGATAGATAGATGGATGGATGGATGGATGGATGGATGGATGGATGGATGGATGGATGGATGGATGGATGGATGGATGGATGGATAGATATTGATGAGAGACAGACAGACAGAGAGACAGAGAGACAGACAGACAGACAGACAGACAGACAGACAGAAAGATAGATAGATAGATAGATAGATAGATAGATAGATAGATAGATAGATAGATAGATAGATAGATAGATAGATAGATATTGATGACAGATATAGATAGATAGATAGATAGATAGATAGATAGATAGATAGATAGATAGATCTGGAGGAAGCGATTATACAATTGGAAATGGACAAGGCCTCTTTCTATTTGCGCTTCCAAAACGTGATAGAGGACAAGGACGAAAATCTAGGCCAAGTAATGGCCGAAATAATAGCGGAGGTGCTCCAACAGGATTCAAATGACATAATAAAAGAGCTGGATGAGGTGTATAGAATACAAACTAACTATGCTAGACGGAACAATCTACCTAGAGAGGTGCACATAAGGTTCGCACGTAAGAAAGTGAGGGATATCTTTTATAAAATGGTAAAAGAAGAACCGATTAATTACAAGGAAAAAGAGGTGATTGTCCTGAAGCAAGTGCCGAGGAGGGTGAGAGAACAAAGGAGAGACTACAGATTTCTGGCCTCACAGCTAAATAAAAGGAATATACTTTTTAGATGGACCTTGCCGGAGGGGATGCTGATCACCTGGCAAGGAAGGAGGATTAAAATAAACAGCCTGGTGGAGGCACAAGAATTCCTTGACCATCTGAGATCGTCAGAAGACGAACAAAGTAGTAAAGAGGAACTGGAAGCTGGCACTACAGAAGAAGAACTCACCCAGAAAAGCTCCCAAGAAGAGGCTTTGACGGGGAAAGAGAGCTTAGGCGAGAAAGAAAAGGAAGAGAAAGAAAGAAGAGAAGCAGGAAAGAAACAAAGGCCTCAAAGAGCAGTTCGAGCCAATACTAACATCAAATTTAAGTAAATCAACAGAAAGTAAAAAGGATGGACGACTGGAAAACTATATCAATTAACGTAAACGGACTTAACGATCATAAAAAAAGAAAAATTTTCTTTAACAAATTAGTTACACAAAATGCTGATATTGTATGCCTCCAGGAGGTACATATTAAACAAGAACACATAAAATATTTGGACAATAAAAAACTGGGGAATCTGTATACCTCTTTAGCTACGAAGAAAAAGAGAGGGGTGGTACTATATATTAGAAAGGAGATGAAGACGAAATTGAAGTATGCAGACCCCAAAGGGAGATTACTAATTGTCGAAATCGAGAGAGGCAATGCAACAATTTTAATAGTAGCGATCTATGCCCCAAATAAAAATTTGAAAGAGTTTTATAGTAAAACAAGAGATATAATAAGAGGACTGGACAATAATAATGTTTGCATCATTGGAGATTTTAATGGAGTGGTCGATGCGCATAAAGATCACAAAAGACCCAGAGGTCAAAAGAAAATGAGGAAAAACCTACCAAAAACCTTTTTCGACTTAGTCGATGAATTAAATCTCGTGGATATTTGGCGAACACTACACCCCAACAAGAGACAGTATACCTTCTACTCTAATCCCAACAAATCATGGTCCAGAATAGACATGATGTGGGTAAGCAAGAACTTGGGTATGGACATTGAGTCAGTGGAAATTTTACCTAATACCTGGGCAGATCATAATCCACTGGAAATTAGATGGAAGAGTACATATAAGAGAAAAAACACAAGGTGGAGAATGAACACACAATTTTTACGAGACAAAAAAAATATCGACAAAGTCAAGAGGGAATTAGAAATCTTTTTTGAAGAAAATGAAAAAGAACCAACGAACCCGGGGATAATCTGGGATACGATGAAGGCCTATTTAAGAGGCCTAATGATATCTTATGGAGCGTTCAGAAATAAAGAGAGGAGAGAATCTCTAAGAATATTACTAGAAGAACTGGCAAAGGCAGAGAAAGAGGCCCAAATAAACCCTGACAATGAAGTAATAAAAGCAAACTGGATGAATATCCGTCATAAATTAAATATAATGGATCAAGAAAAACTTGCATTTAACATTAAGAGAACAAAACAATATTACTTCGAGAATGCCAACAAGCCAGGAAGGTGGTTATCTTACAGAATTAAAAAGGAGAAAGAGAAAGGAATCATTTTTCAACTTGAAGACACCGAAGGTCATACCACAACTAAGGAAGAAAAAAAATTGGAGATAGCATACAATTTTTATGCGTCTTTATATAAGGAAGAGGATATATCCAAAGAGAAAGTAAAACAATATTTATTGGAGGAGGGAATGCCACAGATTGGAGAGGAGGAAAAAGAAATATTAAACAAAGAGATTACACTAACAGAGGTAAAGACTGCAATTGCCAAATTGAAAAAGAACAAATCCCCGGGCCCGGATGGATTCCCAGGGGAACTATACAAAAATTTAGAATTAGAAGATATCCTACTCCCAAGAATGCTACAAATTTTTAATGAGGCCCTAATGAAAAACAAAATACCAGAATCCTGGAGAGAGGCCTATATTATACTTTTACCAAAAGAGGGATCGAACACCAAATTGATACAGAATTACCGGCCAATTTCACTTCTTAACACGGATTATAAAATATATATGAATATATTAGCGGAAAGACTAAAAAAAATTCTAAATAAGATAATACATAGTGATCAGAACGGATTCCTCCCAGGGAGGCATATAAGGAATAACACTAGGACGATCCTGGATGTGCTAGAATATTATGAGGAACATCCGGAAAAAGAGGTAGCACTAGTCTTTTTAGATGCACAGAAGGCCTTCGACAATTTGAATTGGGAGTTTATAAAGCAACAATTGAACATAATGGGATTTGGACAAAATTTTACAAATACAATAAAGACGATCTATGAGAAACAAAGGGCCAACATTCTAGTAAATGGGGAACTCACCAAAACATTTCAGATTAGCAAAGGAGTAAGACAGGGATGCCCAATGTCACCACTTTTGTACATACTGGCACTAGAAGTGCTATTGAAAAAGATTAGAGAGAGCGGTCAAATTAAAGGGCTCAAAATAAGGAAGGAAATATATAAAGTTCAAGCGTTTGCGGATGACGTCGTCCTAATCATGGAAGAACCGGTTGAAACAGGCACACATATATTGGAAACACTTGATAAATATGGAGAAGTAGCAGGACTTAAATTAAACAAATCTAAAACTAAAATGCTCACTAAAAATATGACGAAAAATCAAAAAGAAGTCCTGGAGGAATCTATGGGAATCCAAATTGCGAAAAAAGTCAAATATTTGGGAGTATGGATCTCAACAAAGTATTCGGCCCTTAAAGAAGACAATTATATACCCCTGGTAAAAAGTATAAAACAAGATTTGGAGAAGTGG
>JAXLNS010000038.1:1867500-1872500 GCA_037215915.1 Pantherophis vulpinus
TAGATAGATGATAGATAGATAGATAGATAGATAGATAGATAGATAGATAGATAGATAGATAGATATTGATGACAGACAGACAGATAGATAGAGGGATAGAGAGATAGATAGATAGACAGACAGACAGACAGACAGACAGACAGATTGATAGAAAGATGTTTAGAGATGTTGGAAAAATAAATAGATGGATGGATGGATGGATGAATGGATAGAGATGATGATAGATAGATAGATAGATAGATAGATAGATAGATAGATAGATAGATAGATAGATAGATAGATAGATAGATGGATGGATGGACGGATGGACAGAATGAGAGACAGACAGACAGACAGAACGATTGATAGAAAGACGTTTAGAGATGACTGATAGATAATAGATAGATAGATAGAGAGATAGATAGATAGATAGATAGATAGATGGATCGATGGATGGATGGATAGAGTTGATACATATAGATAGATAGATAGATAGATAGATAGATAGATAGATATTTTTTTTTATTGTAAAAGTTTTACCATTACATTTTCACCCCATTTTCACCCCCCTAACCCACCCCAACCTCCCCAAACCCCCCCTCCCTAACCCCCCCTAACCCTCCCCTCCCCCCCGGACTTCCATAGAATGTACCCCATCATTATCCCCTTTATATAAAAAAAACCTTGAACTCTAAAACCCCCCCCATCCCCCATATCATTTTTCATCTTCAGATAATTCAAATATTTCTATCTTAATATAATATAATATAATACTATCTTAACATAATACTACTTTCAGTGAAAAGCTATTTGATACTTCCTAGTTTGATATTTGTTCTGCACATAATCTATCCACTTTTTCCATTCACATTCATAAGTCTCTTGCGAGCGGTCTTTTAAATATGCTGAAATCTTCGCCATCTCAGCAAAACTGGCCATCTTCAAAATCCATTCTTGAACAGTAGGCAAAGCTTCATTTTTCCAATATTTACCTATCAACAATCTCGCTGCTGTAATCATATACAAAATCAGTTTTGTTTCATCCACTGTAAAACCCTTAACTATACCCAAAAGAAACAATTGTGGAGAAAATTGAATTTTTTTCTTCAAAACATTCTGCATGACCCACCAAATTTTTATCCAAAAAGCCTTAACTTTCTTACAGGTCCACCAAATATGATAATATGTAGCATCTGTACAATCACACCTCCAACATTTTGGCTGAACATTAGGGTACATACACGACAATTTCTTAGGATCTAAATGCCATCTATAAAACATTTTGTAAAAATTTTCCCTCAAATTCTGCGACTGTGTAAATTTAACATTCTGAACCCAAATTTTCTCCCATGTTTCCAACATCACTGGTTCTTCAAAATTTTGTGCCCACTTAATCATACAGTCTTTAACTAGTTCAGTTTCTGAGTCCCTTTCTAACAAAACATTGTAAAGTCTTTTAATATGCATTGGACCTTTCTCTTTTATATGTCTAACCAGCTCTTCCTCATGCAACATAATACCAATTTTTTGGTCCTCTTTCCATCTCAATTGTAGTTGATTATATTGAAACCAAGTTAAATTAATCCCTTCGTCCAACAGAGTCTGTAAAGTCTTCAGCTGCCATCTGCCCGCATCTGTAAAAAGAACCTCTTTGTATAAAAACCCCCCGAGTGACATTATATTTGTATTCCACATAATATGACCAAGATCCAGCCATAGCGGTATTTTATAATCCCATCTGGATCGGTGCTTCTTCCAAACTCTCATCAAAGAATCTCTAAGTATATGGCTTTTGAATACTTTATCCACTTTGTTGTCATAGAATAAATAAGCATGCCATCCAAATTCAAGGTCAAAGCTTTCTATATTCAGTATTCCAGTCTTTTTCCTTCCAAACCAATCACTTGCTGAGGTTAAAGCTGCTGCTTCATAATATAACTGTAGGTTTGGAAGTTTAAGACCTCCCCTTTCTGGAACATCTTGCATAATTTTCAATTTCACTCTCGGTTTTTTCTCGTTCCAAACAAACTTATTCACTCCAGTTTGCCAAGCTTTCAATTGTATATCACTTTTAAGCACCGGAATCATTTGAAACAAAAAAAGAAATCTTGGCAAAACGTTCATCTTAACTGCTGCTATTCTCCCAAGTAAAGACAGCTGCAGTTTTTTCCACATCTCCATATCTTTCTGTACAACTCGCCACAGTACTTCGTAGTTATTTTGAAACAATTTAATATTTGATTCTGCAACCTGAACTCCTAGATATTTAACCTTTGGTACAATCTCAAAACCTGCCTTATTTTGAAGTTCATGTCGTCGATCTTGTGTCATATTTTTAACTATCATCTTAGTTTTTTTCTGATTCAATCTAAAACCTGATACTATACCATAATCTTGTATAATGTCTTTCATCTGGATTATTGATTCCATCGGCTGTGTTAGGGTAACAACCAGATCATCTGCAAATGCCCTTATTCTGTAATCCTCTTGCCTTATCACTATACCTTTCAAGTTATTCGAGTCCCGTATTGTGTTCAACAAGACTTCTAATGCTAAAATAAATAACAATGGGGATAATGGACAGCCTTGTCTGGTCCCTTTTTCAATATTAAACTCTGATGTCAAACTTCCATTAATAATAATCTGTGCCTTTTGTTCTTGGTAAATTGCTGAGACCGCCTGTATAAATTGGTCTCCAAATCCCATTTTTCTTAAAGTCTTTAGTAGAAAATTCCAGTCCACTCTATCAAAGGCCTTCTCCGCATCCAAAAAAACCAGCACTGCAGAGATCTGTTTATTCTTCTCAAGATATTCCAATAAGTCTATAACTTGCCTTACATTATCCTTCATGTATCTACCTTCTATAAATCCCGCTTGGTCATCGTGAATCACCTCTTGGATTACTGGCATCAGTCTGTTGGCTAATACTTTTGCATAAATTTTATAATCATTATTTAAAAGAGATATTGGTCTATAATTTTCCGGTTTTTTAGGACCTACTTGTTCTTTTGGTATCAAAGTGATATATGCTGATTTCCATGATGGGGGTATTTTACCCCCTTGTTGTATATTGCAAAATAAGTCTCTAAGTTGTTCCACCATTTCTACTTGTAAAGTTTTATAATATACTGCAGTCAATCCATCTGTTCCAGGAGCTTTAGCTGTTTTCAGTTGTTTAATTGCTGCGATTATTTCCTCAACAGTTATAGGATAGTTCAATCTTTCTTTTTGTTGGCTAGTAATTTTTGAAACTCTTTTCTCTTCTAGATATTTTTCTATAAGTCCATTCTGTATATCATCTTTAGCATATAATTTAGTATAATAGTCTACAAAAACTTCTTTAATCAATTTTTGTTGAGAAATTTCTTTCCCTCCAATATCAATACTCTCAATAGTCCGCAAGCTCTGCTTCTTCCTTAAAGTGTAGGCCAACCATCTTCCCGGTTTATTAGCATTACAAAACGTATTATGTTTCGCATATTGTAAATTTGTTGCAGCTTGCTCCGCCAAGAGCATTTGAAATTGATCTTTCAAAAGTTTTATAGCACCAGATATTCTTTCATCTGTTGGGTTTTTAATGAGTAGCTGTTCCTTATTCTTTATTTCTACTTCCAATTCGGATCTTTTCTTTTGTCGATTCTGTTTATGTTTAGAATTCATATAAATGAGTACCCCTCTCATATACGCTTTACTCGCATCCCATACAATTTCAATTGGGGTACCCTTGTTCAAGTTCATCTCAAAAAATTCTTTCATCTGTTTTTTAAGTTCTGTTATATTTTTTTCATATCTAAACAAATTTTCATTTAGTCTCCATGACCTTCTCTCAGTCTTTCCCATCTCAATTTCTATCTATACAGAACTATGATCGGTTAAAGTTCTTGGAAATATCTTTGTTCTTTTTGTTTTAACAAGTAAATCATCTGATAACAAGATAAAATCAATCCTGGAAAAAGATCTATGTCTATCAGAGAAAAAAGTATAATCCAATTCTTTTGGGTTATAAATTCTCCAAATATCTTTTAATTCCAAATCTTCTTTCATGTCAAAAAAAGTCTGTGGTAGTCTGAGCCTTACTTTCGCCAAACTCTTTTTATCTAGTTTAGAATCAATTACTCCATTCCAGTCTCCCATTATTAAAATAGATCTGTAATCCCATTGCAATATTTTATTATGTAAAGTCTTATAAAAATGATCCTGTTGTTGGTTCGGAGCATAAATTCCAATCAAAAGAATTTGACCGCTTGCCGTATGCAATTCAATTGCGATAAACCTACCACCTTCATCTGCTTCTATAATTTTAGCAGACAATCTTTTGTTTACATAGATAACCACACCGTTCTTTTTTTCCGAGGTTGAAGCTATAAAATGTGTTCCTAATTTAGAGTTTATCAAGTATTTATGATCTTGAGTTCGAATATGAGTTTCTTGTAAACAAATTATGTCATTATTAAATTGTCTCAGGTATGTAAATAACTTCTGCCTTTTTTGTGGTGAATTTAATCTGTTAACATTCCAAGATAAAAGCCTAATTGTCATCTTGACCTTTCTGAAGCGATGAGCTGCCTTGCCTCACTTCTTCTGAGGTCTTCGGCCTCGCTCCCCCCATGGCTTCACTTTGTGTGGTGCTTTTAGCTCCCCTTTTATGTTGACTTTCTTGTTGTTGTTTTTCTTTTATTTGCTTAGAAATTGCACGAGTTATGATTAGATATTGATGACAGATAGATAGATAGATAGACAGATAGATAGATAGATAGATATTGATGACAGACAGACAGACAGACAGACAGACAGATAGACAGACAGAAAGATGTTTAGAGATGACAGTTAGATATATAGATAGATGGATGGATGGAAGGATAGATAGATAGATAGATAGATAGATAGATAGATAGATAGATAGATAGATAGATAGAAGATAGATAGAAGATAGATATTGATGACAGACAGACAGATAGATAGAGGGACAGAGAGATAGATAGATAGACAGACAGACAGACAGACAGACAGATTGATAGAAA
>JAXLNS010000038.1:1882500-1887500 GCA_037215915.1 Pantherophis vulpinus
AAACTGATTGCATTGGACTCTATTGGTTTCGGCCGGGCAGATTGGACTGAATTGGAAAACCGAGTGTGAAATAGACTGAAGGAGAGTGTGGACATTGCATTGACAGAGACGAAACAAACTTTGATACAACGTACTTTGAGCGGACTCTTAGAAGCTACCAATATTTTCACCATTTCCACTGGCACTCTTCTAAAAAACTGGGATATATAACGATCTAACCGTTAAATATCGAACTATTTAACTATTGAACCACTGAAACAACTGGTGAACAAACGGACAATATAGCTATTAATGGTCTGGCTTAATCTTATTATAATATATTAGAACGCAATAGAATTGAAAAGAATATTTAATAATTTAGTAGTTTTTCTTTCTTCTTTTTTCTGTTGGTGACTATATAAGAATAAGTTGATTATAATAATAACAAGTTGATCACTCAAACAACCATAGAGTGTGATAAATATTGATTGAAAGCTAATTAATTTAAACAATTTAATACAGCTATAACAATTAAGATAACTAGCAATATAAATTGATATAGAATTGATTTTAGAATTACTACAAATACTGCTAGTGAAATAGATCTTTTAACTTGCAATTAATTTAAGAATAAGGTAATTTATGAATTGCTAGAAACGTGCCCTTTCCCCGCTGTTTTCCCCATTTCTACCTTCCCTCCCCCTGCTTTTCTTTTCTTTCTATATATATTATTATATTGCTGATTGCTGATTAGAAGTATTTCCACTAATATTAATCCCAACAATAACGTTTCATTTAAGCCATTAACATAAAATAGGCAATACATAATTATATGAAATTGTGGACAAGACTAACACGTACAATAGATATGGCTACTTCAAGTATATCAACTACTATTAAAACAACCAAAAAGGCACCCCAAACTCAAACACTACTAGTAGCCTCCCCAGTACAGCAAAAGACGGGAGAAGAAAAGACCAGTACTATCATAGGCATGCAGAATATACAGGCTGCCCTCGCAATGATACAAGAGGGAATGAAAAGGATGGAAGATAAGATGACACTAAATCACGATGAAACTAGAAAAAACCATGAACAATTGCGACTGGATGTAGGAGAAATTAAAGATGACATCAGAAATATAGATGAGAAGATAGTGAAAATCCAGCAAAATATCATAGAAAATGAACAGAGAATACATAAAGTGGAGGAAAAAACAGAAGCTACAGCCTTGAGGCTGGAGAGGATGGAGAACCAACAAACGATGAGGAGCCGGGACACCGAAGATGCACTCACGTTTCTTGAAATGGAAAAGGCATCCTTCTTCCTTAGATTCCAAAATATAGAAGAACAGAGAGATGAAGACCTGGGCGAGATTATGATCGAAATACTGGCAAAGGCAACACACAAAGATAAGGACGAAATTAGAAATGGAATTGATGAAATTTACAGAGCCTTTACAAATTATGCAAGGAGAAACAAACTCCCCAAAGAAGTCCATATTAGGTTTACAAAAAAAACAATGAGAGAAGAAATATATAGAAGAATGAGAGAGGAGACAGTTATGTACAAAGGGAGAGAAGTTCTAACATTGAAACAAGTACCGAGAAGAGCCAGAGACAGGAGAAGAGACTACAATTTCTTAAGTAGACAACTGAATAAACTCAAGATAAAATTTAGATGGCTCATACCAGAAGGCCTACTTATTTCATGGGAAGGAAGGAAAATCAGAATAGATACAATAGAAAAAGCTCAAGACTTTATGGACCAATATCTAGGAAATGAAGGAGAACAGGAAAGCAGAGATAGTAGAGAAGAACATAACCCAAGTGACCAAGAGACACAAATGACAAACAAGGAAGACAAAGAACAAAAGAAGGGAAGGTTGGAGAAGGAGGAAACAGCGGGGATCCCACAAAGAGTTACAAGAAACACAACAAAGCTCAAAATAACAGACAAATAAACACTAGCAGAAATGGAAGAAGAAATAAAGCTCATTTCCATAAATATAAATGGTTTAAACTCACCAAGCAAAAGACATCAAATGTTTACAAGGTTGCAAAAATTAGAGGCAGACATAATTACATTACAAGAAGTACACATAAGAAAACAACAGAAAAAACTACTTGAAAATAAAAAATTAGGAGTAATATATACATCTTTAGGAGATTGTAAAAAAAGGGGAGTGGTAACATATATTAGAGATCATATAAGATCTAAACTGATTTACACTGATAAAGAAGGCCGAGTCTTAATGGTAGAACTAAAATTGGAAATAAAAACAATATTGTTAGTAGCTATTTACGCTCCAAATGGAAACCAATTAGATTTTTACAAAAAATTACATGACAAACTAAAGGAGTTGGACTACGAAAATGTATGCATTGTCGGCGACTTTAACGCGATAGTAAACTTACGAGAAGATTACCACAGCACTAGGAAGAATAAAATTAAAAGGAAGACATTGCCACAAACATTCAAAGATTTAGTACAAGAAATGAGCCTACACGACACCTGGCGAGAACTAAATACCAAAACAAAACAATATACATATTTCTCGGGCCCACATCAATCGTGGTCCAGGCTGGATATGGCTTGGATGACACCTCAACTAAGTAAAGAAACACACGAAGTAGAAATTATGTCTAGTATATGGGCCGATCACAATCCTATTAAAATAGTCTGGAAAGGTTTCCGAAAACAGAAGAGATGGAAAATGAACACAAGTATAATAAAGGAAAAAGAATATCAGCAAATGATAGAAAAGGAAATCAAGATATTTCTACAAATAAATACAAAAGACACAACATCATTACAAAACCTATGGGATACCACGAAAGCCTATATTAGAGGCCTAACTATTGCATATATGGCAAGAAAGAAAAAGGAGAAACAAAGAATCAGAAATGAATTATTGGAAGAAATTAAGACAGAGGAACTTAAATTACAACAACAGCCCAACAACACGAGTGTGCTACAAAAGCTAAATTTGGCCAAACATAAACTGAATCTAACCACAAAAACTGAATTGGCACAGAAAATAAGAATGGTAAAACAAAATAATTTTGAACATGCTAACAAAACTGGACGCTGGTTAGCATATAAGCTAAAAAAGCAAACAGAAAAAAGAATTATACACCAACTCCAAGACGAATCAGGAACTCTTTACCACACACATCTGGAGAAGAAAAACATAGCCAAAATTTTTTTTCAAAAACTTTATTGCCAGGAAGAGGTCCCGGAAGACCAAATAAAAAAATACCTCCAAAAAACCAATCTTATGCACTTCACAGAAGATCACAGAGAGATGTTAAACCGGCCCATAACAATGCTGGAACTAATGGAAGCCCGCAAAAAACAAAAGAACAATAAGACTCCAGGACAGGATGGAATTCCTACTGAATTCTATAAACTTTGTCAACAATCGATAGACCAAATACTGTTACAAGTTTTTAACGAAGCACTACTGATAGCAGAAATTCCAAAATCTTGGACAGAAACTATTATTACATTAATACACAAAGAAGACTCAGATCCGACGCAAATTAAAAATTACAGACCAATTTCATTACTCAACGTGGACTATAAGCTATTCATGTCAATACTAGCTCAGAGACTCAAAGCAATAATACATAACTATATACATCCAGACCAAAACGGTTTCATACCTAAAAGACAAATAAAGAATAATTTGAGAATGATTATAAATATTCTGGAATACTATGATCAGAAGATAGACAGAGAAATGGCCATAATCTCCCTTGATGCCCAGAAGGCCTTCGACAATTTGAATTGGTCTTTTTTCACAAAACAACTTGAACTAATGAACTGTGGAGAGAAATTTCATAATCTGATTAAAAAAATTTATTCCCAACAAACAGCAAAAATCTCAATAAACGGTGACATGACACAAATTTTTGATATTCAGAAAGGAGTACGACAAGGATGTCCCATGTCACCGCTAATATTTATAATAGCATTGGAGGTATTATTAAACGAAATAAGGAATGAGGAAGAAATCAAAGGACTCAAGATCCGGGGAGAGGAGTACAAATTGCTCGCCTTTGCAGACGACGTAATTTTCAACTTGGAAAACCCAAGACGATCTGGACCCAGACTGATGTCGATGATAGAACAATACGGGGAAGTCGCGGGCCTCAAAATAAACAAACAAAAAACAAAACTAATGACGAAAAATATGACCCAGACTCAGAGATCGGAATTAGAAGAAGAATTAGGAATCCAATTAGTAAAGAAGATAAAATATTTAGGTATTTGGCTGACGGCGAAAGCAACCACGATTAAAGAAGACAATTACACGAAATTACTAAAAGAAATTAAAAAAGACCTGGAAATCTGGAACAGGCTACAATTGTCATTGATGGGCAGAATCAGTTCAATTAAAATGAATATATTACCGAGGGTACTATATCTATACCAGGTAGTACCATTACATCCAGGAAGGGACTTCTTCAAAAATCTCAACAAAATTACAATGACCTATATATGGCAGGGAAAGAAGGCCAGAATTAAGATTAAAGCGCTACAAGACACACGAGACAGAGGAGGCCTTGCAGTACCAGACTGGGAGCTATATTATAAAGCAGCCGGATTGACCTGGATCAAAGAATGGATGAGATTAGATGACAAAAGAATGTTATATCTAGAAGGCTTTGATCTCATACGAGGATGGCACGCGTTCCTATGGGATGGACCAGACAAACAACACATGTACTTCCAAAGACACATAATTCGGGCCTCACTCTTCAAGATTTGGCAGGGAATTAAGAAAACTTATTATACTAAAATACCAAAATGGTGGTCCCCGATGGAGGCATTGATATTTCCAAATACCCTTGAAATCGGAAAGATGATGAGATACCAAGATTTACTGAATCATGAAGGAGAACTCACTCCAAGACATCAACTCCAAAATGGCGATATAAATATTGATTGGTGGCACTACACTCAAATACACTCAAGATACAATACGGATAAAATCAAATATGGAATTGCAAAAG
>JAXLNS010000038.1:2092500-2132500 GCA_037215915.1 Pantherophis vulpinus
ATAGATAGATAGATAGATAGATAGATAGATAGATAGATAGATAGATAGATGATAGACAGACATACAGACAGACATACAGACAGACATACAGGCAGGCAGATCCTGTGGTTTCGTAGATATATAGATAGATAGACAGACAGATAGATAGATAGATGTTAGATGATAGATGGATTGATTGAGATGATAGATAGATAGATAGATAGATAGATAGATAGATAGATAGATAGATAGATAGATAGATAGATAGATAGATAGATGATAGATAGACAGAGAGAAAGACAGAGAGACAGGCAGATCCTGTGGTTTCGTAGATAGATAGATAGATAGACAGACAGACAGACAGATAGATAGATAGATGTTAAATGATAGATGGATTGATAGAGATGATAGATGATAGATAGATAGATAGATAGATAGATAGATAGATGATAGATAGATAGATAGATAGATAGATAGATAGATAGATAGATGATAGACAGACAGAGAGACAGACAGAGAGACAGACAGACAGGCAGGCAGGCAGACAGACACAGAGGCAGTTGCTGTGGGTACGAAGATAGATGATAGATAGATAGATAGATAGATAGATAGATAGATAGATAGATAGATAGATAGATAGATAGATAGATAGATGATAGACACACATACAGACAGACATACAGACAGACATACAGACAGGCAGATCCTGTGGTTTCGTAGATAGATAGATAGATAGACAGACAGACAGACAGATAGATAGATAGATGTTAGATGATAGATGGATTGATTGAGATGATAGATAGATAGATAGATAGATAGATAGATAGATAGATAGATAGATAGATGATAGACAGACAGAGAGACAGGCAGGCAGGCAGGCAGGCAGGCAGACAGACACAGAGGCAGTTGCTGTGGGTACGAAGATAGATGATAGATAGATAGATAGATAGATAGATAGATAGATAGATAGATAGATGATAGATAGATAGATAGATAGATAGATGATAGATAGATAGATAGATAGATAGATAGATAGATAGATAGATAGATAGATAGATAGATGATAGACAGACAGAGAGACAGGCAGGCAGGCAGGGAGGGAGACAGACACAGAGGCAGTTGCTGTGGGTACGAAGATAGATGATAGATAGATAGATAGATAGATAGATAGATAGATAGATAGATAGATAGATAGATAGATAGATAGATAGATAGATGATAGAAAGACAGAGAGACAGGCAGGCAGGCAGGGAGGGAGACAGACACAGAGGCAGTTGCTGTGGGTACGAAGATAGATGATAGATAGATAGATAGATAGATAGATAGATAGATAGATAGATAGATAGATAGATAGATAGATAGATAGATAGATAGATGATAGACAGACAGAGAGACAGACAGAGAGACAGACAGACAGGCAGGCAGGCAGACAGACACAGAGGCAGTTGCTGTGGGTACGAAGATAGATGATAGATAGATAGATAGATAGATAGATAGATAGATAGATAGATAGATAGATAGATAGATAGATAGATAGATAGATGATAGACACACATACAGACAGACATACAGACAGACATACAGACAGGCAGATCCTGTGGTTTCGTAGATAGATAGATAGATAGACAGACAGACAGACAGATAGATAGATAGATGTTAGATGATAGATGGATTGATTGAGATGATAGATAGATAGATAGATAGATAGATAGATAGATAGATAGATAGATAGATAGATAGATGATAGACAGACAGAGAGACAGGCAGGCAGGCAGGCAGGCAGACAGACACAGAGGCAGTTGCTGTGGGTACGAAGATAGATGATAGATAGATAGATAGATAGATAGATAGATAGATAGATAGATAGATAGATAGATAGATGATAGATAGATAGATAGATAGATAGATATAGATAGATAGATAGATAGATAGATAGATAGATAGATAGATAGATAGATAGATAGATAGATAGATAGATAGATTGATGATAGACAGACAGAGAGACAGGCAGGCAGGCAGGGAGGGAGACAGACACAGAGGCAGTTGCTGTGGGTACGAAGATAGATGATAGATAGATAGATAGATAGATAGATAGATAGATAGATAGATAGATAGATAGATAGATAGATAGATAGATAGATAGATAGATAGATGATAGACAGACAGAGAGACAGACAAAGAGACATACAGACAGGCAGGCAGGCAGACAGACACAGAGGCAGTTGCTGTGGGTACGAAGATAGATGATAGATAGATAGATAGATAGATAGATAGATAGATAGATAGATAGATAGATAGATAGATAGATAGATAGATAGATAGATGATAGACACACATATAGACAGACATACATACAGACATACAGACAGGCAGATCCTGTGGTTTCGTACATAGATAGATAGATAGACAGACAGACAGACAGATAGATAGATAGATGTTAGATGATAGATGGATTGATTGAGATGACAGATAGATAGATAGATAGATAGATAGATAGATAGATAGATAGATGATAGACAGACAGAGAGACAGGCAGGCAGGCAGGCAGGCAGGCAGACAGACACAGAGGCAGTTGCTGTGGGTACGAAGATAGATGATAGATAGATAGATAGATAGATAGATAGATAGATAGATAGATAGATAGATAGATAGATAGATAGATAGATAGATAGATGATAGATAGATAGATAGATAGATGATAGATAGATAGATAGATAGATAGATAGATAGATAGATAGATAGATAGATAGATGATAGACAGACAGAGAGACAGGCAGGCAGGCAGGCAGGGAGACAGACACAGAGGCAGTTGCTGTGGGTACGAAGATAGATGATAGATAGATAGATAGATAGATAGATAGATAGATAGATAGATAGATAGATAGATAGATAGATGATAGACAGACAGAGAGACAGACAAAGAGACATACAGACAGGCAGGCAGGCAGACAGACACAGAGGCAGTTGCTGTGGGTACGAAGATAGATGATAAATAGATAGATAGATAGATAGATAGATAGATAGATAGATAGATAGATAGATAGATAGATGATAGATACATGATAGATAGATAGATAGATGATAGATAGATAGATAGATAGATAGATAGATAGATAGATAGATAGATAGATAGATAGATAGATAGATAGATAGATAGATGATAGACAGACATACATACAGACATACAGACAGACATACAGACAGGCAGATCCTGTGGTTTCGTAGATAGATAGATAGATAGACGGACAGACAGACAGATAGATAGATAGATGTTAGATGATAGATGGATTGATAGAGATGATAGATAGATAGATAGATAGATAGATAGATAGATAGATAGATAGATAGATAGATAGATAGATGATAGACAGACAGAGAGACAGGCAGGCAGGCAGGCAGGCAGGCAGACAGACACAGAGGCAGTTGATGTGGGTACGAAGATAGATGATAGATAGATAGATAGATAGATAGATAGATAGATAGATAGATAGATAGATAGATAGATAGATAGATAGATAGACAGATGATAGACAGACATACAGACAGACATACAGACAGACATACAGACAGGCAGATCCTGTGGTTTCGTAGATAGATAGATAGATAGACAGACAGACAGACAGATAGATAGATAGATGTTAGATGATAGATGGATTGATTGAGATGATAGATAGATAGATAGATAGATAGATAGATAGATAGATAGATAGATAGATAGATAGATGATACACAGACAGAGAGACAGGCAGGCAGGCAGGCAGGCAGGCAGACAGACACAGAGGCAGTTGCTGTGGGTACGAAGATAGATGATAGATAGATAGATAGATAGATAGATAGATAGATAGATAGATAGATAGATAGATAGATAGATAGATAGATAGATAGATGATAGACAGACAGAGAGACAGACAGAGAGACAGACAGACAGGCAGGCAGGCAGACAGACACAGAGGCAGTTGCTGTGGGTACGAAGATAGATGATAAATAGATAGATAGATAGATAGATAGATAGATAGATAGATAGATAGATAGATGATAGATAGATAGATAGATAGATAGATAGATAGATAGATAGATAGATAGATAGATGATAGACAGACAGAGAGACAGGCAGGCAGGCAGGGAGGGAGACAGACACAGAGGCAGTTGCTGTGGGTACGAAGATAGATGATAGATAGATAGATAGATAGATAGATAGATAGATAGATAGATAGATAGATAGATAGATAGATAGATAGATAGATGATAGACAGACATACAGACAGACATACAGACAGACATACAGACAGGCAGATCCTGTGGTTTCGTAGATAGATAGATAGATAGATAGACAGACAGACAGATAGATAGATGTTAGATGATAGATGGATTGATAGAGATGATAGATAGATAGATAGATAGATAGATAGATAGATAGATAGATAGATAGATAGATAGATAGATAGATAGATGATAGACAGACAGAGAGAAAGACAGAGAGACAGGCAGATCCTGTGGTTTCGTAGATAGATAGATAGATAGATAGACAGACAGACAGACAGATAGATAGATAGATGTTAGATGATAGATGGATTGATAGAGATGATAGATGATAGATAGATAGATAGATACATAGATAGATAGATAGATAGATAGATAGATAGATAGATAGATGATAGACAGATAGAGAGACAGGCAGGCAGGCAGGGAGGGAGACAGACACAGAGGCAGTTGCTGTGGGTACGAAGATAGATGATAGATAGATAGATAGATAGATAGATAGATAGATAGATAGATAGATAGATAGATAGATAGATAGATAGATAGATAGATAGATAGATAGATGATAGACAGACAGAGAGACAGGCAAGCAGGCAGGCAGGCAGACACAGAGGCAGTTGCTGTGGGTACGAAGATAGATGATAGATGATAGATAGATAGATAGATAGATAGATAGATAGATAGATAGATAGATAGATAGATAGATAGATAGATAGATGATAGATGATAGATAGATAGATAGATAGATAGATAGATAGATAGATAGATAGATAGATAGATAGATAGATAGATGATAGACAGACAGAGAGACAGGCAGGCAGGCAGGGAGTGAGACAGACACAGAGGCAGTTGCTGTGGGTACGAAGATAGATGATTGATAGATAGATAGATAGATAGATAGATAGATAGATAGATAGATAGATAGATAGATAGATGATAGACAGACAGAGAGACAGACAAAGAGACATACAGACAGGCAGGCAGGCAGACAGACACAGAGGCAGTTGCTGTGGGTACGAAGATAGATGATAAATAGATAGATAGATAGATAGATAGATAGATAGATAGATAGATAGATAGATAGATGATAGATAGATGATAGATAGATAGATAGATAGATAGATAGATAGATAGATAGATAGATAGATAGATAGATGATAGGTAGATAGATAGATAGATAGATAGATAGATAGATAGATGATAGACAGACAGAGAGACAGACAGAGAGACATACAGACAGGCAGGCAGGCAGACAGACACAGAGGCAGTTGCTGTGGGTACGAAGATAGATGATAAATAGATAGAGAGATAGATAGATAGATAGATAGATAGATAGATAGATAGGTAGATAGATAGATAGATAGATAGATAGATAGATAGATAGATAGATAGATAGATAGATAGATAGATAGATAGATAGATGATAGACAGACAGAGAGACAGGCAGGCAGGCAGGCAGACAGACACAGAGGCAGTTGCTTTGGGTACGAAGATAGATGATAGATGATAGATAGATAGATAGATAGATAGATAGATAGATAGATAGATAGATAGATAGATAGATGATAGATAGATAGATAGATAGATAGATAGATAGATAGATAGATAGATAGATAGATAGATAGATAGATGATAGACAGACAGAGAGACAGGCAGGCAGGCAGGGAGGGAGACAGACACAGAGGCAGTTGCTGTGGGTACGAAGATAGATGATAGATAGATAGATAGATAGATAGATAGATAGATAGATAGATAGATAGATAGATAGATAGATGATAGACAGACATACAGACAGACATACAGACAGACATACAGACAGGCAGATCCTGTGGTTTCGTAGATAGATAGATAGATAGACAGACAGACAGACAGATAGATAGATAGATGTTAGATGATAGATGGATTGATAGAGATGATAGATAGATAGATAGATAGATAGATAGATAGATAGATAGATAGATAGATAGATAGATAGATAGATAGATGATAGACAGACAGAGAGAAAGACAGAGAGACAGGCAGATCCTGTGGTTTCGTAGATAGATAGATAGATAGACAGACAGACAGACAGATAGATAGATAGATAGATGTTAGATGATAGATGGATTGATAGAGATGATAGATGATAGATAGATAGATAGATAGATAGATAGATAGATAGATAGATAGATAGATAGATAGATGATAGACAGATAGAGAGACAGGCAGGCAGGCAGGGAGGGAGACAGACACAGAGGCAGTTGCTGTGGGTACGAAGATAGATGATAGATAGATAGATAGATAGATAGATAGATAGATAGATAGATAGATAGATAGATAGATAGATAGATAGATAGATAGATAGATGATAGACAGACAGAGAGACAGGCAGGCAGGCAGGCAGGCAGGCAGGCAGACAGACACAGAGGCAGTTGATGTGGGTACGAAGATAGATGATAGATAGATAGATAGATAGATAGATAGATAGATAGATAGATAGATGATAGACAGACAGAGAGACAGGCAGGCAGGCAGGCAGGCAGGCAGGCAGACAGACACAGAGGCAGTTGATGTGGGTACGAAGATAGATGATAGATAGATAGATAGATAGATAGATAGATAGATAGATAGATAGATAGATAGATAGATAGATAGATAGATAGATAGATAGATGATAGACAGACAGAGAGACAGACAAAGAGACATACAGACAGGCAGGCAGGCAGACAGACACAGAGGCAGTTGCTGTGGGTACGAAGATAGATGATAAATAGATAGATAGATAGATAGATAGATAGATAGATAGATAGATAGATAGATAGATAGATAGATAGATGATAGATAGATAGATAGATAGATAGATAGATAGATAGATAGATAGATGATAGACAGACAGAGAGACAGGCAGGCAGGCAGGGAGGGAGACAGACACAGAGGCAGTTGCTGTGGGTACGAAGATAGATGATAGATAGATAGATAGATAGATAGATAGATAGATAGATAGATAGATAGATAGATAGATGATTGACAGACATACAGACAGACATACAGACAGACATACAGACAGGCAGATACTGTGGTTTCGTAGATAGATAGATAGATAGATAGACAGACAGACAGATAGATAGATGTTAGATGATAGATGGATTGATAGAGATGATAGATAGATAGATAGATAGATAGATAGATAGATAGATAGATAGATAGATAGATAGATAGATAGATAGATGATAGACAGACAGAGAGAAAGACAGAGAGACAGGCAGATCCTGTGGTTTCGTAGATAGATAGATAGATAGACAGACAGACAGACAGATAGATAGATAGATGTTAGATGATAGATGGATTGATAGAGATGATAGATGATAGATAGATAGATAGATAGATAGATAGATAGATAGATAGATAGATAGATAGATAGATGATAGACAGATAGAGAGACAGGCAGGCAGGCAGGGAGGGAGACAGACACAGAGGCAGTTGCTGTGGGTACGAAGATAGATGATAGATAGATAGATAGATAGATAGATAGATAGATAGATAGATAGATAGATAGATAGATAGATAGATAGATGATAGACAGACAGAGAGACAGGCAGGCAGGCAGGCAGGCAGACACAGAGGCAGTTGCTGTGGGTACGAAGATAGATGATAGATGATAGATAGATAGATAGATAGATAGATAGATAGATAGATAGATAGATAGATAGATAGATAGATTGATAGATAGATAGATAGATAGATAGATAGATAGATAGATAGATAGATAGATAGATGATAGACAGACAGAGAGACAGGCAGGCAGGCAGGCAGGGAGTGAGACAGACACAGAGGCAGTTGCTGTGGGTACGAAGATAGATGATTGATAGATAGATAGATAGATAGATAGATAGATAGATAGATAGATAGATAGATAGATGATAGACAGACAGAGAGACAGACAAAGAGACATACAGACAGGCAGGCAGGCAGACAGACACAGAGGCAGTTGCTGTGGGTACGAAGATAGATGATAAATAGATAGATAGATAGATAGATAGATAGATAGATAGATAGATAGATAGATAGATAGATGATAGATAGATGATAGATAGATAGATAGATAGATAGATAGATAGATGATAGGTAGATAGATAGATAGAGAGATAGATAGATGATAGACAGACAGAGAGACAGACAGAGAGACATACAGACAGGCAGGCAGGCAGACAGACACAGAGGCAGTTGCTGTGGGTACGAAGATAGATGATAAATAGATAGGTAGATAGATAGATAGATAGATAGATAGATAGATAAATAGATAGATGATAGATAGATAGGTAGATAGATAGATAGATAGATAGATAGATAGATAGATAGATAGATAGATGATAGACAGACAGAGAGACAGGCAGGCAGGCAGGCAGACACAGAGGCAGTTGCTTTGGGTACGAAGATAGATGATAGATGATAGATAGATAGATAGATAGATAGATAGATAGATAGATAGATAGATAGATAGATAGATAGATGATAGATAGATAGATAGATAGATAGATAGATAGATAGATAGATAGATAGATAGATAGATGATAGACAGACAGAGAGACAGGCAGGCAGGCAGGGAGGGAGACAGACACAGAGGCAGTTGCTGTGGGTACGAAGATAGATGATAGATAGATAGATAGATAGATAGATAGATAGATAGATAGATAGATAGATAGATAGATAGATAGATGATAGACAGACATACAGACAGACATACATACAGACATACAGACAGGCAGATCCTGTGGTTTCGTAGATAGATAGATAGATAGACAGACAGACAGACAGATAGATAGATAGATGTTAGATGATAGATGGATTGATAGAGATGATAGATAGATAGATAGATAGATAGATAGATAGATAGATAGATAGATAGATAGATGATAGACAGACAGAGAGAAAGACAGAGAGACAGGCAGATCCTGTGGTTTCGTAGATAGATAGATAGATAGATAGACAGACAGACAGACAGATAGATAGATAGATGTTAGATGATAGATGGATTGATAGAGATGATAGATGATAGATAGATAGATAGATAGATAGATAGATAGATAGATAGATAGATAGATAGATGATAGACAGATAGAGAGACAGGCAGGCAGGCAGGGAGGGAGACAGACACAGAGGCAGTTGCTGTGGGTACGAAGATAGATGATAGATAGATAGATAGATAGATAGATAGATAGATAGATAGATAGATAGATAGATAGATAGATAGATAGATGATAGACAGACAGAGAGACAGGCAGGCAGGCAGGCAGGCAGGCAGGCAGACAGACACAGAGGCAGTTGATGTGGGTACGATGATAGATGATAGATAGATAGATAGATAGATAGATAGATAGATAGATAGATAGATAGATAGATAGATGATAGATAGATGATAGATAGATAGATAGATAGATAGATAGATAGATAGATGATAGGTAGATAGATAGATAGATAGATAGATAGATAGATAGATGATAGACAGACAGAGAGACAGACAGAGAGACATACAGACAGGCAGGCAGGCAGACAGACACAGAGGCAGTTGCTGTGGGTACGAAGATAGATGATAAATAGATAGATAGATAGATAGATAGATAGATAGATAGATAGATAGATAGATAGATAGATAGATAGATGATAGATAGATAGATAGATAGATAGATAGATAGATAGATAGATAGATAGATAGATAGATAGATAGATAGATGATAGACAGACAGAGAGACAGGCAGGCAGACACAGAGGCAGTTGCTTTGGGTACGAAGATAGATGATAGATGATAGATAGATAGATAGATAGATAGATAGATAGATAGATAGATAGATAGATGATAGATAGATAGATAGATAGATAGATAGATAGATAGATAGATGATAGACAGACAGAGAGACAGGCAGGCAGGCAGTGAGGGAGACAGACACAGAGGCAGTTGCTGTGGGTATGAAGATAGATGATAGATAGATAGATAGATAGATAGATAGATAGATAGATAGATAGATAGATAGATAGATGATAGACAGACATACAGACAGACATACATACAGACATACAGACAGGCAGATCCTGTGGTTTCGTAGATAGATAGATAGATAGACAGACAGACAGACAGATAGATAGATAGATGTTAGATGATAGATGGATTGATAGAGATGATAGATAGATAGATAGATAGATAGATAGATAGATAGATAGATAGATAGATAGATGATAGACAGACAGAGAGAAAGACAGAGAGACAGGCAGATCCTGTGGTTTCGTAGATAGATAGATAGATAGACAGACAGACAGACAGATAGATAGATAGATGTTAGATGATAGATGGATTGATAGAGATGATAGATAGATGATAGATAGATGATAGATAGATAGATAGAAAGATAGATGATAGGTAGATAGATAGATAGATAGATAGATAGATAGATAGATGATAGACAGACAGAGAGACAGACAGAGAGACATACAGACAGGCAGGCAGGCAGACAGACACAGAGGCAGTTGCTGTGGGTACGAAGATAGATGATAGATAGATAGATAGATAGATAGATAGATAGATAGATAGATAGATAGATAGATAGATAGATAGATGATAGATAGATAGGTAGATAGATAGATAGATAGATAGATAGATAGATAGATAGATGATAGACAGACAGAGAGACAGGCAGGCAGGCAGGCAGGCAGACACAGAGGCAGTTGCTTTGGGTACGAAGATAGATGATAGATGATAGATAGATAGATAGATAGATAGATAGATAGATAGATAGATAGATAGATAGATGATAGATAGATAGATAGATAGATAGATAGATAGATAGATAGATAGATAGATAGATAGATAGATGATAGACAGACAGAGAGACAGGCAGGCAGGCAGGGAGGGAGACAGACACAGAGGCAGTTGCTGTGGGTACGAAGATAGATGATAGATAGATAGATAGATAGATAGATAGATAGATAGATAGATAGATAGATAGATAGATAGATGATAGACAGACATACAGACAGACATAAATACAGACATACAGACAGGCAGATCCTGTGGTTTCGTAGATAGATAGATAGATAGACAGACAGACAGACAGATAGATAGATAGATGTTAGATGATAGATGGATTGATAGAGATGATAGATAGATAGATAGATAGATAGATAGATAGATAGATAGATAGATAGATAGATAGATAGATAGATGATAGACAGACAGAGAGAAAGACAGAGAGACAGGCAGATCCTGTGGTTTCGTAGATAGATAGATAGATAGACAGACAGACAGACAGATAGATAGATAGATGTTAGATGATAGATGGATTGATAGAGATGATAGATGATAGATAGATAGATAGATAGATAGATAGATAGATAGATAGATAGATAGATAGATAGATAGATAGATAGATGATAGACAGATAGAGAGACAGGCAGGCAGGCAGGGAGGGAGACAGACACAGAGGCAGTTGCTGTGGGTACGAAGATAGATGATAGATAGATAGATAGATAGATAGATAGATAGATAGATAGATAGATAGATAGAGAGATAGATGATAGACAGACAGAGAGACAGGCAGGCAGGCAGGCAGGCAGGCAGGCAGGCAGACAGACACAGAGGCAGTTGATGTGGGTACGAAGATAGATGATAAATAGATAGATAGATAGATAGATAGATAGATAGATAGATAGATAGATAGATGATAGATAGATGATAGATAGATAGATAGATAGATAGATAGATAGATGATAGGTAGATAGATAGATAGATAGATAGATAGATGATAGACAGACAGAGAGACAGACAGAGAGACATACAGACAGGCAGGCAGGCAGACAGACACAGAGGCAGTTGCTGTGGGTACGAAGATAGATGATAAATAGATAGATAGATAGATAGATAGATAGATAGATAGATAGATAGATGATAGATAGATAGGTAGATAGATAGATAGATAGATAGATAGATAGATAGATAGATAGATAGATAGATAGATAGATAGATAGATGATAGACAGACAGAGAGACAGGCAGGCAGGCAGGCAGGCAGACACAGAGGCAGTTGCTTTGGGTACGAAGATAGATGATAGATGATAGATAGATAGATAGATAGATAGATAGATAGATGATAGATAGATAGATAGATAGATAGATAGATAGATAGATAGATAGATAGATAGATAGATAGATAGATAGATGATAGACAGACAGAGAGACAGGCAGGCAGGCAGGGAGGGAGACAGACACAGAGGCAGTTGCTGTGGGTACGAAGATAGATGATAGATAGATAGATAGATAGATAGATAGATAGATAGATAGATAGATAGATGATAGACAGACATACAGACAGACATACATACAGACATACAGACAGGCAGATCCTGTGGTTTCGTAGATAGATAGATAGATAGACAGACAGACAGACAGATAGATAGATAGATGTTAGATGATAGATGGATTGATAGAGATGATAGATAGATAGATAGATAGATAGATAGATAGATAGATAGATAGATAGATAGATAGATGATAGACAGACAGAGAGAAAGACAGAGAGACAGGCAGATCCTGTGGTTTCGTAGATAGATAGATAGATAGACAGACAGACAGACAGATAGATAGATAGATGTTAGATGATAGATGGATTGATAGAGATGATAGATGATAGATAGATAGATAGATAGATAGATAGATAGATAGATAGATAGATAGATGATAGACAGATAGAGAGACAGGCAGGCAGGCAGGGAGGGAGACAGACACAGAGGCAGTTGCTGTGGGTACGAAGATAGATGATAGATAGATAGATAGATAGATAGATAGATAGATAGATAGATAGATAGATAGATAGATAGATAGATAGATAGATAGATGATAGACAGACAGAGAGACAGGCAGGCAGGCAGGCAGGCAGGCAGGCAGGCAGGCAGACAGACACAGAGGCAGTTGATGTGGGTACGAAGATAGATGATAAATAGATAGATAGATAGATAGATAGATAGATAGATAGATAGATGATAGATAGATGATAGATAGATAGATAGATAGATAGATAGATAGATAGATAGATAGATGATAGGTAGATAGATAGATAGATAGATAGATAGATGATAGACAGACAGAGAGACAGACAGAGAGACATACAGACAGGCAGGCAGGCAGACAGACACAGAGGCAGTTGCTGTGGGTACGAAGATAGATGATAAATAGATAGATAGATAGATAGATAGATAGATAGATAGATAGATAGATAGATGATAGATAGATAGATAGGTAGATAGATAGATAGATAGATAGATAGATAGATAGATAGATAGATAGATAGATAGATGATAGACAGACAGAGAGACAGGCAGGCAGGCAGGCAGGCAGACACAGAGGCAGTTGCTTTGGGTACGAAGATAGATGATAGATGATAGATAGATAGATAGATAGATAGATAGATAGATAGATAGATAGATAGATAGATGATAGATAGATAGATAGATAGATAGATAGATAGATAGATAGATAGATAGATAGATAGATAGATAGATAGATGATAGACAGACAGAGAGACAGGCAGGCAGGCAGGGAGGGAGACAGACACAGAGGCAGTTGCTGTGGGTACGAAGATAGATGATAGATAGATAGATAGATAGATAGATAGATAGATAGATAGATAGATAGATAGATAGATAGATAGATAGATAGATAGATAGATGATAGACAGACATACAGACAGACATACATACAGACATACAGACAGGCAGATCCTGTGGTTTCGTAGATAGATAGATAGATAGACAGACAGACAGACAGATAGATAGATAGATGTTAGATGATAGATGGATTGATAGAGATGATAGATAGATAGATAGATAGATAGATAGATAGATAGATAGATAGATAGATGATAGACAGACAGAGAGAAAGAGAGAGAGACAGGCAGATCCTGTGGTTTCGTAGATAGATAGATAGATAGACAGACAGACAGACAGATAGATAGATAGATGTTAGATGATAGATGGATTGATAGAGATGATAGATGATAGATAGATAGATAGATAGATAGATAGATAGATAGATAGATAGATAGATAGATAGATGATAGACAGATAGAGAGACAGGCAGGCAGGCAGGGAGGGAGACAGACACAGAGGCAGTTGCTGTGGGTACGAAGATAGATGATAGATAGATAGATAGATAGATAGATAGATAGATAGATAGATAGATAGATAGATAGATAGATGATAGACAGACAGAGAGACAGGCAGGCAGGCAGGCAGGCAGGCAGGCAGGCAGGCAGACAGACACAGAGGCAGTTGATGTGGGTACGAAGATAGATGATAAATAGATAGATAGATAGATAGATAGATAGATAGATAGATAGATAGATGATAGATAGATAGATAGATAGATAGATAGATAGATAGATGATAGGTAGATAGATAGATAGATAGATAGATAGATGATAGACAGACAGAGAGACAGACAGAGAGACATACAGACAGGCAGGCAGGCAGACAGACACAGAGGCAGTTGCTGTGGGTACGAAGATAGATGATAAATAGATAGATAGATAGATAGATAGATAGATAGATAGATAGATAGATAGATAGATAGATGATAGATAGATAGGTAGATAGATAGATAGATAGATAGATAGATAGATAGATAGATAGATAGATAGATAGATAGATAGATGATAGACAGACAGAGAGACAGGCAGGCAGGCAGGCAGGCAGACACAGAGGCAGTTGCTTTGGGTACGAAGATAGATGATAGATGATAGATAGATAGATAGATAGATAGATAGATAGATAGATAGATAGATGATAGACAGACAGAGAGACAGGCAGGCAGGCAGTGAGGGAGACAGACACAGAGGCAGTTGCTGTGGGTACGAAGATAGATGATAGATAGATAGATAGATAGATAGATAGATAGATAGATAGATAGATAGATAGATAGATAGATAGATAGATGATAGACAGACATACAGACAGACATACAGACAGACATACAGACAGGCAGATCCTGTGGTTTCGTAGATAGATAGATAGATAGACAGACAGACAGACAGATAGATAGATAGATGTTAGATGATAGATGGATTGATAGAGATGATAGATAGATAGATAGATAGATAGATAGATAGATAGATAGATAGATAGATAGATAGATAGATGATAGACAGACAGAGAGAAAGACAGAGAGACAGGCAGATCCTGTGGTTTCGTAGATAGATAGATAGATAGACAGACAGACAGACAGATAGATAGATAGATGTTAGATGATAGATGGATTGA
Source organism: Pantherophis vulpinus (assembly GCA_037215915.1). Taxonomy (NCBI): domain Eukaryota; kingdom Metazoa; phylum Chordata; class Lepidosauria; order Squamata; family Colubridae; genus Pantherophis; species Pantherophis vulpinus. The sequence continues at coordinate 2,108,019 of JAXLNS010000038.1, forward strand.
TAGAGATGATAGATAGATGATAGATAGATGATAGATAGATAGATAGATAGATAGATGATAGGTAGATAGATAGATAGATAGATAGATAGATAGATAGATGATAGACAGACAGAGAGACAGACAGAGAGACATACAGACAGGCAGGCAGGCAGACAGACACAGAGGCAGTTGCTGTGGGTACGAAGATAGATGATAAATAGATAGATAGATAGATAGATAGATAGATAGATAGATAGATGATAGATAGATAGGTAGATAGATAGATAGATAGATAGATAGATAGATAGATAGATAGATAGATAGATAGATAGATAGATAGATGATAGACAGACAGAGAGACAGGCAGGCAGGCAGGCAGGCAGACACAGAGGCAGTTGCTTTGGGTACGAAGATAGATGATAGATGATAGATAGATAGATAGATAGATAGATAGATAGATAGATAGATAGATGATAGATAGATAGATAGATAGATAGATAGATAGATAGATAGATAGATAGATAGATGATAGACAGACAGAGAGACAGGCAGGCAGGCAGGGAGGGAGACAGACACAGAGGCAGTTGCTGTGGGTACGAAGATAGATGATAGATAGATAGATAGATAGATAGATAGATAGATAGATAGATAGATAGATAGATAGATGATAGACAGACATACAGACAGACATACATACAGACATACAGACAGGCAGATCCTGTGGTTTTGTAGATAGATAGATAGATAGACAGACAGACAGACAGATAGATAGATAGATGTTAGATGATAGATGGATTGATAGAGATGATAGATAGATAGATAGATAGATAGATAGATAGATAGATAGATAGATAGATAGATAGATAGATGATAGACAGACAGAGAGAAAGACAGAGAGACAGGCAGATCCTGTGGTTTCGTAGATAGATAGATAGATAGACAGACAGACAGACAGATAGATAGATAGATGTTAGATGATAGATGGATTGATAGAGATGATAGATGATAGATAGATAGATAGATAGATAGATAGATAGATAGATAGATAGATAGATAGATGATAGACAGATAGAGAGACAGGCAGGCAGGCAGGGAGGGAGACAGACACAGAGGCAGTTGCTGTGGGTACGAAGATAGATGATAGATAGATAGATAGATAGATAGATAGATAGATAGATAGATAGATAGATAGATAGATAGATAGATGATAGACAGACAGAGAGACAGGCAGGCAGGCAGGCAGGCAGGCAGGCAGGCAGGCAGACAGACACAGAGGCAGTTGATGTGGGTACGAAGATAGATGATAAATAGATAGATAGATAGATAGATAGATAGATAGATAGATAGATGATAGATAGATGATAGATAGATAGATAGATAGATAGATAGATAGATAGATGATAGGTAGATAGATAGATAGATAGATAGATAGATGATAGACAGACAGAGAGACAGACAGAGAGACATACAGACAGGCAGGCAGGCAGACAGACACAGAGGCAGTTGCTGTGGGTACGAAGATAGATGATAAATAGATAGATAGATAGATAGATAGATAGATAGATAGATAGATAGATGATAGATAGATAGGTAGATAGATAGATAGATAGATAGATAGATAGATAGATAGATAGATAGATAGATAGATAGATAGATGATAGACAGACAGAGAGACAGGCAGGCAGGCAGGCAGGCAGACACAGAGGCAGTTGCTTTGGGTACGAAGATAGATGATAGATGATAGATAGATAGATAGATAGATAGATAGACAGACATACAGACAGACATACATACAGACATACAGACAGGCAGATCCTGTGGTTTCGTAGATAGATAGATAGATAGACAGACAGACAGACAGATAGATAGATAGATGTTAGATGATAGATGGATTGATAGAGATGATAGATAGATAGATAGATAGATAGATAGATAGATAGATAGATAGATAGATAGATAGATAGATAGATAGATAGATAGATAGATAGATAGATAGATGATACACAGACAGAGAGAAAGACAGAGAGACAGGCAGATCCTGTGGTTTCGTAGATAGATAGATAGATAGACAGACAGACAGACAGATAGATAGATAGATGTTAGATGATAGATGGATTGATAGAGATGATAGATGATAGATAGATAGATAGATAGATAGATAGATAGATAGATAGATAGATAGATAGATGATAGACAGATAGAGAGACAGGCAGGCAGGCAGGGAGGGAGACAGACACAGAGGCAGTTGCTGTGGGTACGAAGATAGATGATAGATAGATAGATAGATAGATAGATAGATAGATAGATAGATAGATAGATAGATAGATAGATAGATGATAGACAGACAGAGAGACAGGCAGGCAGGCAGGCAGGCAGGCAGGCAGGCAGGCAGGCAGACAGACACAGAGGCAGTTGATGTGGGTACGAAGATAGATGATAAATAGATAGATAGATAGATAGATAGATAGATAGATAGATAGATAGATAGATAGATGATAGATAGATGATAGATAGATAGATAGATAGATAGATAGATAGATAGATAGATGATAGGTAGATAGATAGATAGATAGATAGATAGATAGATAGATAGATAGATGATAGACAGACAGAGAGACAGACAGAGAGACATACAGACAGGCAGGCAGGCAGACAGACACAGAGGCAGTTGCTGTGGGTACGAAGATAGATGATAAATAGATAGATAGATAGATAGATAGATAGATAGATAGATAGATAGATAGATAGATGATAGATAGATAGATAGATAGATAGATAGATAGATAGATAGATAGATAGATAGATAGATAGATAAATAGATAGATGATAGACAGACAGAGAGACAGGCAGGCAGGCAGGCAGGCAGACACAGAGGCAGTTGCTTTGGGTACGAAGATAGATGATAGATGATAGATAGATAGATAGATAGATAGATAGATAGATAGATAGATGATAGATAGATAGATAGATAGATAGATAGATAGATAGATAGATAGATAGATAGATAGATGATAGACAGACAGAGAGACAGGCAGGCAGGCAGGGAGGGAGACAGACACAGAGGCAGTTGCTGTGGGTACGAAGATAGATGATAGATAGATAGATAGATAGATAGATAGATAGATAGATAGATAGATAGATAGATAGATAGATAGATAGATAGATAGATGATAGACAGACATACAGACAGACATACATACAGACATACAGACAGGCAGATCCTGTGGTTTCGTAGATAGATAGATAGATAGACAGACAGACAGACAGATAGATAGATAGATGTTAGATGATAGATGGATTGATAGAGATGATAGATAGATAGATAGATAGATAGATAGATAGATAGATAGATAGATAGATAGATAGATAGATAGATGATAGACAGACAGAGAGAAAGACAGAGAGACAGGCAGATCCTGTGGTTTCGTAGATAGATAGATAGATAGACAGACAGACAGACAGATAGATAGATAGATGTTAGATGATAGATGGATTGATAGAGATGATAGATGATAGATAGATAGATAGATAGATAGATAGATAGATAGATAGATAGATAGATAGATGATAGACAGATAGAGAGACAGGCAGGCAGGCAGGGAGGGAGACAGACACAGAGGCAGTTGCTGTGGGTACGAAGATAGATGATAGATAGATAGATAGATAGATAGATAGATAGATAGATAGATAGATAGATAGATAGATAGATAGATAGATAGATGATAGACAGACAGAGAGACAGGCAGGCAGGCAGGCAGGCAGGCAGGCAGACAGACACAGAGGCAGTTGATGTGGGTACGAAGATAGATGATAGATAGATAGATAGATAGATAGATAGATAGATAGATAGATAGATAGATGATAGACAGACAGAGAGACAGGCAGGCAGGCAGATAGGCAGGCAGGCAGACAGACACAGAGGCAGTTGATGTGGGTACGAAGATAGATGATAGATAGATAGATAGATAGATAGATAGATAGATAGATAGATAGATAGATAGATAGATGATAGACAGACAAAGAGACAGACAAAGAGACATACAGACAGGCAGGCAGGCAGACAGACACAGAGGCAGTTGCTGTGGGTACGAAGATAGATGATAAATAGATAGATAGATAGATAGATAGATAGATAGATAGATAGATAGATAGATAGATAGATAGATGATAGATAGATGATAGAAAGATAGATAGATAGATAGATAGATAGATAGATAGATAGATAGATAGATAGATGATAGACAGACAGAGAGACAGACAGACAGACAGACATACAGACAGGCAGATCCTGTGGTTTCGTAGATAGATAGATAGATAGACAGACAGACAGACAGATAGATAGATAGATGTTAGATGATAGATGGATTGATAGAGATGATAGATAGATAGATAGATAGATAGATAGATAGATAGATAGATAGATAGATAGATAGATAGATGATAGACAGACAGAGAGACAGGCAGGCAGGCAGGCAGGCAGACAGACACAGAGGCAGTTGATGTGGGTACGAAGATAGATGATAGATAGATAGATAGATAGATAGATAGATAGATAGATAGATAGATAGATAGATAGATAGATAGATAGATAGATAGATGATAGACAGACATACAGACAGACATACAGACAGGCAGATCCTGTGGTTTCGTAGATAGATAGATAGATAGACAGACAGACAGACAGATAGATAGATAGATGTTAGATGATAGATGGATTGATAGAGATGATAGATAGATAGATAGATAGATAGATAGATAGATAGATAGATAGATAGATAGATAGATAGATGATAGATAGATAGATAGATAGATGATAGACAGACAGAGAGACAGGCAGGCAGGCAGGCAGGCAGGCAGGCAGACAGACACAGAGGCAGTTGATGTGGGTACGAAGATAGATGATAGATAGATAGATAGATAGATAGATAGATAGATAGATAGATAGATAGATAGATAGATAGATGATAGACAGACAGAGAGACAGACAAAGAGACATACAGACAGGCAGGCAGGCAGACAGACACAGAGGCAGTTGCTGTGGGTACGAAGATAGATGATAAATAGATAGATAGATAGATAGATAGATAGATAGATAGATAGATAGATAGATAGATGATAGATAGATAGGTAGATAGATAGATAGATAGATAGATAGATAGATAGATAGATAGATAGATAGATGATAGACAGACAGAGAGACAGGCAGGCAGGCAGGCAGGCAGACACAGAGGCAGTTGCTTTGGGTACGAAGATAGATGATAGATAGATAGATAGATAGATAGATAGATAGATAGATAGATAGATAGATAGATAGATGATAGATAGATAGATAGATAGATAGATAGATAGATAGATAGATAGATAGATAGATAGATAGATAGATAGATAGATGATAGACAGACAGAGAGACAGGCAGGCAGGCAGGGAGGGAGACAGACACAGAGGCAGTTGCTGTGGGTACGAAGATAGATGATAGATAGATAGATAGATAGATAGATAGATAGATAGATAGATAGATAGATAGATAGATAGATAGATAGATAGATAGATAGATAGATAGATGATAGACAGACAGAGAGAAAGACAGAGAGACAGGCAGATCCTGTGGTTTCGTAGATAGATAGATAGATAGACAGACAGACAGACAGATAGATAGATAGATGTTAGATGATAGATGGATTGATAGAGATGATAGATGATAGATAGATAGATAGATAGATAGATAGATAGATAGATAGATAGATAGATAGATAGATAGATAGATGATAGACAGATAGAGAGACAGGCAGGCAGGCAGGGAGGGAGACAGACACAGAGGCAGTTGCTGTGGGTACGAAGATAGATGATAGATAGATAGATAGATAGATAGATAGATAGATAGATAGATAGATAGATAGATAGATAGATAGATAGATGATAGACAGACAGAGAGACAGGCAGGCAGGCAGGCAGGCAGACACAGAGGCAGTTGCTGTGGGTACGAAGATAGATGATAGATGATAGATAGATAGATAGATAGATAGATAGATAGATAGATAGATAGATAGATAGATAGATAGATAGATGATAGATAGATAGATAGATGATAGACAGACAGAGAGACAGGCAGGCAGGCAGGCAGGCAGGCAGGCAGACAGACACAGAGGCAGTTGATGTGGGTACGAAGATAGATGATAGATAGATAGATAGATAGATAGATAGATAGATAGATAGATAGATAGATAGATAGATAGATAGATGATAGACAGACAGAGAGACAGACAAAGAGACATACAGACAGGCAGGCAGGCAGACAGACACAGAGGCAGTTGCTGTGGGTACGAAGATAGATGATAAATAGATAGATAGATAGATAGATAGATAGATAGATAGATAGATAGATGATAGATAGATAGGTAGATAGATAGATAGATAGATAGATAGATAGATAGATAGATAGATAGATAGATAGATAGATAGATAGATGATAGACAGACAGAGAGACAGGCAGGCAGGCAGGCAGGCAGACACAGAGGCAGTTGCTTTGGGTACGAAGATAGATGATAGATAGATAGATAGATAGATAGATAGATAGATAGATAGATAGATGATAGATAGATAGATAGATAGATAGATAGATAGATAGATAGATAGATGATAGACAGACAGAGAGACAGGCAGGCAGGCAGGGAGGGAGACAGACACAGAGGCAGTTGCTGTGGGTACGAAGATAGATGATAGATAGATAGATAGATAGATAGATAGATAGATAGATAGATAGATAGATAGATAGATAGATAGATAGATAGATAGATGATAGACAGACAGAGAGAAAGACAGAGAGACAGGCAGATCCTGTGGTTTCGTAGATAGATAGATAGATAGACAGACAGACAGACAGATAGATAGATAGATGTTAGATGATAGATGGATTGATAGAGATGATAGATGATAGATAGATAGATAGATAGATAGATAGATAGATAGATAGATAGATAGATAGATAGATAGATGATAGACAGATAGAGAGACAGGCAGGCAGGCAGGGAGGGAGACAGACACAGAGGCAGTTGCTGTGGGTACGAAGATAGATGATAGATAGATAGATAGATAGATAGATAGATAGATAGATAGATAGATAGATAGATAGATAGATAGATGATAGACAGACAGAGAGACAGGCAGGCAGGCAGGCAGGCAGACACAGAGGCAGTTGCTGTGGGTACGAAGATAGATGATAGATGATAGATAGATAGATAGATAGATAGATAGATAGATAGATAGATAGATAGATAGATAGATAGATAGATGATAGACAGACAGAGAGACAGACAAAGAGACATACAGACAGGCAGGCAGGCAGACAGACACAGAGGCAGTTGCTGTGGGTATGAAGATAGATGATAAATAGATAGATAGATAGATAGATAGATAGATAGATAGATAGATAGATAGATGATAGATAGATGATAGATAGATAGATAGATAGATAGATAGATAGATAGATAGATAGATAGATAGATAGATAGATGATAGACAGACAGAGAGACAGACAGACAGGCAGGCAGGCAGACAGACACAGAGGCAGTTGCTGTGGGTACGAAGATAGATGATAGATAGATAGATAGATAGATAGATAGATAGATAGATAGATAGATAGATAGATAGATAGATAGATAGATGATAGACAGACATACAGACAGACATACAGACAGACATACAGACAGGCAGATCCTGTGGTTTCGTAGATAGATAGATAGATAGACAGACAGACAGACAGATAGATAGATAGATGTTAGATGATAGATGGATTGATTGAGATGATAGATAGATAGATAGATAGATAGATAGATAGATAGATAGATAGATAGATAGATGATAGACAGACAGAGAGACAGGCAGGCAGGCAGGCAGGCAGGCAGACAGACACAGAGGCAGTTGCTGTGGGTACGAAGATAGATGATAGATAGATAGATAGATAGATAGATAGATAGATAGATAGATAGATAGATAGATAGATAGATAGATAGATGATAGATAGATAGATAGATAGATAGATAGATAGATAGATAGATAGATAGATAGATAGATAGATGATAGACAAACAGAGAGACAGGCAGGCAGGCAGGGAGGGAGACAGACACAGAGGCAGTTGCTGTGGGTACGAAGATAGATGATAGATAGATAGATAGATAGATAGATAGATAGATAGATAGATAGATAGATAGATAGATAGATAGATGATAGACAGACAGAGAGACAGACAAAGAGACATACAGACAGGCAGTCAGGCAGACAGACACAGAGGCAGTTGCTGTGGGTACGAAGATAGATGATAAATAGATATATAGATAGATAGATAGATAGATAGATAGATAGATAGATAGATAGATAGATAGATAGATAGATAGATGATAGATAGATGATAGATAGATAGATAGATGATAGATAGATAGATAGATAGATAGATAGATAGATAGATAGATAGATAGATAGATAGATAGATAGATAGATAGATGATAGACAGACATACAGACAGACATAAAGACAGACATACAGACAGGCAGATCCTGTGGTTTCGTAGATAGATAGATAGACAGACAGACAGACAGACAGATAGATAGATAGATGTTAGATGATAGATGGATTGATTGAGATGATAGATAGATAGATAGATAGATAGATAGATAGATAGATAGATAGATAGATAGATAGATAGATAGATAGATGATAGACAGACAGAGAGACAGACAGAGAGACATACAGACAGGCAGGCAGGCAGACAGACACAGAGGCAGTTGCTGTGGGTACGAAGATAGATGATAGATAGATAGATAGATAGATAGATAGATAGATAGATAGATAGATAGATAGATGATAGATAGATAGCTAGCTAGCTAGATAGATAGATAGATAGATGATAGACAGACAGAGAGACAGGCAGGCAGGCAGGCAGGCAGACACAGAGGCAGTTGCTTTGGGTACGAAGATAGATGATAGATGATAGATAGATAGATAGATAGATAGATAGATAGATAGATAGATAGATAGATAGATGATAGATAGATAGATAGATAGATAGATAGATAGATAGATAGATAGATAGATAGATGATAGACAGACAGAGAGACAGGCAGGCAGGCAGGGAGGGAGACAGACACAGAGGCAGTTGCTGTGGGTACGAAGATAGATGATAGATAGATAGATAGATAGATAGATAGATAGATAGATAGATAGATAGATAGATAGATAGATAGATAGATGATAGACAGACATACAGACATACATACATACAGACATACAGACAGGCAGATCCTGTGGTTTCGTAGATAGATAGATAGATAGACAGACAGACAGACAGATAGATAGATAGATGTTAGATGATAGATGGATTGATAGAGATGATAGATAGATAGATAGATAGATAGATAGATAGATAGATAGATAGATAGATAGATGATAGACAGACAGAGAGAAAGACAGAGAGACAGGCAGATCCTGTGGTTTCGTAGATAGATAGATAGATAGACAGACAGACAGACAGATAGATAGATAGATGTTAGATGATAGATGGATTGATAGAGATGATAGATGATAGATAGACAGAGAGACAGGCAGGCAGGCAGGGAGGGAGACAGACACAGAGGCAGTTGCTGTGGGTACGAAGATAGATGATAGATAGATAGATAGATAGATAGATAGATAGATAGATAGATAGATAGATAGATAGATAGATAGATAGATAGATAGATAGATGATAGACAGACAGAGAGACAGGCAGGCAGGCAGGCAGGCAGGCAGGCAGGCAGGCAGGCAGGCAGACAGACACAGAGGCAGTTGATGTGGGTACGAAGATAGATGATAAATAGATAGATAGATAGATAGATAGATAGATAGATAGATAGATAGATAGATAGATAGATAGATAGATGATAGACAGACATACAGACAGACATACAGACAGGCAGATCCTGTGGTTTCGTAGATAGATAGATAGATAGACAGACAGACAGACAGATAGATAGATAGATGTTAGATGATAGATGGATTGATAGAGATGATAGATAGATAGATAGATAGATAGATAGATAGATAGATAGATAGATAGATAGATAGATGATAGATAGATAGATAGATAGATGATAGACAGACAGAGAGACAGGCAGGCAGGCAGGCAGGCAGGCAGGCAGACAGACACAGAGGCAGTTGATGTGGGTACGAAGATAGATGATAGATAGATAGATAGATAGATAGATAGATAGATAGATAGATAGATAGATAGATAGATGATAGACAGACATACAGACAGACATACAGACAGACATACAGACAGGCAGATCCTGTGGTTTCGTAGATAGATAGATAGATAGACAGACAGACAGACAGATAGATAGATAGATGTTAGATGATAGATGGATTGATTGAGATGATTGATAGATAGATAGATAGATAGATAGATAGATAGATAGATAGATGATAGACAGACAGAGAGACAGGCAGGCAGGCAGGCAGGCAGGCAGACAGACACAGAGGCAGTTGCTGTGGGTACGAAGATAGATGATAGATAGATAGATAGATAGATAGATAGATAGATAGATAGATAGATAGATAGATAGATAGATAGATGATAGATAGATAGATAGATAGATAGATAGATAGATAGATAGATAGATAGATAGATAGATGATAGACAGACAGAGAGACAGGCAGGCAGGCAGGCAGGGAGACAGACACAGAGGCAGTTGCTGTGGGTACGAAGATAGATGATAGATAGATAGATAGATAGATAGATAGATAGATAGATAGATAGATAGATAGATAGATAGATGATAGACAGACAGAGAGACAGACAAAGAGACATACAGACAGGCAGTCAGGCAGACAGACACAGAGGCAGTTGCTGTGGGTACGAAGATAGATGATAAATAGATATATAGATAGATAGATAGATAGATAGATAGATAGATAGATAGATAGATAGATAGATAGATAGATAGATAGATAGATGATAGATAGATAGATAGATGATAGATAGATGATAGATAGATAGATAGATGATAGATAGATAGATAGATAGATAGATAGATAGATAGATAGATAGATAGATAGATAGATAGATAGATAGATAGATGATAGACAGACATACAGACAGACATAAAGACAGACATACAGACAGGCAGATCCTGTGGTTTCGTAGATAGATAGATAGACAGACAGACAGACAGACAGATAGATAGATAGATGTTAGATGATAGATGGATTGATTGAGATGATAGATAGATAGATAGATAGATAGATAGATAGATAGATAGATAGATAGATAGATAGATGATAGACAGACAGAGAGACAGACAGAGAGACATACAGACAGGCAGGCAGGCAGACAGACACAGAGGCAGTTGCTGTGGGTACGAAGATAGATGATAGATAGATAGATAGATAGATAGATAGATAGATAGATAGATAGATAGATAGATAGATAGATAGATAGATAGATGATAGATAGATAGCTAGATAGATAGATAGATAGATAGATAGATGATAGACAGACAGAGAGACAGGCAGGCAGGCAGGCAGGCAGACACAGAGGCAGTTGCTTTGGGTACGAAGATAGATGATAGATGATAGATAGATAGATAGATAGATAGATAGATAGATAGATAGATAGATAGATAGATAGATGATAGATAGATAGATAGATAGATAGATAGATAGATAGATAGATAGATAGATAGATGATAGACAGACAGAGAGACAGGCAGGCAGGCAGGGAGGGAGACAGACACAGAGGCAGTTGCTGTGGGTACGAAGATAGATGATAGATAGATAGATAGATAGATAGATAGATAGATAGATAGATAGATAGATAGATAGATAGATGATAGACAGACATACAGACAGACATACATACAGACATACAGACAGGCAGATCCTGTGGTTTCGTAGATAGATAGATAGATAGACAGACAGACAGACAGATAGATAGATAGATGTTAGATGATAGATGGATTGATAGAGATGATAGATAGATAGATAGATAGATAGATAGATAGATAGATAGATAGATAGATAGATAGATAGATAGATAGATAGATGATAGACAGACAGAGAGAAAGACAGAGAGACAGGCAGATCCTGTGGTTTCGTAGATAGATAGATAGATAGACAGACAGACAGACAGATAGATAGATAGATGTTAGATGATAGATGGATTGATAGAGATGATAGATGATAGATAGACAGAGAGACATACAGACAGGCAGGCAGGCAGACAGACACAGAGGCAGTTGCTGTGGGTACGAAGATAGATGATAGATAGATAGATAGATAGATAGATAGATAGATAGATAGATAGATAGATAGATAGATAGATAGATAGATAGATAGATAGATGATAGACAGACAGAGAGACAGGCAGGCAGGCAGGCAGGCAGGCAGGCAGGCAGGCAGACAGACACAGAGGCAGTTGATGTGGGTACGAAGATAGATGATAAATAGATAGATAGATAGATAGATAGATAGATAGATAGATAGATAGATAGATAGATAGATGATAGATAGATGATAGATAGATAGATAGATAGATAGATAGATAGATAGATAGATGATAGGTAGATAGATAGATAGATAGATAGATAGATAGATGATAGACAGACAGAGAGACAGACAGAGAGACATACAGACAGGCAGGCAGGCAGACAGACACAGAGGCAGTTGCTGTGGGTACGAAGATAGATGATAAATAGATAGATAGATAGATAGATAGATAGATAGATAGATAGATAGATAGATGATAGATAGATAGGTAGATAGATAGATAGATAGATAGATAGATAGATAGATAGATAGATAGATAGATAGATAGATGATAGACAGACAGAGAGACAGGCAGGCAGGCAGGCAGGCAGACACAGAGGCAGTTGCTTTGGGTACGAAGATAGATGATAGATGATAGATAGATAGATAGATAGATAGATAGATAGATAGATGATAGATAGATAGATAGATAGATAGATAGATAGATAGATAGATAGATAGATAGATAGATAGATGATAGACAGACAGAGAGACAGGCAGGCAGGCAGGGAGGGAGACAGACACAGAGGCAGTTGCTGTGGGTACGAAGATAGATGATAGATAGATAGATAGATAGATAGATAGATAGATAGATAGATAGATAGATAGATAGATAGATAGATAGATGATAGACAGACATACAGACAGACATACATACAGACATACAGACAGGCAGATCCTGTGGTTTCGTAGATAGATAGATAGATAGACAGACAGACAGACAGATAGATAGATAGATGTTAGATGATAGATGGATTGATAGAGATGATAGATAGATAGATAGATAGATAGATAGATAGATAGATAGATAGATAGATAGATAGATAGATAGATAGATGATAGACAGACAGAGAGAAAGACAGAGAGACAGGCAGATCCTGTGGTTTCGTAGATAGATAGATAGATAGACAGACAGACAGACAGATAGATAGATAGATGTTAGATGATAGATGGATTGATAGAGATGATAGATGATAGATAGATAGATAGATAGATAGATAGATAGATAGATAGATAGATAGATGATAGACAGATAGAGAGACAGGCAGGCAGGCAGGGAGGGAGACAGACACAGAGGCAGTTGCTGTGGGTACGAAGATAGATGATAGATAGATAGATAGATAGATAGATAGATAGATAGATAGATAGATAGATAGATAGATAGATAGATAGATAGATAGATAGATAGATGATAGACAGACAGAGAGACAGGCAGGCAGGCAGGCAGGCAGGCAGGCAGGCAGACACAGAGGCAGTTGATGTGGGTACGAAGATAGATGATAGATAGATAGATAGATAGATAGATAGATAGATAGATAGATAGATAGATAGATAGATAGATAGATAGATGATAGACAGACAGAGAGACAGGCAGGCAGGCAGGCAGGCAGGCAGGCAGACAGACACAGAGGCAGTTGATGTGGGTACGAAGATAGATGATAAATAGATAGATAGATAGATAGATAGATAGATAGATAGATAGATGATAGATAGATGATAGAAAGATAGATAGATAGATAGATAGATAGATAGATAGATAGATAGATAGATAGATAGATGATAGACAGACAGAGAGACAGACAGACAGACAGACATACAGACAGGCAGATCCTGTGGTTTCGTAGATAGATAGATAGATAGACAGACAGACAGACAGATAGATAGATAGATGTTAGATGATAGATGGATTGATAGAGATGATAGATAGATAGATAGATAGATAGATAGATAGATAGATAGATAGATAGATAGATAGATAGATGATAGACAGACAGAGAGACAGGCAGGCAGGCAGGCAGGCAGGCAGACAGACACAGAGGCAGTTGATGTGGGTACGAAGATAGATGATAGATAGATAGATAGATAGATAGATAGATAGATAGATAGATAGATAGATAGATGATAGACAGACATACAGACAGACATACAGACAGGCAGATCCTGTGGTTTCGTAGATAGATAGATAGATAGACAGACAGACAGACAGATAGATAGATAGATGTTAGATGATAGATGGATTGATAGAGATGATAGATAGATAGATAGATAGATAGATAGATAGATAGATAGATAGATAGATAGATGATAGATATATAGATAGATAGATGATAGACAGACAGAGAGACAGGCAGGCAGGCAGGCAGGCAGGCAGGCAGGCAGGCAGACAGACACAGAGGCAGTTGATGTGGGTACGAAGATAGATGATAGATAGATAGATAGATAGATAGATAGATAGATAGATAGATAGATAGATAGATAGATGATAGACAGACAGAGAGACAGACAAAGAGACATACAGACAGGCAGGCAGGCAGACAGACACAGAGGCAGTTGCTGTGGGTACGAAGATAGATGATAAATAGATAGATAGATAGATAGATAGATAGATAGATAGATAGATAGATAGATAGATAGATAGATGATAGATAGATAGGTAGATAGATAGATAGATAGATAGATAGATAGATAGATAGATAGATAGATAGATAGATAGATAGATAGATAGATGATAGACAGACAGAGAGACAGGCAGGCAGGCAGGCAGGCAGACACAGAGGCAGTTGCTTTGGGTACGAAGATAGATGATAGATGATAGATAGATAGATAGATAGATAGATAGATAGATAGATAGATGATAGATAGATAGATAGATAGATAGATAGATAGATAGATAGATAGATAGATAGATAGATAGATAGATAGATGATAGACAGACAGAGAGACAGGCAGGCAGGCAGGGAGGGAGACAGACACAGAGGCAGTTGCTGTGGGTACGAAGATAGATGATAGATAGATAGATAGATAGATAGATAGATAGATAGATAGATAGATAGATAGATAGATAGATAGATGATAGACAGACATACAGACATACATACATACAGACATACAGACAGGCAGATCCTGTGGTTTCGTAGATAGATAGATAGATAGACAGACAGACAGACAGATAGATAGATAGATGTTAGATGATAGATGGATTGATAGAGATGATAGATAGATAGATAGATAGATAGATAGATAGATAGATAGATAGATAGATAGATAGATAGATAGATAGATAGATGATAGACAGACAGAGAGAAAGACAGAGAGACAGGCAGATCCTGTGGTTTCGTAGATAGATAGATAGATAGACAGACAGACAGACAGATAGATAGATAGATGTTAGATGATAGATGGATTGATAGAGATGATAGATGATAGATAGATAGATAGATAGATAGATAGATAGATAGATAGATAGATAGATAGATGATAGACAGATAGAGAGACAGGCAGGCAGGCAGGGAGGGAGACAGACACAGAGGCAGTTGCTGTGGGTACGAAGATAGATGATAGATAGATAGATAGATAGATAGATAGATAGATAGATAGATAGATAGATAGATAGATAGATGATAGACAGACAGAGAGACAGGCAGGCAGGCAGGCAGGCAGACACAGAGGCAGTTGCTTTGGGTACGAAGATAGATGATAGATGATAGATAGATAGATAGATAGATAGATAGATAGATAGATGATAGATAGATAGATAGATAGATAGATAGATAGATAGATAGATAGATAGATAGATAGATAGATGATAGACAGACAGAGAGACAGGCAGGCAGGCAGGGAGGGAGACAGACACAGAGGCAGTTGCTGTGGGTACGAAGATAGATGATAGATAGATAGATAGATAGATAGATAGATAGATAGATAGATAGATAGATAGATAGATAGATAGATGATAGACAGACATACAGACAGACATACATACAGACATACAGACAGGCAGATCCTGTGGTTTCGTAGATAGATAGATAGATAGACAGACAGACAGACAGATAGATAGATAGATGTTAGATGATAGATGGATTGATAGAGATGATAGATAGATAGATAGATAGATAGATAGATAGATAGATAGATAGATAGATAGATAGATAGATAGATAGATAGATAGATAGATGATAGACAGACAGAGAGAAAGACAGAGAGACAGGCAGATCCTGTGGTTTCGTAGATAGATAGATAGATAGACAGACAGACAGACAGATAGATAGATAGATGTTAGATGATAGATGGATTGATAGAGATGATAGATGATAGATAGATAGATAGATAGATAGATAGATAGATAGATAGATAGATGATAGACAGATAGAGAGACAGGCAGGCAGGCAGGGAGGGAGACAGACACAGAGGCAGTTGCTGTGGGTACGAAGATAGATGATAGATAGATAGATAGATAGATAGATAGATAGATAGATAGATAGATAGATAGATAGATAGATAGATAGATAGATAGATAGATAGATGATAGACAGACAGAGAGACAGGCAGGCAGGCAGGCAGGCAGGCAGGCAGGCAGACACAGAGGCAGTTGATGTGGGTACGAAGATAGATGATAGATAGATAGATAGATAGATAGATAGATAGATAGATAGATAGATAGATAGATAGATAGATAGATAGATGATAGACAGACAGAGAGACAGGCAGGCAGGCAGGCAGGCAGGCAGGCAGACAGACACAGAGGCAGTTGATGTGGGTACGAAGATAGATGATAAATAGATAGATAGATAGATAGATAGATAGATAGATAGATAGATGATAGATAGATGATAGAAAGATAGATAGATAGATAGATAGATAGATAGATAGATAGATAGATAGATAGATGATAGACAGACAGAGAGACAGACAGACAGACAGACATACAGACAGGCAGATCCTGTGGTTTCGTAGATAGATAGATAGATAGACAGACAGACAGACAGATAGATAGATAGATGTTAGATGATAGATGGATTGATAGAGATGATAGATAGATAGATAGATAGATAGATAGATAGATAGATAGATAGATAGATAGATGATAGACAGACAGAGAGACAGGCAGGCAGGCAGGCAGGCAGGCAGACAGACACAGAGGCAGTTGATGTGGGTACGAAGATAGATGATAGATAGATAGATAGATAGATAGATAGATAGATAGATAGATAGATAGATAGATAGATGATAGACAGACATACAGACAGACATACAGACAGGCAGATCCTGTGGTTTCGTAGATAGATAGATAGATAGACAGACAGACAGACAGATAGATAGATAGATGTTAGATGATAGATGGATTGATAGAGATGATAGATAGATAGATAGATAGATAGATAGATAGATAGATAGATAGATAGATAGATGATAGATATATAGATAGATAGATGATAGACAGACAGAGAGACAGGCAGGCAGGCAGGCAGGCAGGCAGGCAGGCAGGCAGACAGACACAGAGGCAGTTGATGTGGGTACGAAGATAGATGATAGATAGATAGATAGATAGATAGATAGATAGATAGATAGATAGATAGATAGATAGATAGATAGATGATAGACAGACAGAGAGACAGACAAAGAGACATACAGACAGGCAGGCAGGCAGACAGACACAGAGGCAGTTGCTGTGGGTACGAAGATAGATGATAAATAGATAGATAGATAGATAGATAGATAGATAGATAGATAGATAGATAGATAGATAGATAGATAGATAGATGATAGATAGATAGGTAGATAGATAGATAGATAGATAGATAGATAGATAGATAGATAGATAGATAGATAGATAGATAGATAGATAGATAGATAGATGATAGACAGACAGAGAGACAGGCAGGCAGGCAGGCAGGCAGACACAGAGGCAGTTGCTTTGGGTACGAAGATAGATGATAGATGATAGATAGATAGATAGATAGATAGATAGATAGATAGATAGATGATAGATAGATAGATAGATAGATAGATAGATAGATAGATAGATAGATAGATAGATAGATGATAGACAGACAGAGAGACAGGCAGGCAGGCAGGGAGGGAGACAGACACAGAGGCAGTTGCTGTGGGTACGAAGATAGATGATAGATAGATAGATAGATAGATAGATAGATAGATAGATAGATAGATAGATAGATAGATAGATAGATAGATAGATGATAGACAGACATACAGACATACATACATACAGACATACAGACAGGCAGATCCTGTGGTTTCGTAGATAGATAGATAGATAGACAGACAGACAGACAGATAGATAGATAGATGTTAGATGATAGATGGATTGATAGAGATGATAGATAGATAGATAGATAGATAGATAGATAGATAGATAGATAGATAGATAGATAGATAGATAGATAGATAGATGATAGACAGACAGAGAGAAAGACAGAGAGACAGGCAGATCCTGTGGTTTCGTAGATAGATAGATAGATAGACAGACAGACAGACAGATAGATAGATAGATGTTAGATGATAGATGGATTGATAGAGATGATAGATGATAGATAGATAGATAGATAGATAGATAGATAGATAGATAGATAGATAGATGATAGACAGATAGAGAGACAGGCAGGCAGGCAGGGAGGGAGACAGACACAGAGGCAGTTGCTGTGGGTACGAAGATAGATGATAGATAGATAGATAGATAGATAGATAGATAGATAGATAGATAGATAGATAGATAGATAGATAGATAGATGATAGACAGACAGAGAGACAGGCAGGCAGGCAGGCAGGCAGACACAGAGGCAGTTGCTGTGGGTACGAAGATAGATGATAGATGATAGATAGATAGATAGATAGATAGATAGATAGATAGATAGATAGATAGATAGATAGATGATAGACAGACAGAGAGACAGACAAAGAGACATACAGACAGGCAGGCAGGCAGACAGACACAGAGGCAGTTGCTGTGGGTATGAAGATAGATGATAAATAGATAGATAGATAGATAGATAGATAGATAGATAGATAGATAGATAGATAGATAGATAGATGATAGATAGATGATAGATAGATGATAGATAGATAGATAGATAGATAGATAGATAGATAGATAGATAGATAGATAGATAGATGATAGACAGACAGAGAGACAGACAGACAGGCAGGCAGGCAGACAGACACAGAGGCAGTTGCTGTGGGTACGAAGATAGATGATAGATAGATAGATAGATAGATAGATAGATAGATAGATAGATAGATAGATAGATAGATGATAGACAGACATACAGACAGACATACAGACAGACATACAGACAGGCAGATCCTGTGGTTTCGTAGATAGATAGATAGATAGACAGACAGACAGACAGATAGATAGATAGATGTTAGATGATAGATGGATTGATTGAGATGATAGATAGATAGATAGATAGATAGATAGATAGATAGATAGATAGATAGATAGATAGATGATAGACAGACAGAGAGACAGACAGAGAGACAGACAGACAGGCAGGCAGGCAGACAGACACAGAGGCAGTTGCTGTGGGTACGAAGATAGATGATAGATAGATAGATAGATAGATAGATAGATAGATAGATAGATAGATAGATGATAGACACACATACAGACAGACATACAGACAGACATACAGACAGGCAGATCCTGTGGTTTCGTAGATAGATAGATAGATAGACAGACAGACAGACAGATAGATAGATAGATGTTAGATGATAGATGGATTGATAGAGATGATAGATAGATAGATAGATAGATAGATAGATAGATAGATAGATAGATAGATAGATAGATGATAGACAGACAGAGAGAAAGACAGAGAGACAGGCAGATCCTGTGGTTTCGTAGATAGATAGATAGATAGACAGACAGACAGACAGATAGATAGATAGATGTTAGATGATAGATGGATTGATAGAGATGATAGATGATAGATAGACAGAGAGACAGGCAGGCAGGCAGGGAGGGAGACAGACACAGAGGCAGTTGCTGTGGGTACGAAGATAGATGATAGATAGATAGATAGATAGATAGATAGATAGATAGATAGATAGATAGATAGATAGATAGGTGAAAGACAGACATACAGACATACAGACAGACAGACATACAGACATACAGACAGGCAGATCCTGTGGTTTCGTAGATAGATAGATAGATAGACAGACAGACAGACAGATAGATAGATAGATGTTAGATGATAGATGGATTGATAGAGATGATAGATAGATAGATAGATAGATAGATAGATAGATAGATAGATAGATAGATAGATAGATAGATGATAGACAGACAGAGAGAAAGACAGAGAGACAGGCAGATCCTGTGGTTTCGTAGATAGATAGATAGATAGACAGACAGACAGACAGATAGATAGATAGATGTTAGATGATAGATGGATTGATAGAGATGATAGATGATAGATAGATAGATAGATAGATAGATAGATAGATAGATAGATAGATAGATAGATAGATAGATAGATAGATGATAGACAGATAGAGAGACAGGCAGGCAGGCAGGGAGGGAGACAGACACAGAGGCAGTTGCTGTGGGTACGAAGATAGATGATAGATAGATAGATAGATAGATAGATAGATAGATAGATAGATAGATAGATAGATAGATAGATAGATAGATAGATGATAGACAGACAGAGAGACAGGCAGGCAGGCATGCAGGCAGGCAGACACAGAGGCAGTTGCTGTGGGTACGAAGATAGATGATAGATGATAGATAGATAGATAGATAGATAGATAGATAGATAGATGATAGATAGATAGATAGATAGATAGATAGATAGATAGATAGATAGATAGATAGATAGATAGATGATAGACAGACAGAGAGACAGGCAGGCAGGCAGGGAGGGAGACAGACACAGAGGCAGTTGCTGTGGGTACGAAGATAGATGATAGATAGATAGATAGATAGATAGATAGATAGATAGATAGATAGATAGATAGATAGATGATAGACAGACATACAGACAGACATACATACAGACATACAGACAGGCAGATCCTGTGGTTTCGTAGATAGATAGATAGATAGACAGACAGACAGACAGATAGATAGATAGATGTTAGATGATAGATGGATTGATAGAGATGATAGATAGATAGATAGATAGATAGATAGATAGATAGATAGATAGATAGATAGATAGATAGATAGATAGATGATAGACAGACAGAGAGAAAGACAAAGAGACAGGCAGATCCTGTGGTTTCGTAGATAGATAGATAGATAGACAGACAGACAGACAGATAGATAGATAGATGTTAGATGATAGATGGATTGATAGAGATGATAGATGATAGATAGACAGAGAGACAGGCAGGCAGGCAGGGAGGGAGACAGACACAGAGGCAGTTGCTGTGGGTACGAAGATAGATGATAGATAGATAGATAGATAGATAGATAGATAGATAGATAGATAGATAGATAGATAGATAGATAGATAGGTGAAAGACAGACATACAGACATACAGACAGACAGACATACAGACATACAGACAGGCAGATCCTGTGGTTTCGTAGATAGATAGATAGATAGACAGACAGACAGACAGATAGATAGATAGATGTTAGATGATAGATGGATTGATAGAGATGATAGATAGATAGATAGATAGATAGATAGATAGATAGATAGATAGATAGATAGATAGATAGATGATAGACAGACAGAGAGAAAGACAAAGAGACAGGCAGATCCTGTGGTTTCGTAGATAGATAGATAGATAGACAGACAGACAGACAGATAGATAGATAGATGTTAGATGATAGATGGATTGATAGAGATGATAGATGATAGATAGACAGAGAGACAGGCAGGCAGGCAGGGAGGGAGACAGACACAGAGGCAGTTGCTGTGGGTACGAAGATAGATGATAGATAGATAGATAGATAGATAGATAGATAGATAGATAGATAGATAGATAGATAGATAGATAGGTGAAAGACAGACATACAGACATACAGACAGACAGACATACAGACATACAGACAGGCAGATCCTGTGGTTTCGTAGATAGATAGATAGATAGACAGACAGACAGACAGATAGATAGATAGATGTTAGATGATAGATGGATTGATAGAGATGATAGATAGATAGATAGATAGATAGATAGATAGATAGATAGATAGATAGATAGATAGATAGATGATAGACAGACAGAGAGAAAGACAGAGAGACAGGCAGATCCTGTGGTTTCGTAGATAGATAGATAGATAGACAGACAGACAGACAGATAGATAGATAGATGTTAGATGATAGATGGATTGATAGAGATGATAGATGATAGATAGATAGATAGATAGATAGATAGATAGATAGATAGATAGATAGATAGATAGATGATAGACAGATAGAGAGACAGGCAGGCAGGCAGGGAGGGAGACAGACACAGAGGCAGTTGCTGTGGGTACGAAGATAGATGATAGATAGATAGATAGATAGATAGATAGATAGATAGATAGATAGATAGATAGATAGATAGATGATAGACAGACAGAGAGACAGGCAGGCAGGCATGCAGGCAGGCAGACACAGAGGCAGTTGCTGTGGGTACGAAGATAGATGATAGATGATAGATAGATAGATAGATAGATAGATAGATAGATAGATAGATAGATAGATAGATGATAGATAGATAGATAGATAGATAGATAGATAGATAGATAGATAGATAGATAGATGATAGACAGACAGAGAGACAGGCAGGCAGGCAGGGAGGGAGACAGACACAGAGGCAGTTGCTGTGGATACGAAGATAGATGATAGATAGATAGATAGATAGATAGATAGATAGATGATAGACAGACAGAGAGACAGACAAAGAGACATACAGACAGGCAGGCAGGCAGACAGACACAGAGGCAGTTGCTGTGGGTACGAAGATAGATGATAAATAGATAGATAGATAGATAGATAGATAGATAGATAGATAGATAGATAGATGATAGATAGATGATAGATAGATAGATAGATAGATGATAGGTAGATAGATAGATAGATAGATAGATAGATAGATAGATAGATAGATAGATAGATAGATAGTTAGATAGATAGATAGATAGATGATAGACAGACATACAGACAGACATACAGACAGACATACAGACAGGCAGATCCTGTGGTTTCGTAGATAGATAGATAGATAGACAGACAGACAGATAGATAGATAGATGTTAGATGATAGATGGATTGATAGAGATGATAGATAGATAGATAGATAGATAGATAGATAGATAGATAGATAGATAGATAGATAGATGATAGACAGACAGAGAGACAGGCAGGCAGGCAGGCAGGCAGGCAGACAGACACAGAGGCAGTTGATGTGGGTACGAAGATAGATGATAGATAGATAGATAGATAGATAGATAGATAGATAGATAGATAGATAGATACATAGATAGATAGATAGATGATAGACAGACAGAGAGACAGACAAAGAGACATACAGACAGGCAGGCAGGCAGACAGACACAGAGGCAGTTGCTGTGGGTACGAAGATAGATGATAAATAGATAGATAGATAGATAGATAGATAGATAGATAGATAGATAGATAGATGATAGATAGATGATAGATAGATAGATAGATAGATAGATAGATAGATGATAGATAGATAGATAGATAGATAGATAGATAGATAGATAGATAGATAGATAGATAGATAGATAGATAGATGATAGACAGACAGAGAGACAGACAGACAGGCAGGCAGGCAGACAGACACAGAGGCAGTTGCTGTGGGTACGAAGATAGATGATAGATAGATAGATAGATAGATAGATAGATAGATAGATAGATAGATAGATAGATAGATGATAGACAGACATACAGACAGACATACAGACAGACATACAGACAGGCAGATCCTGTGGTTTCGTAGATAGATAGATAGATTGACAGACAGACAGATAGATAGATAGATGTTAGATGATAGATGGATTGATAGAGATGATAGATAGATAGATAGATAGATAGATAGATAGATAGATAGATAGATAGATAGATAGATAGATGATAGACAGACAGAGAGAAAGACAGAGAGACAGGCAGATCCTGTGGTTTCGTAGATAGATAGATAGATAGACAGACAGACAGACAGATAGATAGATAGATGTTAGATGA
>JAXLNS010000038.1:2142500-2145000 GCA_037215915.1 Pantherophis vulpinus
TGGGTACGAAGATAGATGATAGATAGATAGATAGATAGATAGATAGATAGATAGATAGATAGATAGATAGATAGATAGATAGATAGATAGATAGATGATAGACAGACAGAGAGACAGACAGAGAGACATACAGACAGGCAGGCAGGCAGACAGACACAGAGGCAGTTGCTGTAGGTACGAAGATAGATGATAAATAGATAGATAGATAGATAGATAGATAGATAGATAGATAGATAGATGATAGATAGATAGATAGATAGATAGATAGATAGATAGATAGATAGATAGATAGATAGATAGATAGATGATAGACAGACAGAGAGACAGGCAGGCAGGCTGGCAGGCGGACACACACAGAGGCAGTTGCTTTGGGTACGAAGATAGATGATAGATAGATAGATAGATAGATAGATAGATGACCCGAAGCTGTGGTAGCTGACAACCAGACGGGAAGCAAGGAAGATCGGAGGCTGCAGTGTCGAGATCGGACCGTGTCCTCCCTGCCTACGCGTGAGTGAACATCAGGAAGGGGCCGGCGGAGTCGGGCGAGAAGGGCTTAAACAGAAAAAGAGCGGCGACGGAGAGTGGAGAATAGACGGAAAGATCACGGAGCTCGACAAGCCGGCGCAGAGAATAAGAAATTGAGGTTGCTAAATTACCTGCGCAAGAAGAGGATCGGTGGGTAAAAGGAGTAAGGAAGCTAAAAGAATTCAGAAGAACTTCCTTTTTCTTTATTTGCTGGTTAAAGCAGAAAGATGAACTAAGTTGGAGATTGGACCCTATCTAATTGTGCCAGAGAACAGGAAGTGCAGCCATTGAAGAAGTCTGACAGAGCAAACTGAAAAGGACAGGCACGGAGACGATCTAGCTTCGAGGCTTACCATAGAGTTCTGACAGTTTTGACAGTGACAAAGTAAACGTGAGAAGAAGTTAGGACTGGATGAGACTGGCGGCTGAGTGAGAAAGAAAGAATATTGCCCCTTTGTTTTTGGGAAAATATTGCTTGCCCCCAACTAAAAACTTGGAGATTTTCCCCCCCTTTTTCCTCTTTCTTCTGAAAAATCTTTTTTTCAATATTTTGATCCTCTGCATATTAACATTGTTATCAACAAGAAACGTAGATCTCTATATTAATTAATTGCTTATATACAAGATATATTCCTATAGAGCTTATTAGATTTATATCTATTTATTCAACCATTTAATTATATTTAATTATATTTATTTACATTTATATATATATCTGTACAAATAATATTTTCATATATTGCTACATTATTATATTAGAATTATAATCCCTAAACATACTAACTTATTGATAATTAGAAGTATAGAAATTTGAATTAATAATTTTTTTTTCTTTTAAGCAGTAATTTAAACATAAGAATTGCAGTTATAGAGCATAGATTTATCTAGGAGTATTGATAATGGGTTATTGATTAGAATTACCAGGTCTTGAATTAATTACGAATAAGTAGAAATAAGCCCCTATTAATCAATTACTATTTAATACACCAATTAATTATTATTTATTTAAGACATTGATGGAAAGTAATGTAGATTGAGGAATAGATATTGATGGTTAAGTTTATTTAAGATACATGTGACATAAGTGATAAATAGATATCGATCGAAAAAAAAAAAAAAAAATCTCCCCCCTACACCTTGAAGAAGTATATATATATATATATATATATATATATATATATATATATATATATATATATATAAAAAAGGTGACAGCTAGTGTATGAAAATTTGGAGAAATATCGAGAAAATAATTAGAGAACAAAAAATAATTTTGAAAGAAATGACGAGCATATCATCAACGATCCTGAAAACAGGGAAGAAGACCCCCTCAAATCCAACCATATCCATGACCTCCCCGGCTACCCAAAAATCAACGGAAGGACTACAAAAAACAGACAAGGCCATAGCAACACCAACATTACTAACAGTTCAGTCAACATTGACATTAATCCAAGAAACGATGATGGCCATGCAGGAAAAAATGTCCAATAACCACACTGAACTAAAAACAGATATCCACCAACTGGACCAGAAGATGAATGAGATTCAAGTCTCAATCTCGAACAACGAAGATAGATAGATAGATAGATAGATAGATGATAGACATACATACATACATACATACATACAGACAGACAGGCAGGCAGATCCTGTGGTTTCGTAGATAGATAGACAGATAGACAGATAGACAGACAGACAGACAGACAGACAGACATATAGATAGATAGATGTTAGATGATAGATGGATTGATAGAGATGATAGATAGATAGATAGATAGATAGATAGATAGATAGATAGATAGATAGATAGATAGATGATAGACAGACATACAGACAGAAATACAAACAGGCAGATCCTGTGGTTTCGTAGATAGATAGATAGATAGACAGACAGACAGACAGATAGATAGATAGATGTTAGATGATAGATAGATAGATAGATAGATAGATAGATAGATAGATAGATAGA
>JAXLNS010000038.1:2147500-2165000 GCA_037215915.1 Pantherophis vulpinus
ATGGATTGATAGAGATGATAGATAGATAGATAGATAGATAGATAGATAGATAGATAGATAGATAGATAGATAGATGATAGACAGACAGAGAGACAGGCAGGCAGGCAGGCAGGCAGGCAGACAGACACAGAGGCAGTTGATGTGGGTACGAAGATAGATGATAGATAGATAGATAGATAGATAGATAGATAGATAGATAGATAGATAGATAGATAGATAGATAGATAGATAGATAGATAGATGATAGACAGACAGAGAGACAGACAAAGAGACATACAGACAGGCAGGCAGGCAGACAGACACAGAGGCAGTTGCTGTGGGTACGAAGATAGATGATAGATAGATAGATAGATAGATAGATAGATAGATAGATAGATAGATAGATAGATAGATAGATAGATTGATAGATGATAGATAGATAGATAGATAGATAGATAGATGATAGACAGACAGAGAGACAGACAGACAGGCAGGCAGGCAGACAGACACAGAGGCAGTTGCTGTGGGTACGAAGATAGATGATAGATAGATAGATAGATAGATAGATAGATAGATAGATAGATAGGTAGATAGATAGATAGATAGATAGATGATAGACACACATACAGACAGACATACAGACAGACATACAGACAGGCAGATCCTGTGGTTTCGTAGATAGATAGATAGATAGACAGACAGACAGACAGATAGATAGATAGATGTTAGATGATAGATGGATTGATTGAGATGATAGATAGATAGATAGATAGATAGATAGATAGATAGATAGATAGATAGATGATAGACAGACAGAGAGACAGGCAGGCAGGCAGGCAGGCAGGCAGACAGACACAGAGGCAGTTGCTGTGGGTACGAAGATAGATGATAGATAGATAGATAGATAGATAGATAGATAGATAGATAGATAGATAGATAGATGATAGATAGATAGATAGATAGATAGATAGATAGATAGATAGATAGATAGATAGATGATAGACAGACAGAGAGACAGGCAGGCAGGCAGGCAGGCAGACACAGAGGCAGTTGCTGTGGGTACGAAGATAGATGATAGATGATAGATAGATAGATAGATAGATAGATAGATAGATAGATAGATAGATAGATAGATGATAGACAGACAGAGAGACAGACAGAGAGATAGACATACATACAGACAGACAGGCAGGCAGATCCTGTGGTTTCGTAGATAGATAGACAGATAGATAGACAGACAGACAGACAGAGAGACAGACAGACATATAGATAGATAGATGTTAGATGATAGATGGATTGATAGAGATGATAGATAGATAGATAGATAGATAGATAGATAGATAGATAGATAGATAGATAGATAGATGATAGACAGACAGAGAGACAGGCAGGCAGGCAGGCAGGCAGGCAGACAGACACAGAGGCAGTTGATGTGGGTACGAAGATAGATGATAGATAGATAGATAGATAGATAGATAGATAGATAGATAGATAGATAGATAGATAGATAGATAGATAGATAGATAGATAGATAGATAGATAGATAGATGATAGACAGACAGAGAGACAGGCAGGCAGGCAGGGAGGGAGACAGACACAGAGGCAGTTGCTGTGGGTACGAAGATAGATGATAGATAGATAGATAGATAGATAGATAGATAGATAGATAGATAGATAGATAGATAGATAGATGATAAATAGATAGATAGATAGATAGATAGATAGATAGATAGATAGATGATAGACAGACAGAGAGACAGGCAGGCAGGCAGACAGGCAGACACAGAGGCAGTTGCTGTGGGTACGAAGATAGATGATAGATGATAGATAGATAGATAGATAGATAGATAGATAGATAGACAGACAGACAGACAGATAGATAGATAGATGTTAGATGATAGATGGATTGATAGAGATGATAGATGATAGATAGATAGATAGATAGATAGATAGATAGATAGATAGATAGATAGATGATAGATGATAGACAGATAGAGAGACAGGCAGGCAGGCAGGGAGGGAGACAGACACAGATGCAGTTGCTGTGGGTACGAAGATAGATGATAGATAGATAGATAGATAGATAGATAGATAGATAGATAGATAGATAGATAGATAGATAGATAGATAGATAGATGATAGACAGACAGAGAGACAGGCAGGCAGGCAAGCAGGCAGACACAGAGGCAGTTGCTGTGGGTACGAAGATAGATGATAGATGATAGATAGATAGATAGATAGATAGATAGATAGATAGATAGATAGATAGATAGATAGATAGATGATAGACAGACAGAGAGACAGACAGAGAGATAGACATACAGACAGACAGACAGGCAGGCAGATCCTGTGGTTTCGTAGATAGATAGACAGATAGACAGACAGACAGACAGAGAGACAGACAGACAGACAGACAGACAGACAGACAGACAGACAGACAGACAGACAGACAGATAGATAGATAGATAGATAGATAGATAGATAGATAGATAGATAGATGATAGACAGACATACAGACAGAAATACAAACAGGCAGATCCTGTGGTTTCGTAGATAGATAGATAGATAGACAGACAGACAGACAGATAGATAGATAGATGTTAGATGATAGATAGATAGATAGATAGATAGATAGATAGATAGATAGATAGATAGATAGATAGATAGATGATAGATAGATGATAGACAGACAGAGAGACAGGCAGGCAGGCTGGCAGGCAGACACAGATGCAGTTGCTGTGGGTACAAAGATAGATGATAGACAGACAGACAGACAGATAGATAGATAGATGTTAGATGATAGATGGATTGATAGAGATGATAGATGATAGATAGATAGATAGATAGAAAGATAGATAGATAGATAGATAGATAGATAGATAGATAGATAGATAGATAGATAGATAGATAGATGATAGACAGACAGACAGAGAGACAGGCAGGCAGGCAGGCAGGCAGGCAGACAGACACAGAGGCAGTTGCTGTGGGTACGAAGATAGATGATAGATAGATAGATAGATAGATAGATAGATAGATAGATAGATAGATAGATAGATAGATAGATGATAGACAGACATACAGACAGAAATACAAACCGGCAGATCCTGTGGTTTCGTAGATAGATAGATAGATAGACAGACAGACAGACAGACAGATAGATAGATAGATGTTAGATGATAGACAGATAGAGAGACAGGCAGGCAGGCAGGGAGGGAGACAGCCACAGAGGCAGTTGCTGTGGGTACGAAGATAGATATAGATAGATAGATAGATAGATAGATAGATAGATAGATAGATAGATAGATAGATAGATAGATAGATAGATAGATAGATAGATAGATAGATGATAGACAGACAGAGAGACAGACAAAGAGACATACAGACAGGCAGGCAGGCAGACAGACACAGAGGCAGTTGCTGTGGGTACGAAGATAGATATAGATAGATAGATAGATAAATAGATAGATAGATAGATAGATAGATAGATAGATAGATAGATAGATGATAGATAGATAGATAGATAGATAGATAGATAGATAGATAGATAGATGATAGACAGACAGAGAGACAGACAGACAGGCAGGCAGGCAGACAGACACAGAGGCAGTTGCTGTGGGTACGAAGATAGATGATAGATAGATAGATAGATAGATAGATAGATAGATAGATAGATAGATAGATAGATAGATAGATAGATAGATAGATAGATAGATGATAGACACACATACAGACAGACATACAGACAGACATACAGACAGGCAGATCCTGTGGTTTCGTAGATAGATAGATAGATAGACAGACAGACAGACAGATAGATAGATAGATGTTAGATGATAGATGGATTGACTGAGATGATAGATAGATAGATAGATAGATAGATAGATAGATAGATAGATAGATAGATGATAGACAGACAGAGAGACAGGCAGGCAGGCAGGCAGGCAGGCAGACAGACACAGAGGCAGTTGCTGTGGGTACGAAGATAGATGATAGATAGATAGATAGATAGATAGATAGATAGATAGATAGATAGATAGATAGATAGATGATAGATAGATAGATAGATAGATAGATAGATAGATAGATAGATAGATAGATGATAGACAGACAGAGAGACAGGCAGGCAGGCAGGCAGGCAGACACAGAGGCAGTTGCTGTGGGTACGAAGATAGATGATAGATGATAGATACATAGATAGATAGATAGATAGATAGATAGATAGATAGATAGATAGATAGATAGATAGATAAATAGATAGATGATAGATAGATAGATAGATAGATAGATAGATAGATAGATAGATAGATAGATGATAGACAGACAGAGAGAAAGACAGAGAGACAGGCAGATAATGTGGTTTCGTAGATAGATAGATAGATAGATAGACAGACAGACAGATAGATAGATAGATGTTAGATGATAGATGGATTGATAGAGATGATAGATGATAGATAGATAGATAGATAGATAGATAGATAGATAGATAGATAGATAGATAGATAGATAGATAGATGATAGACAGATAGAGAGACAGCCAGGCAGGCAGGGAGGGAGACAGACACAGAGGCAGTTGCTGTGGGTACGAAGATAGATGATAGATAGATAGATAGATAGATAGATAGATAGATAGATAGATAGATAGATAGATAGATAGATAGATAGATAGATGATAGACAGACAGAGAGACAGGCAGGCAGGCAGGCAGACACAGAGGCAGTTGCTGTGGGTACGAAGATAGATGATAGATGATAGATAGATAGAAAGATAGATAGATAGATAGATAGATAGATAGATAGATAGATAGATAGATAGATAGATGATAGACAGACAGAGAGACAGACAAAGAGACATACAGACAGGCAGGCAGGCAGACAGGCAGACACAGAGGCAGTTGCTGTGGGTACGAAGATAGATGATAGATGATAGATAGATAGATAGATAGATAGATAGATAGATAGATAGATAGATAGATAGATAGATGATAGATAGATGATAGATAGATAGATAGATAGATGATAGATAGATAGATAGATAGATAGATAGATAGATAGATAGATAGATGATAGACAGACAGAGAGACAGACAGACAGGCAGGCAGGCAGACAGACACAGAGGCAGTTGCTGTGGGTACGAAGATAGATGATAGATAGATAGATAGATAGATAGATAGATAGATAGATAGATAGATAGATAGATAGATAGATAGATAGATGATAGACAGACAGAGAGACAGGCAGGCAGGCAGGCAGACACAGAGGCAGTTGCTGTGGGTACGAAGATAGATGATAGATGATAGATAGATAGAAAGATAGATAGATAGATAGATAGATAGATAGATAGATAGATAGATAGATAGATAGATAGATAGATGATAGACAGACAGAGAGACAGGCAGGCAGGCAGGGAGGGAGACAGACACAGAGGCAGTTGCTGTGGGTACGAAGATAGATGATAGATAGATAGATAGATAGATAGATAGATAGATAGATAGATAGAAAGATAGATGATAGACAGATAGAGAGACAGCCAGGCAGGCAGGGAGGGAGACAGACACAGAGGCAGTTGCTGTGGGTACGAAGATAGATGATAGATAGATAGATAGATAGATAGATAGATAGATAGATAGATAGATAGATAGATAGATAGATAGATAGATAGATAGATGATAGACAGACAGAGAGACAGACAGACAGGCAGGCAGGCAGACAGACACAGAGGCAGTTGCTGTGGGTACGAAGATAGATGATAGATAGATAGATAGATAGATAGATAGATAGATAGATAGATAGATAGATAGATGATAGATAGATAGATAGATAGATAGATAGATAGATAGATAGATAGATAGATGATAGACAGACAGAGAGACAGGCAGGCAGGCAGGCAGGCAGACACAGAGGCAGTTGCTGTGGGTACGAAGATAGATGATAGATGATAGATACATAGATAGATAGATAGATAGATAGATAGATAGATAGATAGATAGATAGATAGATAAATAGATAGATGATAGATAGATAGATAGATAGATAGATAGATAGATAGATAGATAGATAGATGATAGACAGACAGAGAGAAAGACAGAGAGACAGGCAGATAATGTGGTTTCGTAGATAGATAGATAGATAGATAGACAGACAGACAGATAGATAGATAGATGTTAGATGATAGATGGATTGATAGAGATGATAGATGATAGATAGATAGATAGATAGATAGATAGATAGATAGATAGATAGATAGATAGATAGATAGATGATAGACAGATAGAGAGACAGCCAGGCAGGCAGGGAGGGAGACAGACACAGAGGCAGTTGCTGTGGGTACGAAGATAGATGATAGATAGATAGATAGATAGATAGATAGATAGATAGATAGATAGATAGATAGATAGATAGATAGATAGATAGATGATAGACAGACAGAGAGACAGGCAGGCAGGCAGGCAGACACAGAGGCAGTTGCTGTGGGTACGAAGATAGATGATAGATGATAGATAGATAGAAAGATAGATAGATAGATAGATAGATAGATAGATAGATAGATAGATAGATAGATAGATGATAGACAGACAGAGAGACAGACAAAGAGACATACAGACAGGCAGGCAGGCAGACAGGCAGACACAGAGGCAGTTGCTGTGGGTACGAAGATAGATGATAGATGATAGATAGATAGATAGATAGATAGATAGATAGATAGATAGATAGATAGATAGATAGATAGATAGATGATAGATAGATGATAGATAGATAGATAGATAGATGATAGATAGATAGATAGATAGATAGATAGATAGATAGATAGATAGATGATAGACAGACAGAGAGACAGACAGACAGGCAGGCAGGCAGACAGACACAGAGGCAGTTGCTGTGGGTACGAAGATAGATGATAGATAGATAGATAGATAGATAGATAGATAGATAGATAGATAGATAGATAGATAGATGATAGACAGACAGAGAGACAGGCAGGCAGGCAGGCAGACACAGAGGCAGTTGCTGTGGGTACGAAGATAGATGATAGATGATAGATAGATAGAAAGATAGATAGATAGATAGATAGATAGATAGATAGATAGATAGATAGATAGATAGATAGATAGATAGATGATAGACAGACAGAGAGACAGGCAGGCAGGCAGGGAGGGAGACAGACACAGAGGCAGTTGCTGTGGGTACGAAGATAGATGATAGATAGATAGATAGATAGATAGATAGATAGATAGATAGATAGATAGATAGATGATAGACAGACAGAGAGACAGACAGACAGGCAGGCAGGCAGACAGACACAGAGGCAGTTGCTGTGGGTACGAAGATAGATGAAAGATAGATAGATAGATAGATAGATAGATAGATAGATAGATAGATAGATAGATAGATAGATAGATAGATAGATGATAGACACACATACAGACAGACATACAGACAGACATACAGACAGGCAGATCCTGTGGTTTCGTAGATAGATAGATAGATAGACAGACAGACAGACAGATAGATAGATAGATGTTAGATGATAGATGGATTGATTGAGATGATAGATAGATAGATAGATAGATAGATAGATAGATAGATAGATAGATGATAGACAGACAGAGAGACAGGCAGGCAGGCAGGCAGGCAGGCAGACAGACACAGAGGCAGTTGCTGTGGGTACGAAGATAGATGATAGATAGATAGATAGATAGATAGATAGATAGATAGATAGATAGATAGATAGATAGATGATAGATAGATGATAGATAGATAGATAGATAGATAGATAGATAGATGATAGATAGATAGATAGATAGATAGATAGATAGATAGATAGATAGATAGATAGATAGATAGATGATAGACAGACAGAGAGACAGACAGACAGGCAGGGAGGGAGACAGACACAGAGGCAGTTGCTGTGGGTACGAAGATAGATGATAGATAGATAGATAGATAGATAGATAGATAGATAGATAGATAGATAGATAGATAGATAGATAGATAGATAGATAGATAGATGATAGACAGATAGAGAGACAGCCAGGCAGGCAGGGAGGGAGACAGACACAGAGGCAGTTGCTGTGGGTACGAAGATAGATGATAGATAGATAGATAGATAGATAGATAGATAGATAGATAGATAGATAGATAGATAGATAGATAGATAGATAGATAGATAGATGATAGACAGACAGAGAGACAGACAGACAGGCAGGCAGGCAGACAGACACAGAGGCAGTTGCTGTGGGTACGAAGATAGATGATAGATGATAGATAGATAGATAGATAGATAGATAGATAGATAGATAGATAGATGATAGATAGATAGATAGATAGATAGATAGATAGATAGATAGATAGATAGATAGATAGATAGATAGATGATAGACAGACAGAGAGAAAGACAGAGAGACAGGCAGATCCTGTGGTTTCGTAGATAGATAGATAGATAGATAGACAGACAGACAGACAGATAGATAGATAGATGTTAGATGATAGATGGATTGATAGAGATGATAGATGATAGATAGATAGATAGATAGATAGATAGATAGATAGATAGATAGATAGATAGATAGATAGATAGATGATAGACAGATAGAGAGACAGCCAGGCAGGCAGGGAGGGAGACAGACACAGAGGCAGTTGCTGTGGGTACGAAGATAGATGATAGATAGATAGATAGATAGATAGATAGATAGATAGATAGATAGATAGATAGATAGGTAGATAGATAGATAGATAGATAGATAGATAGATGATAGACAGACAGAGAGACAGGCAGGCAGGCAGGCAGACACAGAGGCAGTTGCTGTGGGTACGAAGATAGATGATAGATGATAGATAGATAGATAGAAAGATAGATAGATAGATAGATAGATAGATAGATAGATAGATAGATAGATAGATAGATAGATAGATAGATAGATAGATGATAGACAGACAGAGAGACAGACAAAGAGACATACAGACAGGCAGGCAGGCAGACAGATACAGAGGCAGTTGCTGTGGGTACGAAGATAGATGATAGATAGATAGATAGATAGATAGATAGATGATAGATAGATGATAGATAGATAGATAGATAGATGATAGATGATAGATAGATAGATAGATAGATAGATAGATAGATAGATAGATAGATAGATAGATAGATGATAGACAGACAGAGAGACAGACAGACAGGCAGGCAGGCAGACAGACACAGAGGCAGTTGCTGTGGGTACGAAGATAGATGATAGATAGATAGATAGATAGATAGATAGATAGATAGATAGATAGATAGATAGATAGATAGATAGATAGATGATAGACAGACAGAGAGACAGGCAGGCAGGCAGGCAGACACAGAGGCAGTTGCTGTGGGTACGAAGATAGATGATAGATGATAGATAGATAGAAAGATAGATAGATAGATAGATAGATAGATAGATAGATAGATAGATAGATAGATAGATAGATAGATAGATGATAGACAGACAGAGAGACAGGCAGGCAGGCAGGGAGGGAGACAGACACAGAGGCAGTTGCTGTGGGTACGAAGATAGATGATAAATAGATAGATAGATAGATAGATAGATAGATAGATAGATAGATAGATAGATAGATAGATAGATGATAGATAGATGATAGATAGATAGATAGATAGATAGATGATAGATAGATAGATAGATAGATAGATAGATAGATAGATAGATAGATAGATAGATAGATAGATAGATAGATAGATAGATAGATGATAGACAGACAGAGAGACAGACAGACAGGCAGGCAGGCAGACAGACACAGAGGCAGTTGCTGTGGGTACGAAGATAGATGATAGATAGATAGATAGATAGATAGATAGATAGATAGATAGATAGATAGATAGATAGATAGATAGATGATAGACAGACAGAGAGACAGGCAGGCAGGCAGGCAGACACAGAGGCAGTTGCTGTGGGTACGAAGATAGATGATAGATGATAGATAGATAGAAAGATAGATAGATAGATAGATAGATAGATAGATAGATAGATAGATAGATAGATGATAGACAGACAGAGAGACAGGCAGGCAGGCAGGGAGGGAGACAGACACAGAGGCAGTTGCTGTGGGTACGAAGATAGATGATAGATAGATAGATAGATAGATAGATAGATGATAGACAGACAGAGAGACAGACAAAGAGACATACAGACAGGCAGGCAGGCAGACAGACACAGAGGCAGTTGCTGTGGGTACGAAGATAGATGATAAATAGATAGATAGATAGATAGATAGATAGATAGATAGATAGATAGATAGATAGATGATAGACAGACAGAGAGACAGACAGACAGGCAGGCAGGCAGACAGACACAGGGGCAGTTGCTGTGGGTACGAAGATAGATGATAGATAGATAGATAGATAGATAGATAGATAGATAGATAGATAGATAGATAGATAGATAGATGATAGACAGACAGAGAGACAGGCAGGCAGGCAGGCAGGCAGGCAGACAGACACAGAGGCAGTTGATGTGGGTACGAAGATAGATGATAGATAGATAGATAGATAGATAGATAGATAGATAGATAGATAGATAGATAGATAGATAGATAGATAGATGATAGACAGACAGAGAGACAGACAAAGAGACATACAGACAGGCAGGCAGGCAGACAGACACAGAGGCAGTTGCTGTGGGTACGAAGATAGATGATAAATAGATAGATAGATAGATAGATAGATAGATAGATAGATAGATAGATAGATGATAGATAGATAGATAGATAGATAGATAGATAGATAGATAGATAGATAGATAGATGATAGACAGACAGAGAGACAGACAGACAGGCAGGCAGGCAGACAGACACAGAGGCAGTTGCTGTGGGTACGAAGATAGATGAAAGATAGATAGATAGATAGATAGATAGATAGATAGATAGATAGATAGATAGATAGATAGATAGATGATAGACACACATACAGACAGACATACAGACAGACATACAGACAGGCAGATCCTGTGGTTTCGTAGATAGATAGATAGATAGACAGACAGACAGACAGATAGATAGATAGATGTTAGATGATAGATGGATTGATTGAGATGATAGATAGATAGATAGATAGATAGATAGATAGATAGATAGATAGATAGATAGATAGATGATGGACAGACAGAGAGACAGGCAGGCAGGCAGGCAGGCAGGCAGACAGACACAGAGGCAGTTGCTGTGGGTACGAAGATAGATGATAGATAGATAGATAGATAGATAGATAGATAGATAGATAGATAGATAGATAGATAGATGATAGATAGATAGATAGATAGATAGATAGATAGATAGATAGATGATAGACAGACAGAGAGACAGGCAGGCAGGCAGGCAGGCAGACACAGAGGCAGTTGCTGTGGGTACGAAGATAGATGATAGATGATAGATAGATAGATAGATAGATAGATAGATAGATAGATAGATAGATGATAGATAGATAGATAGATAGATAGATAGATAGATAGATAGATAGATAGATAGATAGATAGATAGATAGATAGATAGATGATAGACAGACAGAGAGAAAGACAGAGAGACAGGCAGATCCTGTGGTTTCGTAGATAGATAGATAGATAGATAGACAGACAGACAGACAGATAGATAGATAGATGTTAGATGATAGATGGATTGACAGAGATGATAGATGATAGATAGATAGATAGATAGATAGATAGATAGATAGATAGATAGATAGATAGATAGATAGATAGATAGATGATAGACAGACAGAGAGACAGGCAGGCAGGCAGGCAGACACAGAGGCAGTTGCTGTGGGTACGAAGATCGATGATAGATGATAGATAGATAGAAAGATAGATAGATAGATAGATAGATAGATAGATAGATAGATAGATAGATAGATAGATAGATAGATAGATGATAGACAGACAGAGAGACAGACAAAGAGACATACAGACAGGCAGGCAGGCAGACAGATACAGAGGCAGTTGCTGTGGGTACGAAAATAGATGATAAATAGATAGATAGATAGATAGATAGATAGATAGATAGATAGATAGATAGATAGATAGATGATAGATAGATGATAGATAGATAGATAGATAGATGATAGATAGATAGATAGATAGATAGATAGATAGATAGATAGATAGATAGATAGATAGATAGATAGATAGATGATAGACAGACAGAGAGACAGACAGACAGGCAGGCAGGCAGACAGACACAGAGGCAGTTGCTGTGGGTACGAAGATAGATGATAGATAGATAGATAGATAGATAGATAGATAGATAGATAGATAGATAGATAGATAGATAGATAGATAGATGATAGACAGACAGAGAGACAGGCAGGCAGGCAGGCAGACAAAGAGGCAGTTGCTGTGGGTACGAAGATAGATGATAGATGATAGATAGATAGAAAGATAGATAGATAGATAGATAGATAGATAGATAGATAGATAGATAGATAGATAGATAGATAGATAGATAGATAGATAGATGATAGACAGACAGAGAGACAGGCAGGCAGGCAGGGAGGGAGACAGACACAGAGGCAGTTGCTGTGGGTACGAAGATAGATGATAGATAGATAGATAGATAGATAGATAGATAGATAGATAGATAGATAGATAGATAGATAGATGATAGACAGACAGAGAGACAGACAGACAGGCAGGCAGGCAGACAGACACAGAGGCAGTTGCTGTGGGTACGAAGATAGATGAAAGATAGATAGATAGATAGATAGATAGATAGATAGATAGATAGATAGATAGATAGATAGATAGATAGATAGATAGATGATAGACACACATACAGACAGACATACAGACAGACATACAGACAGGCAGATCCTGTGGTTTCGTAGATAGATAGATAGATAGACAGACAGACAGACAGATAGATAGATAGATGTTAGATGATAGATGGATTGATTGAGATGATAGATAGATAGATAGATAGATAGATAGATAGATGATAGACAGACAGAGAGACAGGCAGGCAGGCAGGCAGGCAGGCAGACAGACACAGAGGCAGTTGCTGTGGGTACGAAGATAGATGATAGATAGATAGATAGATAGATAGATAGATAGATAGATAGATAGATAGATAGATGATAGATAGATAGATAGATAGATAGATAGATAGATAGATAGATAGATAGATAGATAGATGATAGACAGACAGAGAGACAGGCAGGCAGGCAGGCAGGCAGACACAGAGGCAGTTGCTGTGGGTACGAAGATAGATGATAGATGATAGATAGATAGATAGATAGATAGATAGATAGATAGATGATAGATAGATAGATAGATAGATAGATAGATAGATAGATAGATAGATAGATAGATGATAGACAGACAGAGAGAAAGACAGAGAGACAGGCAGATCCTGTGGTTTCGTAGATAGATAGATAGATAGATAGATAGACAGACAGACAGACAGATAGATAGATAGATGTTAGATGATAGATGGATTGATAGAGATGATAGATGATAGATAGATAGATAGATAGATAGATAGATAGATAGATAGATGATAGACAGATAGAGAGACAGCCAGGGAGGCACGGAGGGAGACAGACACAGAGGCAGTTGCTGTGGGTACGAAGATAGATGATAGATGATAGATAGATAGAAAGATAGATAGATAGATAGATAGATAGATAGATAGATAGATAGATAGATAGATAGATAGATAGATGATAGACAGACAGAGAGACAGACAAAGAGACATACAGACAGGCAGGCAGGCAGACAGATACAGAGGCAGTTGCTGTGGGTACGAAGATAGATGATAGATAGATAGATAGATAGATAGATAGATAGATAGATAGATAGATAGATGATAGATAGATGATAGATAGATAGATAGATAGATGATAGATGATAGATAGATAGATAGATAGATAGATAGATAGATAGATAGATAGATAGATAGATAGATAGATGATAGACAGACAGAGAGACAGAGAGACAGGCAGGCAGGCAGACAGACACAGAGGCAGTTGCTGTGGGTACGAAGATAGATGATAGATAGATAGATAGATAGATAGATAGATAGATAGATAGATAGATAGATAGATAGATAGATGATAGACAGACAGAGAGACAGGCAGGCAGGCAGGCAGACACAGAGGCAGTTGCTGTGGGTACGAAGATAGATGATAGATGATAGATAGATAGAAAGATAGATAGATAGATAGATAGATAGATAGATAGATAGATAGATAGATAGATAGATAGATAGATAGATGATAGACAGACAGAGAGACAGGCAGGCAGGCAGGGAGGGAGACAGACACAGAGGCAGTTGCTGTGGGTACGAAGATAGATGATAGATAGATAGATAGATAGATAGATAGATAGATAGATAGATAGATAGATAGATAGATAGATAGATAGATAGATAGATGATAGACACACATACAGACAGACATACAGACAGACATACAGACAGGCAGATCCTGTGGTTTCGTAGATAGATAGATAGATAGACAGACAGACAGACAGATAGATAGATAGATGTTAGATGATAGATGGATTGATTGAGATGATAGATAGATAGATAGATAGATAGATAGATAGATAGATAGATGATGGACAGACAGAGAGACAGGCAGGCAGGCAGGCAGGCAGGCAGACAGACACAGAGGCAGTTGCTGTGGGTACGAAGATAGATGATAGATAGATAGATAGATAGATAGATAGATAGATAGATAGATAGATAGATAGATGATAGATAGATAGATAGATAGATAGATAGATAGATAGATAGATAGATGATAGACAGACAGAGAGACAGGCAGGCAGGCAGGCAGGCAGACACAGAGGCAGTTGCTGTGGGTACGAAGATAGATGATAGATGATAGATAGATAGATAGATAGATAGATAGATAGATAGATAGATAGACAGACAGACAGACAGATAGATAGATAGATGTTAGATGATAGATGGATTGATAGAGATGATAGATGATAGATAGATAGATAGATAGATAGATAGATAGATAGATAGATAGATAGATAGATAGATGATAGACAGATAGAGAGACAGCCAGGCAGGCAGGGAGGGAGACAGACACAGAGGCAGTTGCTGTGGGTACGAAGATAGATGATAGATAGATAGATAGATAGATAGATAGATAGATAGATAGATAGATAGATAGATAGATAGATGATAGACAGACAGAGAGACAGGCAGGCAGGCAGGCAGACACAGAGGCAGTTGCTGTGGGTACGAAGATAGATGATAGATGATAGATAGATAGAAAGATAGATAGATAGATAGATAGATAGATAGATAGATAGATAGATAGATAGATAGATAGATAGATAGATGATAGACAGACAGAGAGAGAGACAAAGAGACATACAGACAGGCAGGCAGGCAGACAGATACAGAGGCAGTTGCTGTGGGTACGAAAATAGATGATAAATAGATAGATAGATAGATAGATAGATAGATAGATAGATAGATAGATAGATGATAGATAGATGATAGATAGATAGATAGATGATAGATAGATAGATAGATAGATAGATAGATAGATAGATAGATAGATAGATAGATAGATAGATAGATAGATAGATGATAGACAGACAGAGAGACAGACAGACAGGCAGGCAGGCAGACAGACACAGAGGCAGTTGCTGTGGGTACGAAGATAGATGATAGATAGATAGATAGATAGATAGATAGATAGATAGATAGATAGATAGATAGATAGATAGATAGATGATAGACAGACAGAGAGACAGGCAGGCAGGCAGGCAGACACAGAGGCAGTTGCTGTGGGTACGAAGATAGATGATAGATGATAGATAGATAGAAAGATAGATAGATAGATAGATAGATAGATAGATAGATAGATAGATAGATAGATAGATAGATAGATAGATAGATAGATGATAGACAGACAGAGAGACAGGCAGGCAGGCAGGGAGGGAGACAGACACAGAGGCAGTTGCTGTGGGTACGAAGATAGATGATAGATAGATAGATAGATAGATAGATAGATAGATAGATAGATAGATAGATAGATAGATAGATAGATAGATAGATGATAGACAGACAGAGAGACAGACAGACAGGCAGGCAGGCAGACAGACACAGAGGCAGTTGCTGTGGGTACGAAGATAGATGAAAGATAGATAGATAGATAGATAGATAGATAGATAGATAGATAGATAGATAGATAGATAGATAGATAGATGATAGACACACATACAGACAGACATACAGACAGACATACAGACAGGCAGATCCTGTGGTTTCGTAGATAGATAGATAGATAGACAGACAGACAGACAGATAGATAGATAGATGTTAGATGATAGATGGATTGATTGAGATGATAGATAGATAGATAGATAGATAGATAGATAGATAGATAGATAGATGATAGACAGACAGAGAGACAGGCAGGCAGGCAGGCAGGCAGGCAGACAGACACAGAGGCAGTTGCTGTGGGTACGAAGATAGATGATAGATAGATAGATAGATAGATAGATAGATAGATAGATAGATAGATAGATGATAGATAGATAGATAGATAGATAGATAGATAGATAGATAGATAGATAGATATATGATAGACAGACAGAGAGACA
Source organism: Pantherophis vulpinus (assembly GCA_037215915.1). Taxonomy (NCBI): domain Eukaryota; kingdom Metazoa; phylum Chordata; class Lepidosauria; order Squamata; family Colubridae; genus Pantherophis; species Pantherophis vulpinus. Next base: position 2,164,071 of record JAXLNS010000038.1, read on the forward strand.
GGCAGGCAGGCAGGCAGGCAGACACAGAGGCAGTTGCTGTGGGTACGAAGATAGATGATAGATGATAGATAGATAGATAGATAGATAGATAGATAGATAGATGATAGATAGATAGATAGATAGATAGATAGATAGATAGATAGATAGATGATAGACAGACAGAGAGAAAGACAGAGAGACAGGCAGATCCTGTGGTTTCGTAGATAGATAGATAGATAGATAGATAGACAGACAGACAGACAGATAGATAGATAGATGTTAGATGATAGATGGATTGATAGAGATGATAGATGATAGATAGATAGATAGATAGATAGATAGATAGATAGATAGATAGATAGATAGATAGATAGATGATAGACAGATAGAGAGACAGCCAGGCAGGCACGGAGGGAGACAGACACAGAGGCAGTTGCTGTGGGTACGAAGATAGATGATAGATGATAGATAGATAGAAAGATAGATAGATAGATAGATAGATAGATAGATAGATAGATAGATAGATAGATAGATAGATGATAGACAGACAGAGAGACAGACAAAGAGACATACAGACAGGCAGGCAGGCAGACAGATACAGAGGCAGTTGCTGTGGGTACGAAGATAGATGATAAATAGATAGATAGATAGATAGATAGATAGATAGATAGATAGATGATAGATAGATGATAGATAGATAGATAGATAGATGATAGATGATAGATAGATAGATAGATAGATAGATAGATAGATAGATAGATAGATAGATAGATAGATGATAGACAGACAGAGAGACAGACAGACAGGCAGGCAGGCAGACAGACACAGAGGCAGTTGCTGTGGGTACGAAGATAGATGATAGATAGATAGATAGATAGATAGATAGATAGATAGATAGATAGATAGATAGATAGATAGATAGATAGATAGATAGATGATAGACAGACAGAG
>JAXLNS010000038.1:2172500-2190000 GCA_037215915.1 Pantherophis vulpinus
TGGTTTCGTAGATAGATAGATAGATAGACAGACAGACAGACAGATAGATAGATAGATGTTAGATGATAGATGGATTGATAGAGATGATAGATGATAGATAGATAGATAGATAGATAGATAGATAGATAGATAGATAGATAGATAGATGATAGATGATAGACAGATAGAGAGACAGGCAGGCAGGCAGGGAGGGAGACAGACACAGAGGCAGTTGCTGTGGGTACGAAGATAGATGATAGATAGATAGATAGATAGATAGATAGATAGATAGATAGATAGATAGATAGATAGATAGATAGATGATAGACAGACAGAGAGACAGGCAGGCAGGTAGGCAGACACAGAGGCAGTTGCTGTGGGTACGAAGATAGATGATAGATGATTGATAGATAGATAGATAGATAGATAGATAGATAGATAGATAGATGATATATAGATAGATAGATAGATAGATAGATAGATAGATAGATAGATAGATAGATAGATAGATAGATAGATGATAGACAGACAGAGAGAAAGACAGAGAGACAGGCAGATCCTGTGGTTTCGTAGATAGATAGATAGATAGACAGACAGACAGACAGATAGATAGATAGATGTTAGATGATAGATGGATTGATAGAGATGATAGATGATAGATAGATAGATAGATAGATAGATAGATAGATAGATGATAGATGATAGACAGATAGAGAGACAGGCAGGCAGGCAGGGAGGGAGACAGACACAGAGGCAGTTGCTGTGGGTACGAAGATAGATGATAGATAGATAGATAGATAGATAGATAGATAGATAGATAGATAGATAGATAGATAGATAGATAGATAGATAGATAGATAGATGATAGACAGACAGAGAGACAGGCAGGCAGGCAGGCAGGCAGACACAGAGGCAGTTGCTGTGGGTACGAAGATAGATGATAGATGATAGATAGATAGATAGATAGATAGATAGATAGATAGATAGATAGATAGATAGATAGATAGATGATAGATAGATAGATAGATAGATAGATAGATAGATAGATAGATAGATAGATAGATGATAGACAGACAGAGAGACAGGCAGGCAGGCAGGGAGGGAGACAGACACAGAGGCAGTTGCTGTGGGTACGAAGATAGATGATAGATAGATAGATAGATAGATAGATAGATAGATAGATAGATAGATAGATAGATAGATGATAGACAGACAGAGAGAAAGACAGAGAGACAGGCAGATCCTGTGGTTTCGTAGATAGATAGATAGATAGACAGACAGACAGACAGATAGATAGATAGATGTTAGATGATAGATGGATTGATAGAGATGATAGATGATAGATAGATAGATAGATAGATAGATAGATAGATAGATAGATAGATAGATAGATGATAGATGATAGACAGATAGAGAGACAGGCAGGCAGGCAGGGAGGGAGACAGACACAGAGGCAGTTGCTGTGGGTACGAAGATAGATGATAGATAGATAGATAGATAGATAGATAGATAGATAGATAGATAGATAGATGATAGACAGACAGAGAGACAGGCAGGCAGGCAGGCAGACACAGAGGCAGTTGCTGTGGGTACGAAGATAGATGATAGATGATTGATAGATAGATAGATAGATAGATAGATAGATAGATAGATAGATAGATAGATGATATATAGATAGATAGATAGATAGATAGATAGATAGATAGATAGATAGATAGATAGATAGATAGATGATAGACAGACAGAGAGAAAGACAGAGAGACAGGCAGATCCTGTGGTTTCGTAGATAGATAGATAGATAGACAGACAGACAGACAGATAGATAGATAGATGTTAGATGATAGATGGATTGATAGAGATGATAGATGATAGATAGATAGATAGATAGATAGATAGATAGATAGATAGATGATAGATGATAGACAGATAGAGAGACAGGCAGGCAGGCAGGGAGGGAGACAGACACAGAGGCAGTTGCTGTGGGTACGAAGATAGATGATAGATAGATAGATAGATAGATAGATAGATAGATAGATAGATAGATAGATAGATAGATAGATAGATAGATAGATAGATGATAGACAGACAGAGAGACAGGCAGGCAGGCAGGCAGGCAGACACAGAGGCAGTTGCTGTGGGTACGAAGATAGATGATAGATGATAGATAGATAGATAGATAGATAGATAGATAGATAGATAGATAGATAGATAGATAGATGATAGATAGATAGATAGATAGATAGATAGATAGATAGATAGATAGATAGATAGATGATAGACAGACAGAGAGACAGGCAGGCAGGCAGGGAGGGAGACAGACACAGAGGCAGTTGCTGTGGGTACGAAGATAGATGATAGATAGATAGATAGATAGATAGATAGATAGATAGATAGATAGATAGATAGATAGATAGATAGATAGATAGATAGATAGATGATAGACAGACAGAGAGACAGACAAAGAGACATACATACAGGCAGGCAGGCAGACAGACACAGAGGCAGTTGCTGTGGGTACGAAGATAGATGATAAATAGATAGATAGATAGATAGATAGATAGATAGATAGATAGATAGATAGATAGATGATAGACAGACAGAGAGACAGGCAGGCAGGCAGACAGGCAGACACAGAGGCAGTTGCTGTGGGTACGAAGATAGATGATAGATGATAGATAGATAGATAGATAGATAGATAGATAGATAGATAGATAGATAGATAGATGATAGATAGATAGATAGATAGATAGATAGATAGATAGATAAATAGATGATAGATAGATAGATAGATAGATAGATAGATAGATAGATAGATAGATAGATAGATAGATAGATGATAGATGATAGACAGATAGAGAGACAGGCAGGCAGGCAGGGAGGGAGACAGACACAGAGGCAGTTGCTGTGGGTACGAAGATAGATGATAGATAGATAGATAGATAGATAGATAGATAGATAGATAGATAGATAGATAGATAGATGATAGACAGACAGAGAGACAGGCAGGCAGGCAGGCAGGCAGACACAGAGGCAGTTGCTGTGGGTACGAAGATAGATGATAGATGATAGATAGATAGATAGATAGATAGATAGATAGATAGATAGATGATAGATAGATAGATAGATAGATAGATAGATAGATAGATAGATAGATAGATAGATGATAGACAGACAGAGAGACAGGCAGGCAGGCAGGGAGGGAGACAGACACAGAGGCAGTTGCTGTGGGTACGAAGATAGATGATAGATAGATAGATAGATAGATAGATAGATAGATAGATAGATAGACAGACAGACAGACAGATAGATAGATAGATAGATGTTAGATGATAGATGGATTGATAGAGATGATAGATGATAGATAGATAGATAGATAGATAGATAGATAGATAGATAGATAGATAGATGATAGATGATAGACAGATAGAGAGACAGGCAGGCAGGCAGGGAGGGAGACAGACACAGAGGCAGTTGCTGTGGGTACGAAGATAGATGATAGATAGATAGATAGATAGATAGATAGATAGATAGATAGATAGATAGATAGATAGATAGATAGATAGATAGATGATAGACAGACAGAGAGACAGGCAGGCAGGCAGGCAGACACAGAGGCAGTTGCTGTGGGTACGAAGATAGATGATAGATGATTGATAGATAGATAGATAGATAGATAGATAGATAGATAGATAGATAGATAGATAGATAGATGATATATAGATAGATAGATAGATAGATAGATAGATAGATAGATAGATAGATAGATAGATAGATAGATAGATGATAGACAGACAGAGAGAAAGACAGAGAGACAGGCAGATCCTGTGGTTTCGTAGATAGATAGATAGATAGACAGACAGACAGACAGATAGATAGATAGATGTTAGATGATAGATGGATTGATAGAGATGATAGATGATAGATAGATAGATAGATAGATAGATAGATAGATAGATAGATAGATGATAGATGATAGACAGATAGAGAGACAGGCAGGCAGGCAGGGAGGGAGACAGACACAGAGGCAGTTGCTGTGGGTACGAAGATAGATGATAGATAGATAGATAGATAGATAGATAGATAGATAGATAGATAGATAGATAGATAGATAGATAGATGATAGACAGACAGAGAGACAGGCAGGCAGGCAGGCAGGCAGACACAGAGGCAGTTGCTGTGGGTACGAAGATAGATGATAGATGATAGATAGATAGATAGATAGATAGATAGATAGATAGATAGATAGATGATAGATAGATAGATAGATAGATAGATAGATAGATAGATAGATAGATAGATAGATAGATGATAGACAGACAGAGAGACAGGCAGGCAGGCAGGGAGGGAGACAGACACAGAGGCAGTTGCTGTGGGTACGAAGATAGATGATAGATAGATAGATAGATAGATAGATAGATAGATAGATAGATAGATAGATAGATAGATAGATAGATGATAGACAGACAGAGAGACAGGCAGGCAGGCAGGCAGGCAGACACAGAGGCAGTTGCTGTGGGTACGAAGATAGATGATAGATGATAGATAGATAGATAGATAGATAGATAGATAGATAGATAGATAGATAGATAGATGATAGATAGATAGATAGATAGATAGATAGATAGATGATAGACAGACAGAGAGACAGGCAGGCAGGCAGGGAGGGAGACAGACACAGAGGCAGTTGCTGTGGGTACGAAGATAGATGATAGATAGATAGATAGATAGATAGATAGATAGATAGATAGATAGATAGATAGATAGATAGATAGATAGATGATAGACAGACAGAGAGACAGACAAAGAGACATACATACAGGCAGGCAGGCAGACAGACACAGAGGCAGTTGCTGTGGGTACGAAGATAGATGATAAATAGATAGATAGATAGATAGATAGATAGATAGATAGATAGATAGATAGATAGATAGATAGATAGATGATAGACAGACAGACAGACAGGCAGGCAGGCAGACAGGCAGACACAGAGGCAGTTGCTGTGGGTACGAAGATAGATGATAGATGATAGATAGATAGATAGATAGATAGATAGATAGATAGATAGATAGATAGATAGATGATAGATAGATAGATAGATAGATAGATAGATAGATAGATAAATAGATGATAGATAGATAGATAGATAGATAGATAGATAGATAGATAGATAGATGATAGATGATAGACAGATAGAGAGACAGGCAGGCAGGCAGGGAGGGAGACAGACACAGAGGCAGTTGCTGTGGGTACGAAGATAGATGATAGATAGATAGATAGATAGATAGATAGATAGATAGATAGATAGATAGATAGATAGATAGATAGATGATAGACTGACAGAGAGACAGGCAGGCAGGCAGGCAGGCAGACACAGAGGCAGTTGCTGTGGGTACGAAGATAGATGATAGATGATAGATAGATAGATAGATAGATAGATAGATAGATAGATAGATAGATGATAGATAGATAGATAGATAGATAGATAGATAGATAGATAGATAGATAGATGATAGACAGACAGAGAGACAGGCAGGCAGGCAGGGAGGGAGACAGACACAGAGGCAGTTGCTGTGGGTACGAAGATAGATGATAGATAGATAGATAGATAGATAGATAGATAGATAGATAGATAGATAGATAGATAGATAGATAGATAGATGATAGACAGACAGAGAGACAGACAAAGAGACATACAGACAGGCAGGCAGGCAGACAGACACAGAGGCAGTTGCTGTGGGTACGAAGATAGATGATAAATAGATGGATAGATAGATAGATAGATAGATAGATAGATAGATAGATAGATGATAGATAGATGATAGATAGATAGATAGATGATAGATAGATAGATAGATAGATAGATAGATAGATAGATAGATAGATAGATAGATAGATAGATAGATGATAGACAGACAGAGAGACAGACAGACAGGCAGGCAGGCAGACAGACACAGAGGCAGTTGCTGTGGGTACGAAGATAGATGATAGATGATAGATAGATAGATAGATAGATAGATAGATAGATAGATAGATGATAGACAGATAGATAGATAGATGTTAGATGATAGATGGATTGATAGAGATGATAGATGATAGATAGATAGATAGATAGATAGATAGATAGATAGATAGATAGATAGATAGATAGATAGATAGATAGATGATAGACAGATAGAGAGACAGGCAGGCAGGCAGGGAGGGAGACAGCCACAGAGGCAGTTGCTGTGGGTACGAAGATAGATGATAGATAGATAGATAGATAGATAGATAGATAGATAGATAGATAGATAGATAGATAGATAGATAGATGATAGACAGACAGAGAGACAGACAAAGAGACATACAGACAGGCAGGCAGGCAGACAGACACAGAGGCAGTTGCTGTGGGTACGAAGATAGATGATAAATAGATAGATAGATAGATAGATAGATAGATAGATAGATAGATAGATGATAGATAGATAGATAGATAGATAGATAGATAGATAGATAGATAGATAGATAGATGATAGACAGACAGAGAGACAGGCAGGCAGGCAGGCAGGCAGACACAGAGGCACTTGCTGTGGGTACGAAGATAGATGATAGATGATAGATAGATAGATAGATAGATAGATAGATAGATAGATAGATAGATGATAGATAGATAGATAGATAGATAGATAGATAGATAGATAGATAGATAGATAGATAGATGATAGACAGACAGAGAGAAAGACAGAGAGACAGGCAGATCCTGTGGTTTCGTAGATAGATAGATAGATAGATAGACAGACAGACAGACAGATAGATAGATAGATGTTAGATGATAGATGGATTGATAGAGATGATAGATGATAGATAGATAGATAGATAGATAGATAGATAGATAGATAAATAGATAGATAGATAGATGATAGACAGATAGAGAGACAGCCAGGCAGGCAGGGAGGGAGACAGACACAGAGGCAGTTGCTGTGGGTACGAAGATAGATGATAGATAGATAGATAGATAGATAGATAGATAGATAGATAGATAGATAGATAGATAGATAGATAGATAGATAGATAGATGATAGACAGACAGAGAGACAGGCAGGCAGGCAGGCAGACACAGAGGCAGTTGCTGTGGGTACGAAGATAGATGATAGATGATAGATAGATAGAAAGATAGATAGATAGATAGATAGATAGATAGATAGATAGATAGATAGATAGATAGATAGATGATAGACAGACAGAGAGACAGACAAAGAGACATACAGACAGGCAGGCAGGCAGACAGATACAGAGGCAGTTGCTGTGGGTACGAAAATAGATGATAAATAGATAGATAGATAGATAGATAGATAGATAGATAGATAGATAGATGATAGATAGATGATAGATAGATAGATAGATAGATGATAGATAGATAGATAGATAGATAGATAGATAGATAGATAGATAGATAGATAGATAGATAGATGATAGACAGACAGAGAGACAGACAGACAGGCAGGCAGGCAGACAGACACAGAGGCAGTTGCTGTGGGTACGAAGATAGATGATAGATAGATAGATAGATAGATAGATAGATAGATAGATAGATAGATAGATAGATGATAGACAGACAGAGAGACAGGCAGGCAGGCAGGCAGACACAGAGGCAGTTGCTGTGGGTACGAAGATAGATGATAGATGATAGATAGATAGAAAGATAGATAGATAGATAGATAGATAGATAGATAGATAGATAGATAGATAGATAGATAGATAGATGATATATAGATGATAGATAGATAGATAGATAGATAGATAGATAGATAGATAGATAGATAGATAGATAGATAGATAGATGATAGACAGACAGAGAGAAAGACAGAGAGACAGGCAGATCCTGTGGTTTCGTAGATAGATAGATAGATAGACAGACAGACAGACAGATAGATAGATAGATGTTAGATGATAGATGGATTGATAGAGATGATAGATGATAGATAGATAGATAGATAGATAGATAGATAGATAGATAGATGATAGACAGATAGAGAGACAGGCAGGCAGGCAGGGAGGGAGACAGACACAGAGGCAGTTGCTGTGGGTACGAAGATAGATGATAGATAGATAGATAGATAGATAGATAGATAGATAGATAGATAGATAGATAGATGATAGACAGACAGAGAGACAGGCAGGCAGGCAGGCAGACACAGAGGCAGTTGCTGTGGGTACGAAGATAGATGATAGATGATTGATAGATAGATAGATAGATAGATAGATAGATAGATAGATAGATGATATATAGATAGATAGATAGATAGATAGATAGATAGATAGATAGATAGATAGATAGATAGATAGATGATAGATGATAGACAGATAGAGAGACAGGCAGGCAGGCAGGGAGGGAGACAGACACAGAGGCAGTTGCTGTGGGTACGAAGATAGATGATAGATAGATAGATAGATAGATAGATAGATAGATAGATAGATAGATAGATAGATAGATGATAGACAGACAGAGAGACAGGCAGGCAGGCAGGCAGGCAGACACAGAGGCAGTTGCTGTGGGTACGAAGATAGATGATAGATGATAGATAGATAGATAGATAGATAGATAGATAGATAGATAGATAGATAGATAGATGATAGATAGATAGATAGATAGATAGATAGATAGATAAATAGATGATAGATAGATAGATAGATAGATAGATAGATAGATAGATAGATAGATGATAGATGATAGACAGATAGAGAGACAGGCAGGCAGGCAGGGAGGGAGACAGACACAGAGGCAGTTGCTGTGGGTACGAAGATAGATGATAGATAGATAGATAGATAGATAGATAGATAGATAGATAGATAGATAGATAGATAGATAGATGATAGACTGACAGAGAGACAGGCAGGCAGGCAGGCAGGCAGACACAGAGGCAGTTGCTGTGGGTACGAAGATAGATGATAGATGATAGATAGATAGATAGATAGATAGATAGATAGATAGATAGATAGATGATAGATAGATAGATAGATAGATAGATAGATAGATAGATAGATAGATAGATGATAGACAGACAGAGAGACAGGCAGGCAGGCAGGGAGGGAGACAGACACAGAGGCAGTTGCTGTGGGTACGAAGATAGATGATAGATAGATAGATAGATAGATAGATAGATAGATAGATAGATAGATAGATAGATAGATAGATAGATAGATGATAGACAGACAGAGAGACAGACAAAGAGACATACAGACAGGCAGGCAGGCAGACAGACACAGAGGCAGTTGCTGTGGGTACGAAGATAGATGATAAATAGATGGATAGATAGATAGATAGATAGATAGATAGATAGATAGATAGATGATAGATAGATGATAGATAGATAGATAGATGATAGATAGATAGATAGATAGATAGATAGATAGATAGATAGATAGATAGATAGATAGATAGATAGATAGATAGATGATAGACAGACAGAGAGACAGACAGACAGGCAGGCAGGCAGACAGACACAGAGGCAGTTGCTGTGGGTACGAAGATAGATGATAGATGATAGATAGATAGATAGATAGATAGATAGATAGATAGATAGATGATAGACAGATAGATAGATAGATGTTAGATGATAGATGGATTGATAGAGATGATAGATGATAGATAGATAGATAGATAGATAGATAGATAGATAGATAGATAGATAGATAGATAGATAGATAGATGATAGACAGATAGAGAGACAGGCAGGCAGGCAGGGAGGGAGACAGCCACAGAGGCAGTTGCTGTGGGTACGAAGATAGATGATAGATAGATAGATAGATAGATAGATAGATAGATAGATAGATAGATAGATAGATAGATAGATAGATGATAGACAGACAGAGAGACAGACAAAGAGACATACAGACAGGCAGGCAGGCAGACAGACACAGAGGCAGTTGCTGTGGGTACGAAGATAGATGATAAATAGATAGATAGATAGATAGATAGATAGATAGATAGATAGATAGATGATAGATAGATAGATAGATAGATAGATAGATAGATAGATAGATAGATAGATAGATGATAGACAGACAGAGAGACAGGCAGGCAGGCAGGCAGGCAGACACAGAGGCACTTGCTGTGGGTACGAAGATAGATGATAGATGATAGATAGATAGATAGATAGATAGATAGATAGATAGATAGATAGATAGATGATAGATAGATAGATAGATAGATAGATAGATAGATAGATAGATAGATAGATAGATGATAGACAGACAGAGAGAAAGACAGAGAGACAGGCAGATCCTGTGGTTTCGTAGATAGATAGATAGATAGATAGACAGACAGACAGACAGATAGATAGATAGATGTTAGATGATAGATGGATTGATAGAGATGATAGATGATAGATAGATAGATAGATAGATAGATAGATAGATAGATAAATAGATAGATAGATAGATGATAGACAGATAGAGAGACAGCCAGGCAGGCAGGGAGGGAGACAGACACAGAGGCAGTTGCTGTGGGTACGAAGATAGATGATAGATAGATAGATAGATAGATAGATAGATAGATAGATAGATAGATAGATAGATAGATAGATAGATAGATAGATAGATGATAGACAGACAGAGAGACAGGCAGGCAGGCAGGCAGACACAGAGGCAGTTGCTGTGGGTACGAAGATAGATGATAGATGATAGATAGATAGAAAGATAGATAGATAGATAGATAGATAGATAGATAGATAGATAGATAGATAGATAGATAGATGATAGACAGACAGAGAGACAGACAAAGAGACATACAGACAGGCAGGCAGGCAGACAGATACAGAGGCAGTTGCTGTGGGTACGAAAATAGATGATAAATAGATAGATAGATAGATAGATAGATAGATAGATAGATAGATAGATAGATGATAGATAGATGATAGATAGATAGATAGATAGATGATAGATAGATAGATAGATAGATAGATAGATAGATAGATAGATAGATAGATAGATAGATAGATAGATGATAGACAGACAGAGAGACAGACAGACAGGCAGGCAGGCAGACAGACACAGAGGCAGTTGCTGTGGGTACGAAGATAGATGATAGATAGATAGATAGATAGATAGATAGATAGATAGATAGATAGATAGATAGATGATAGACAGACAGAGAGACAGGCAGGCAGGCAGGCAGACACAGAGGCAGTTGCTGTGGGTACGAAGATAGATGATAGATGATAGATAGATAGAAAGATAGATAGATAGATAGATAGATAGATAGATAGATAGATAGATAGATAGATAGATAGATAGATGATATATAGATGATAGATAGATAGATAGATAGATAGATAGATAGATAGATAGATAGATAGATAGATAGATAGATAGATGATAGACAGACAGAGAGAAAGACAGAGAGACAGGCAGATCCTGTGGTTTCGTAGATAGATAGATAGATAGACAGACAGACAGACAGATAGATAGATAGATGTTAGATGATAGATGGATTGATAGAGATGATAGATGATAGATAGATAGATAGATAGATAGATAGATAGATAGATAGATGATAGACAGATAGAGAGACAGGCAGGCAGGCAGGGAGGGAGACAGACACAGAGGCAGTTGCTGTGGGTACGAAGATAGATGATAGATAGATAGATAGATAGATAGATAGATAGATAGATAGATAGATAGATAGATAGATGATAGACAGACAGAGAGACAGGCAGGCAGGCAGGCAGACACAGAGGCAGTTGCTGTGGGTACGAAGATAGATGATAGATGATTGATAGATAGATAGATAGATAGATAGATAGATAGATAGATAGATGATATATAGATAGATAGATAGATAGATAGATAGATAGATAGATAGATAGATAGATAGATAGATAGATGATAGATGATAGACAGATAGAGAGACAGGCAGGCAGGCAGGGAGGGAGACAGACACAGAGGCAGTTGCTGTGGGTACGAAGATAGATGATAGATAGATAGATAGATAGATAGATAGATAGATAGATAGATAGATAGATAGATAGATGATAGACAGACAGAGAGACAGGCAGGCAGGCAGGCAGGCAGACACAGAGGCAGTTGCTGTGGGTACGAAGATAGATGATAGATGATAGATAGATAGATAGATAGATAGATAGATAGATAGATAGATAGATAGATAGATAGATAGATGATAGATAGATAGATAGATAGATAGATAGATAGATAGATAGATAGATGATAGACAGACAGAGAGACAGGCAGGCAGGCAGGGAGGGAGACAGACACAGAGGCAGTTGCTGTGGGTACGAAGATAGATGATAGATAGATAGATAGATAGATAGATAGATAGATAGATAGATAGATAGATAGATAGATAGATAGATAGATGATAGACAGACAGAGAGACAGACAAAGAGACATACATACAGGCAGGCAGGCAGACAGACACAGAGGCAGTTGCTGTGGGTACGAAGATAGATGATAAATAGATAGATAGATAGATAGATAGATAGATAGATAGATAGATGATAGACAGACAGAGAGACAGGCAGGCAGGCAGACAGGCAGACACAGAGGCAGTTGCTGTGGGTACGAAGATAGATGATAGATGATAGATAGATAGATAGATAGATAGATAGATAGATAGATAGATAGATAGATAGATAGATGATAGATAGATAGATAGATAGATAGATAGATAGATAGATAGATAGATAAATAGATGATAGATAGATAGATAGATAGATAGATAGATAGATAGATAGATGATAGACAGACAGAGAGACAGGCAGGCAGGCAGGCAGGCAGACACAGAGGCAGTTGCTGTGGGTACGAAGATAGATGATAGATGATAGATAGATAGAAAGATAGATAGATAGATAGATAGATAGATAGATAGATAGATAGATAGATAGATGATATATAGATGATAGATAGATAGATAGATAGATAGATAGATAGATAGATAGATAGATAGATAGATAGATAGATGATAGACAGACAGAGAGAAAGACAGAGAGACAGGCAGATCCTGTGGTTTCGTAGATAGATAGATAGATAGACAGACAGACAGACAGATAGATAGATAGATGTTAGATGATAGATGGATTGATAGAGATGATAGATGATAGATAGATAGATAGATAGATAGATAGATAGATAGATAGATAGATAGATAGATAGATGATAGATGATAGACAGATAGAGAGACAGGCAGGCAGGCAGGGAGGGAGACAGACACAGAGGCAGTTGCTGTGGGTACGAAGATAGATGATAGATAGATAGATAGATAGATAGATAGATAGATAGATAGATAGATAGATGATAGACAGACAGAGAGACAGGCAGGCAGGCAGGCAGACACAGAGGCAGTTGCTGTGGGTACGAAGATAGATGATAGATGATTGATAGATAGATAGATAGATAGATAGATAGATAGATAGATGATATATAGATAGATATGTCAGATGTAAATGCCTTATTCTCTAATGTGTAAATAATGTATATATGGAACATCAGGGGTTAACTTATTCTTTGTATTTTAATGTATTCATAGTTCACCACTCCCATTCCTGACTCCACCCCTTGTATATATAAGAAGCCACCCTCTCCATTCTCCTTGCTTCTATCTTGAATATTCAGAGAATATAGAATGCCTACTATGATTAAAGAAAAATATATTTAAATCTCTAACTTCTATTATCTTTATTGAGTCTGATCCTGAAAATATTGCAACAAGCTGGTAGCAGAGGATGGTTAATTGACTCAATAAGTAATTAAAAATGTCCAAGAAAGATAGGCCCAACACCAGGGCCTACAGCAAAGAAATAGAAACTGATCAAGAGATGATCAACGAATCCACTAATGCGATTTCGAGAGAATCCGAAGAATATACCACTGAAGAAGAAGAACTGATGAGTGAAAATAATGATCAAGAAGAAATCAAAATAGAAAATAACGAACTCAGGTCAGAAATATTAAAGATACTAAAAAACCAAAAGAATGATGAAAGTCTCATCGCGGACCTCCAGGAGATGCTGAGGAACAGCGGAGCAGCGAGAGAGAAAAACGTCATTAAAGAAAAACCCAAAGATCAAAAAACTGTGAGTGAAATGACTACTGAGAAAATAGTTGTAAAGAAGAAAAGATGTGATCCCGCGCGAAATTTTGAATGGCAGCCATCTTGGTTTCAACGAACTTCAAAAGAGAGTGAAGCAGAGCCAATCAAAGCGCTCAGTTCAAAATTTCTGGCGCGAAAAACGCTATCAGACGAAGAAAGTGAAAAAGAAGTCTCAAACTCTTCTGATGAACCAAAATCAGAAAGTGAAGACGATTTAACAAAAACTCAAGTAAAGTCAGCAATGAAAACACTTTTTGCTGCTTTTGGACCAAGATTAAAAATTTCCAAGACATCAAAAAAGAAGCAAAAAATCAAAACGACAACTCAAGACCTGCACGCTCCCATCCTGACTTCGAAAACAACGACGCCCGAGCCCAGAGAGCCATGCCGTTTTCGACCTGCACCGCAGACGGGATCGAGTGCCAACGCACACAAGAGAAGGAGAAGAACCGTCGCCACCACCAGAGCCCCAAAAACCGAGCCAGAGACCGACTCATCTGAAGAGGAGCGGATCGAGAGAGCTGAAATGGAGAGAACCTTCCACGACGACGTCAAGGAAGAAATGAACAACGCGCATGTGCAAAACTACGTAGAAAGCTCCGAAAGACTTGAACTGGCCAGAGAACCGCGCAGACTCATTGCGAGCATCCCAATGCCGTTCTGTAATTTCCTGCACTTGAGAGACCACGGACTGCCTCAGGTTGTAAGTAATGGACAAAATAATGTGGGGAACTTACCCAGTGATTTCCCAAAACTTAGAGTTGATGGCATTAATTTACAAGAGTGGTATCAACAGCTTCAGGTTGTTTTTATGAAAGAAAATTTACTATTCTTTATAACTAGTCCTCCAAGAAGACCTTGGACTTTAAAAATAGATTGTTTACATCATAGAGCATTTTTCATAATAATATCTAGCTTATCTCCTGCAATGTATCATAGCATCAAACCAAATCTAACTGTATCAGAAATAATTCAATGCATGTTTAATCTATTTCACAGCGATAGCGTAGCTACAACTACAAGAATGTCTAAGGATTTCTTTTCTTCTAGAGTGAAGCCAGGGGTTTCTATAAGTGAACATTTGATAAATCTAAACAAGATAAGAGCTGAGCTGCAATTGAGGGGGGAAGTGATTTCAGATCAAACAATGAAAAGTGTTATTATCAATTCACTTGATCCATCATGGGATAACTTTATGTCACATTTAGATACCATTAATTTGGGATATTTATCAATAGAAAGTCTATCTAACAAATTGATAGCAGAAGACAATTCAAGAAAAAATCGTTCCAGTAACCAAACAGAACATAAATCTTCTAGGAAAGTAGCCTTTCAAGATAAATATAATGAGGCCTTTAGATGCCATAATTGTGGATCCAGGGAACACAGTAAAAGAGACTGCCCCAAAGTCTCAGGGGAGAGACATAGGCCAGAATATAGGAGCAAATACAATTACAGACAGTCTTTCACAGATAGACACAAATATAGAAGTCCACCAAATTATAGAGAAAGTAGAGGGGGTAGAGAAAATTCAAAAGAGAGAAAATCTGGGTCACTAAATGGGCTAAATAAACAAGACAGCACCAGAACACAACAAGATGAGAACAATAATTGGCTTATTGATTCTGGTGCAACAAATCACACCACTAACAACAAAAGTATATTATCTTCATTTACTGAAGATAAGTTTGTGATAAAGGTAGCTAATCAAGAAAAGGTTCAAGTATTAGGCAGAGGAAATGTGACCTTGCCTGGTTTAGGGAAAATAGAGGGGGTATTACTAATCCCTGAAATACCTCACAACATACTAAGTGCTATAAAACTAAGCAGAGAATCTGACATTAATATAGTTTTCTCAAAAGGGAAAGCAATTATAGAAAAGAACAAAACAAATGTAGGCACTGTGATGATAAAAGGGGGTCTACCCTATCTGATAACCAAAGAAAGATGGCTACATAACATTGATTCAAATATGGAAGATTGTATTGAAGCAGATGATGAAAATGTCAGTAACAGTGACAATGATGAATGTAAAATTACTCATGATAACAAAAATACACACAATGAGAAGAAACCAAAAATAGGTAAACCAATTCATGATGAGTGTGCTCACATCTTACATAGGAAGTTAGGACACGCAAGCTTTCCTGTAGTGCAAAAAATGACTGAACACGCAGAAGGTGTCAAAATAAAAAATTGTGAAAATTATTTGGAATGCTCAGTATGTAAATCCACCAAACTAAAAACCAGTCCCAGGCCAAAAAAATCTAACAGAACAACTAACAATATTTTTGATTTAGTACATATGGACTTAGTTGGTCCATTAACTCCATCAATTACCTATAGAAAACGTTACTTCCTAACAATAGTGGATGATTACAGTCGCTATGGTTTTGTTTACACATTAAAGCACAAGGATGAAACATTTCAGAAATTTAAGGAATTCTACAAACGCATAGAAACACAACATAATATCAGAATAAAACAAATTATGACAGATAGGGGATGTGAATTCATGTCTAAAGAATTCTCCCAATGGTTAAAGGATAGAGGGATGCTACATTTCACGTCCAATCCATTTTCTGCATTTCAAAATGGGATTGCAGAGAGAAAGAATTCCACACTACAAACCATGATTAGATGCACATTAGAGGATGCTGGTTTAGGCAAACAATTTTGGTCAGAGGCCTTACATTATTCAAATTATACTCAAAATAGAACCTGGTCCAGTATTGTGAATAAGACACCATATGAGGTGATGTACAATAGAAAACCCAAGTTAGCACACATGCACATATTTGGAGTCACTGCAGACGTACACATACCTAAACAATTGAGGAGAAAGGGAGAAAACGTATCCAGGAGATTAAGATTCATGGGATACGAAACAGGAACCAAAGGGTACAGATTCATCGATAATAATAACAAATTTATAGTATCCAGAACAGCTGTGTTCCATGAGCAGGCCAATTGGTCTAAATTGCACCTTAATGAAATATTTCCTAATAAGTGCAAAGATACGATATCTTGCAAGGAAGGAACAACAGAAAGTCAAAATATTAACAAAAGTAAGAACAAAACCAGAACATGGACAAATAGTCAGCATAAAATAAAGACAGACACATTAACAAAAAAGGAAGCTAGATATTTGCATGACAACCATAGCAAACCTGAAAGAACTATTAGAAACAATAGAAACCAAATACCAAATAAATACAAAGATTACATAATGCATATGGATGGAGAACAAATAACACCTAATACATATGAGGAAGTATTGAAACTTCCCCGTGAAGAAAGAGAAAAATGGGAACTAGCTATGGAGAAAGAGATGGAAAGTTTACAAGGATTAAATGTATTCACACCTGCGATCGCACCTAAGGACAAAACAATTATAGGTACCAGGTGGATTTATAAAATTAAGAACTTAGAAGGAGG
>JAXLNS010000038.1:2195000-2200000 GCA_037215915.1 Pantherophis vulpinus
AGATAGATAGATAGATAGATAGATAGATAGATAGATAGATAGATAGATAGATAGATGATAGACAGACAGAGAGACAGGCAGGCAGGCAAGCAGGCAGACACAGAGGCAGTTGCTGTGGGTACGAAGATAGATGATAGATGATTGATAGATAGATAGATAGATAGATAGATAGATAGATAGATAGATGATATATAGATAGATAGATAGATAGATAGATAGATAGATAGATAGATAGATAGATAGATAGATGATAGACAGACAGAGAGACAGACAAAGAGACATACAGACAGGCAGGCAGGCAGACAGACACAGAGGCAGTTGCTGTGGGTACGAAGATAGATGATAAATAGATGGATAGATAGATAGATAGATAGATAGATAGATAGATAGATAGATAGATAGATGATAGATAGATGATAGATAGATAGATAGATGATAGATAGATAGATAGATAGATAGATAGATAGATAGATAGATAGATAGATAGATAGATAGATAGATAGATGATAGACAGACAGAGAGACAGACAGACAGGCAGGCAGGCAGACAGACACAGAGGCAGTTGCTGTGGGTACGAAGATAGATGATAGATGATAGATAGATAGATAGATAGATAGATAGATAGATAGATAGATAGATGATAGACAGATAGATAGATAGATGTTAGATGATAGATGGATTGATAGAGATGATAGATGATAGATAGATAGATAGATAGATAGATAGATAGATAGATAGATAGATAGATAGATAGATAGATGATAGACAGATAGAGAGACAGGCAGGGAGGCAGGGAGGGAGACAGCCACAGAGGCAGTTGCTGTGGGTACGAAGATAGATGATAGATAGATAGATAGATAGATAGATAGATAGATAGATAGATAGATAGATAGATAGATAGATAGATGATAGACAGACAGAGAGACAGACAAAGAGACATACAGACAGGCAGGCAGGCAGACAGACACAGAGGCAGTTGCTGTGGGTACGAAGATAGATGATAAATAGATAGATAGATAGATAGATAGATAGATAGATAGATAGATAGATAGATGATAGATAGATAGATAGATAGATAGATAGATAGATAGATAGATAGATAGATAGATAGATAGATGATAGACAGACAGAGAGACAGGCAGGCAGGCAGGCAGGCAGACACAGAGGCAGTTGCTGTGGGTACGAAGATAGATGATAGATGATAGATAGATAGAAAGATAGATAGATAGATAGATAGATAGATAGATAGATAGATAGATAGATAGATAGATAGATAGATGATAGACAGACAGAGAGAAAGACAGAGAGACAGGCAGATCCTGTGGTTTCGTAGATAGATAGATAGATAGATAGACAGACAGACAGACAGATAGATAGATAGATGTTAGATGATAGATGGATTGATAGAGATGATAGATGATAGATAGATAGATAGATAGATAGATAGATAGATAGATAGATAGATAGATGATAGACAGATAGAGAGACAGCCAGGCAGGCAGGGAGGGAGACAGACACAGAGGCAGTTGCTGTGGGTACGAAGATAGATGATAGATAGATAGATAGATAGATAGATAGATAGATAGATAGATAGATAGATAGATAGATAGATAGATAGATAGATGATAGACAGACAGAGAGACAGGCAGGCAGGCAGGCAGACACAGAGGCAGTTGCTGTGGGTACGAAGATAGATGATAGATGATAGATAGATAGAAAGATAGATAGATAGATAGATAGATAGATAGATAGATAGATAGATAGATAGATGATAGACAGACAGAGAGACAGACAAAGAGACATACAGACAGACAGGCAGGCAGGCAGACAGATACAGAGGCAGTTGCTGTGGGTACGAAAATAGATGATAAATAGATAGATAGATAGATAGATAGATAGATAGATAGATAGATAGATAGATGATAGATAGATGATAGATAGATAGATAGATAGATGATAGATAGATAGATAGATAGATAGATAGATAGATAGATAGATAGATAGATAGATAGATAGATAGATAGATAGATAGATGATAGACAGACAGAGAGACAGACAGACAGGCAGGCAGGCAGACAGACACAGAGGCAGTTGCTGTGGGTACGAAGATAGATGATAGATAGATAGATAGATAGATAGATAGATAGATAGATAGATAGATAGATAGATAGATAGATAGATGATAGACAGACAGAGAGACAGGCAGGCAGGCAGGCAGACACAGAGGCAGTTGCTGTGGGTACGAAGATAGATGATAGATGATAGATAGATAGATAGATAGATAGATAGATAGATAGATAGATAGATAGATAGATAGATAGATAGATAGATGATAGAGAGACAGAGAGACAGGCAGGCATGCAGGGAGGGATACAGACACAGAGGCAGTTGCTGTGGGTACGAAGATAGATGATAGATAGATAGATAGATAGATAGATAGATAGATAGATAGATAGATAGATAGATAGATAGATGATAGACAGACAGAGAGACAGGCAGGCAGGCAAGCAGGCAGACACAGAGGCAGTTGCTGTGGGTACGAAGATAGATGATAGATGATAGATAGATAGATAGATAGATAGATAGATAGATAGATAGATAGATAGATAGATAGATAGATAGATAGATAGATGATATATAGATGATAGATAGATGATAGATAGATAGATAGATAGATAGATAGATAGATAGATAGATAGATAGATAGATAGATGATAGACAGACAGAGAGAAAGACAGAGAGACAGGCAGATCCTGTGGTTTCGTAGATAGATAGATAGATAGACAGACAGACAGACAGATAGATAGATAGATGTTAGATGATAGATGGATTGATAGAGATGATAGATGATAGATAGATAGATAGATAGATAGATAGATAGATAGATAGATGATAGATGATAGACAGATAGAGAGACAGGCAGGCAGGCAGGGAGGGAGACAGACACAGATGCAGTTGCTGTGGGTACGAAGATAGATGATAGATAGATAGATAGATAGATAGATAGATAGATAGATAGATAGATAGATAGATAGATAGATGATAGACAGAAAGAGAGACAGGCAGGCAGGCAAGCAGGCAGACACAGAGGCAGTTGCTGTGGGTACGAAGATAGATGATAGATGATTGATAGATAGATAGATAGATAGATAGATAGATAGATAGATAGATAGATAGATGATATATAGATAGATAGATAGATAGATAGATAGATAGATAGATAGATAGATAGATAGATAGATGATAGACAGACAGAGAGAAAGACAGAGAGACAGGCAGATCCTGTGGTTTCGTAGATAGATAGATAGATAGACAGACAGACAGACAGATAGATAGATAGATGTTAGATGATAGATGGATTGATAGAGATGATAGATGATAGATAGATAGATAGATAGATAGATAGATAGATAGATAGATAGGTGATAGATAGATGATAGATAGATAGATAGATGATAGATAGATAGATAGATAGATAGATAGATAGATAGATAGATAGATAGATAGATAGATAGATAGATAGATAGATAGATGATAGACAGACAGAGAGACAGACAGACAGGCAGGCAGGCAGACAGACACAGAGGCAGTTGCTGTGGGTACGAAGATAGATGATAGATGATAGATAGATAGATAGATAGATAGATAGATAGATAGATAGATAGATAGATAGATGATAGACAGATAGATAGATAGATGTTAGATGATAGATGGATTGATAGAGATGATAGATGATAGATAGATAGATAGATAGATAGATAGATAGATAGATAGATAGATAGATAGATAGATAGATAGATAGATGATAGACAGATAGAGAGACAGGCAGGCAGGCAGGGAGGGAGACAGCCACAGAGGCAGTTGCTGTGGGTACGAAGATAGATGATAGATAGATAGATAGATAGATAGATAGATAGATAGATAGATAGATAGATAGATAGATAGATAGATGATAGACAGACAGAGAGACAGACAAAGAGACATACAGACAGGCAGGCAGGCAGACAGACACAGAGTCAGTTGCTGTGGGTACGAAGATAGATGATAAATAGATAGATAGATAGATAGATAGATAGATAGATAGATAGATAGATAGATGATAGATAGATAGATAGATAGATAGATAGATAGATAGATAGATAGATAGATAGATAGATAGATGATAGACAGACAGAGAGACAGGCAGGCAGGCAGGCAGGCAGACACAGAGGCACTTGCTGTGGGTACGAAGATAGATGATAGATGATAGATAGATAGATAGATAGATAGATAGATAGATAGATAGATAGATAGATAGATGATAGATAGATAGATAGATAGATAGATAGATAGATAGATAGATAGATAGATGATAGACAGACAGAGAGAAAGACAGAGAGACAGGCAGATCCTGTGGTTTCGTAGATAGATAGATAGATAGATAGACAGACAGACAGACAGATAGATAGATAGATGTTAGATGATAGATGGATTGATAGAGATGATAGATGATAGATAGATAGATAGATAGATAGATAGATAGATAGATAGATAGATAGATAGATAGATAGATGATAGACAGATAGAGAGACAGCCAGGCAGGCAGGGAGGGAGACAGACACAGAGGCAGTTGCTGTGGGTACGAAGATAGATGATAGATAGATAGATAGATAGATAGATAGATAGATAGATAGATAGATAGATAGATAGATGATAGACAGACAGAGAGACAGGCAGGCAGGCAGGCAGACACAGAGGCAGTTGCTGTGGGTACGAAGATAGATGATAGATGATAGATAGATAGAAAGATAGATAGATAGATAGATAGATAGATAGATAGATAGATAGATAGATAGATAGATAGATAGATGATAGACAGACAGAGAGACAGACAAAGAGACATACAGACAGACAGGCAGGCAGGCAGACAGATACAGAGGCAGTTGCTGTGGGTACGAAAATAGATGATAAATAGATAGATAGATAGATAGATAGATAGATAGATAGATAGATAGATAGAT
>JAXLNS010000038.1:2205000-2210000 GCA_037215915.1 Pantherophis vulpinus
GAGACAGGCAGGCAGGCAGACAGGCAGACACAGAGGCAGTTGCTGTGGGTACGAAGATAGATGATAGATGATAGATAGATAGATAGATAGATAGATAGATAGATAGATAGATAGATAGATGATAGATAGATAGATAGATAGATAGATAGATAGATAGATAGATAAATAGATGATAGATAGATAGATAGATAGATAGATAGATAGATAGATAGATAGATAGATGATAGATGATAGACAGATAGAGAGACAGGCAGGCAGGCAGGGAGGGAGACAGACACAGAGGCAGTTGCTGTGGGTACGAAGATAGATGATAGATAGATAGATAGATAGATAGATAGATAGATAGATAGATAGATAGATGATAGATAGATAGATAGATAGATAGATAGATAGATAGATAGATGATAGACAGACAGAGAGACAGGCAGGCAGGCAGGCAGGCAGACACAGAGGCAGTTGCTGTGGGTACGAAGATAGATGATAGATGATAGATAGATAGATAGATAGATAGATAGATAGATAGATGATAGATAGATAGATAGATAGATAGATAGATAGATAGATAGATAGATAGATAGATAGATAGATAGATGATAGACAGACAGAGAGACAGGCAGGCAGGCAGGGAGGGAGACAGACACAGAGGCAGTTGCTGTGGGTACGAAGATAGATGATAGATAGATAGATAGATAGATAGATAGATAGATAGATAGATAGATAGATAGATAGATAGATAGATGATAGACAGACAGAGAGACAGACAAAGAGACATACATACAGGCAGGCAGGCAGACAGACACAGAGGCAGTTGCTGTGGGTACGACGATAGATGATAAATAGATAGATAGATAGATAGATAGATAGATAGATAGATGATAGACAGACAGAGAGACAGGCAGGCAGGCAGACAGGCAGACACAGAGGCAGTTGCTGTGGGTACGAAGATAGATGATAGATGATAGATAGATAGATAGATAGATAGATAGATAGATAGATAGATGATAGATAGATAGATAGATAGATAGATAGATAGATAGATAGATAGATAAATAGATGATAGATAGATAGATAGATAGATAGATAGATAGATAGATAGATAGATAGATAGATGATAGATGATAGACAGATAGAGAGACAGGCAGGCAGGCAGGGAGGGAGACAGACACAGAGGCAGTTGCTGTGGGTACGAAGATAGATGATAGATAGATAGATAGATAGATAGATAGATAGATAGATAGATAGATAGATAGATAGATGATAGACAGACAGAGAGACAGGCAGGCAGGCAGGCAGGCAGACACAGAGGCAGTTGCTGTGGGTACGAAGATAGATGATAGATGATAGATAGATAGATAGATAGATAGATAGATAGATAGATAGATAGATAGATAGATAGATAGATGATAGACAGACAGAGAGACAGGCAGGCAGGCAGGGAGGGAGACAGACAC
The DNA here is from genome assembly GCA_037215915.1 of Pantherophis vulpinus. Classification (NCBI taxonomy): domain Eukaryota; kingdom Metazoa; phylum Chordata; class Lepidosauria; order Squamata; family Colubridae; genus Pantherophis; species Pantherophis vulpinus. The sequence goes on from JAXLNS010000038.1 coordinate 2,206,452, forward strand.
AGAGGCAGTTGCTGTGGGTACGAAGATAGATGATAGATAGATAGATAGATAGATAGATAGATAGATAGATAGATAGATAGATAGATAGATAGATAGATAGATAGATGATAGACAGACAGAGAGACAGGCAGGCAGGCAGGGAGGGAGACAGACACAGAGGCAGTTGCTGTGGGTACGAAGATAGATGATAGATAGATAGATAGATAGATAGATAGATAGATAGATAGATAGATAGATAGATAGATGATAGATAGATAGATAGATAGATAGATAGATAGATAGATAGATGATAGACAGACAGAGAGACAGGCAGGCAGGCAGGCAGGCAGACACAGAGGCAGTTGCTGTGGGTACGAAGATAGATGATAGATGATAGATAGATAGATAGATAGATAGATAGATAGATAGATAGATAGATGATAGATAGATAGATAGATAGATAGATAGATAGATAGATAGATAGATAGATAGATAGATGATAGACAGACAGAGAGACAGGCAGGCAGGCAGGGAGGGAGACAGACACAGAGGCAGTTGCTGTGGGTACGAAGATAGATGATAGATAGATAGATAGATAGATAGATAGATAGATAGATAGATAGATAGATAGATAGATAGATGATAGACAGACAGAGAGACAGACAAAGAGACATACATACAGGCAGGCAGGCAGACAGACACAGAGGCAGTTGCTGTGGGTACGACGATAGATGATAAATAGATAGATAGATAGATAGATAGATAGATAGATAGATAGATAGATAGATAGATAGATGATAGATAGATAGATAGATAGATAGATAGATAGATAGATAGATAAATAGATGATAGATAGATAGATAGATAGATAGATAGATAGATAGATAGATAGATAGATAGATAGATGATAGATGATAGACAGATAGAGAGACAGGCAGGCAGGCAGGGAGGGAGACAGACACAGAGGCAGTTGCTGTGGGTACGAAGATAGATGATAGATAGATAGATAGATAGATAGATAGATAGATAGATAGATAGATAGATAGATAGATAGATGATAGACAGACAGAGAGACAGGCAGGCAGGCAGGCAGGCAGACACAGAGGCAGTTGCTGTGGGTACGAAGATAGATGATAGATGATAGATAGATAGATAGATAGATAGATAGATAGATAGATAGATAGATAGATAGATAGATAGATAGATGATAGACAGACAGAGAGACAGGCAGGCAGGCAGGGAGGGAGACAGACACAGAGGCAGTTGCTGTGGGTACGAAGATAGATGATAGATAGATAGATAGATAGATAGATAGATAGATAGATAGATAGATAGATAGATGATAAATAGATAGATAGATAGATAGATAGATAGATAGATAGATAGATAGATGATAGACAGACAGAGAGACAGGCAGGCAGGCAGACAGGCAGACACAGAGGCAGTTGCTGTGGGTACGAAGATAGATGATAGATGATAGATAGATAGATAGATAGATAGATAGATAGATAGACAGACAGACAGACAGATAGATAGATAGATGTTAGATGATAGATGGATTGATAGAGATGATAGATGATAGATAGATAGATAGATAGATAGATAGATAGATAGATAGATAGATGATAGATGATAGACAGATAGAGAGACAGGCAGGCAGGCAGGGAGGGAGACAGACACAGATGCAGTTGCTGTGGGTACGAAGATAGATGATAGATAGATAGATAGATAGATAGATAGATAGATAGATAGATAGATAGATAGATAGATAGATAGATAGATAGATAGATAGATGATAGACAGACAGAGAGACAGGCAGGCAGGCAAGCAGGCAGACACAGAGGCAGTTGCTGTGGGTACGAAGATAGATGATAGATGATTGATTGATAGATAGATAGATAGATAGATAGATAGATGATATATAGATAGATAGATAGATAGATAGATAGATAGATAGATAGATAGATAGATAGATAGATAGATGATAGACAGACAGAGAGAAAGACAGAGAGACAGGCAGATCCTGTGGTTTCGTAGATAGATAGATAGATAGACAGACAGACAGACAGATAGATAGATAGATGTTAGATGATAGATGGATTGATAGAGATGATAGATGATAGATAGATAGATAGATAGATAGATAGATAGATAGATAGATAGATAGATGATAGATGATAGACAGATAGAGAGACAGGCAGGCAGGCAGGGAGGGAGACAGACACAGAGGCAGTTGCTGTGGGTACGAAGATAGATGATAGATAGATAGATAGATAGATAGATAGATAGATAGATAGATAGATAGATAGATAGATAGATAGATGATAGACAGACAGAGAGACAGGCAGGCAGGCAGGCAGGCAGACACAGAGGCAGTTGCTGTGGGTACGAAGATAGATGATAGATGATAGATAGATAGATAGATAGATAGATAGATAGATAGATAGATAGATGATAGATAGATAGATAGATAGATAGATAGATAGATAGATAGATAGATAGATAGATAGATGATAGACAGACAGAGAGACAGGCAGGCAGGCAGGGAGGGAGACAGACACAGAGGCAGTTGCTGTGGGTACGAAGATAGATGATAGATAGATAGATAGATAGATAGATAGATAGATAGATAGATAGATAGATAGATAGATAGATAGATAGATGATAGACAGACAGAGAGACAGACAAAGAGACATACATACAGGCAGGCAGGCAGACAGACACAGAGGCAGTTGCTGTGGGTACGAAGATAGATGATAAATAGATAGATAGATAGATAGATAGATAGATAGATAGATAGATAGATAGATGATAGACAGACAGAGAGACAGGCAGGCAGGCAGACAGGCAGACACAGAGGCAGTTGCTGTGGGTACGAAGATAGATGATAGATGATAGATAGATAGATAGATAGATAGATAGATAGATAGATAGATAGATGATAGATAGATAGATAGATAGATAGATAGATAGATAGATAGATAGATAAATAGATGATAGATAGATAGATAGATAGATAGATAGATAGATAGATAGATAGATAGATAGATGATAGATGATAGACAGATAGAGAGACAGACAGACAGGCAGGCAGGCAGACAGACACAGAGGCAGTTGCTGTGGGTACGAAGATAGATGATAGATAGATAGATAGATAGATAGATAGATAGATAGATAGATAGATAGATAGATAGATAGATAGATAGATAGATAGATAGATAGATAGATGATAGACAGACAGAGAGACAGGCAGGCAGGCAGGCAGGCAGACAGACACAGAAGTAGTTGATGTGGGTACGAAGATAGATGATAGATAGATAGATAGATAGATAGATAGATAGATAGATAGATAGATAGATAGATAGATAGATAGATGATAGACAGACAGAGAGACAGACAAAGAGACATACAGACAGGCAGGCAGGCAGACAGACACAGAGGCAGTTGCTGTGGGTACGAAGATAGATGATAAATAGATAGATAGATAGATAGATAGATAGATAGATAGATAGATAGATAGATGATAGATAGATAGATAGATAGATAGATAGATAGATAGATAGATAGATA
>JAXLNS010000038.1:2285000-2290000 GCA_037215915.1 Pantherophis vulpinus
GATAGATAGATAGATAGATAGATAGATAGATAGATAGATAGATAGACAGACAGACAGACAGACAGACAGATAGATCGATAGATAGATAGATAGATGATAGACAGACAGAGAGACAGGCAGGCAGGCTGGCAGGCAGACACAGAGGCAGTTGCTGTGGGTACGAAGATAGATGATAGATAGATAGATAAATAGATGATAGATAGATAGATAGATAGATAGATAGATAGATAGATAGATAGATAGATGATAGACAGACAGAGAGACAGACAGAGAGATAGACATACAGACAGACAGACAGACAGGCAGATCCTGTGGTTTCATAGATCGATAGACAGACAGACAGACAGACAGATAGATAGATAGATGTTAGATGATAGATGGATAGATAGAGATGATAGATGATAGATAGATAGATAGATAGATAGATAGATAGATAGATAGATAGATAGATGATAGATAGATAGATAGATAGATAGATAGATAGATAGATAGATAGATGGATGATAGACAGACAGACAGACAGACAGACAGACAGACAGGCAGATCCTGTGGTTTCATAGATAGAGAGACAGACAGACAGACAGACTGATAGATAGATAGATGTTAGATGATAGATGGATTGATAGAGATGATAGATGATAGATAGATAGATAGATAGATAGATAGATAGATAGATAGATAGATAGATAGATAGATAGATAGATAGATAGATAGACAGACAGACAGACAGACAGATAGATCGATAGATAGATAGATAGATAGATGATAGACAGACAGAGAGACAGGCAGGCAGGCTGGCAGGCAGACACAGAGGCAGTTGCTGTGGGTACGAAGATAGATGATAGATAGATAGATAAATAGATGATAGATAGATAGATAGATAGATAGATAGATAGATAGATAGATGATAGACAGACAGAGAGACAGACAGAGAGATAGACATACAGACAGACAGACAGACAGGCAGATCCTGTGGTTTCATAGATCGATAGACAGACAGACAGACAGACAGATAGATAGATAGATGTTAGATGATAGATGGATAGATAGAGATGATAGATGATAGATAGATAGATAGATAGATAGATAGATAGATAGATAGATAGATAGATGATAGACAGACAGAGAGACAGACAGAGAGATAGACATACAGACAGACAGACAGACAGGCAGATCCTGTGGTTTCATAGATCGATAGACAGACAGACAGACAGACAGATAGATAGATAGATGTTAGATGATAGATGGATAGATAGAGATGATAGATGATAGATAGATAGATAGATAGATAGATAGATAGATAGATAGATAGATAGATGGATGATAGACAGACAGAGAGACAGACAGAGAGATAGACATACAGACAGACAGACAGACAGGCAGATCCTGTGGTTTCATAGATCGATAGACAGACAGACAGACAGACAGATAGATAGATAGATGTTAGATGATAGATGGATAGATAGAGATGATAGATGATAGATAGATAGATAGATAGATAGATAGATAGATAGATAGATGATAGATAGATAGATAGATAGATAGATAGATAGATAGATAGATAGATAGATGGATGATAGACAGACAGACAGACAGACAGACAGACAGACAGGCAGATCCTGTGGTTTCATAGATAGAGAGACAGACAGACAGACAGACTGATAGATAGATAGATGTTAGATGATAGATGGATTGATAGAGATGATAGATGATAGATAGATAGATAGATAGATAGATAGATAGATAGATAGATAGATAGATAGATAGATAGACAGACAGACAGACAGACAGATAGATCGATAGATAGATAGATAGATAGATGATAGACAGACAGAGAGACAGGCAGGCAGGCTGGCAGGCAGACACAGAGGCAGTTGCTGTGGGTACGAAGATAGATGATAGATAGATAGATAAATAGATGATAGATAGATAGATAGATAGATAGATAGATAGATAGATAGATAGATGATAGACAGACAGAGAGACAGACAGAGAGATAGACATACAGACAGACAGACAGACAGGCAGATCCTGTGGTTTCATAGATCGATAGACAGACAGACAGACAGACAGATAGATAGATAGATGTTAGATGATAGATGGATAGATAGAGATGATAGATGATAGATAGATAGATAGATAGATAGATAGATAGATAGATAGATAGATAGATGATAGACAGACAGAGAGACAGACAGAGAGATAGACATACAGACAGACAGACAGACAGGCAGATCCTGTGGTTTCATAGATCGATAGACAGACAGACAGACAGACAGATAGATAGATAGATGTTAGATGATAGATGGATAGATAGAGATGATAGATGATAGATAGATAGATAGATAGATAGATAGATAGATAGATAGATAGATAGATGATAGACAGACAGAGAGACAGACAGAGAGATAGACATACAGACAGACAGACAGACAGGCAGATCCTGTGGTTTCATAGATCGATAGACAGACAGACAGACAGACAGATAGATAGATAGATGTTAGATGATAGATGGATAGATAGAGATGATAGATGATAGATAGATAGATAGATAGATAGATAGATAGATAGATAGATGATAGATAGATAGATAGATAGATAGATAGATAGATAGATAGATAGATAGATGGATGATAGACAGACAGACAGACAGACAGACAGACAGACAGGCAGATCCTGTGGTTTCATAGATAGAGAGACAGACAGACAGACAGACTGATAGATAGATAGATGTTAGATGATAGATGGATTGATAGAGATGATAGATGATAGATAGATAGATAGATAGATAGATAGATAGATAGATAGATAGATAGATAGATAGATAGATAGACAGACAGACAGACAGACAGATAGATCGATAGATAGATAGATAGATGATAGACAGACAGAGAGACAGGCAGGCAGGCTGGCAGGCAGACACAGAGGCAGTTGCTGTGGGTACGAAGATAGATGATAGATAGATAGATAAATAGATGATAGATAGATAGATAGATAGATAGATAGATAGATAGATAGATAGATAGATAGATAGATAGATGATAGACAGACAGAGAGACAGACAGAGAGATAGACATACAGACAGACAGACAGACAGGCAGATCCTGTGGTTTCATAGATCGATAGACAGACAGACAGACAGACAGATAGATAGATAGATGTTAGATGATAGATGGATAGATAGAGATGATAGATGATAGATAGATAGATAGATAGATAGATAGATAGATAGATAGATAGATAGATAGATAGATAGATAGATAGATGATAGACAGACAGAGAGACAGACAGAGAGATAGACATACAGACAGACAGACAGACAGGCAGATCCTGTGGTTTCATAGATCGATAGACAGACAGACAGACAGACAGATAGATAGATAGATGTTAGATGATAGATGGATAGATAGAGATGATAGATGATAGATAGATAGATAGATAGATAGATAGATAGATAGATAGATAGATAGATGATAGATAGATAGATAGATAGATAGATAGATAGATAGATAGATAGATAGATAGATGGATGATAGACAGACAGACAGACAGACAGACAGACAGACAGGCAGATCCTGTGGTTTCATAGATAGAGAGACAGACAGACAGACAGACTGATAGATAGATAGATGTTAGATGATAGATGGATTGATAGAGATGATAGATGATAGATAGATAGATAGATAGATAGATAGATAGATAGATAGATAGATAGATAGATAGATAGACAGACAGACAGACAGACAGACAGATAGATCGATAGATAGATAGATAGATGATAGACAGACAGAGAGACAGGCAGGCAGGCTGGCAGGCAGACACAGAGGCAGTTGCTGTGGGTACGAAGATAGATGATAGATAGATAGATAAATAGATGATAGATAGATAGATAGATAGATAGATAGATAGATAGATAGATAGATAGATAGATAGATAGATGATAGACAGACAGAGAGACAGACAGAGAGATAGACATACAGACAGACAGACAGACAGGCAGATCCTGTGGTTTCATAGATCGATAGACAGACAGACAGACAGACAGATAGATAGATAGATGTTAGATGATAGATGGATAGATAGAGATGATAGATGATAGATAGATAGATAGATAGATAGATAGATAGATAGATAGATAGATAGATGATAGACAGACAGAGAGACAGACAGAGAGATAGACATACAGACAGACAGACAGACAGGCAGATCCTGTGGTTTCATAGATCGATAGACAGACAGACAGACAGACAGATAGATAGATAGATGTTAGATGATAGATGGATAGATAGAGATGATAGATGATAGATAGATAGATAGATAGATAGATAGATAGATAGATAGATAGATAGATAGATGATAGACAGACAGAGAGACAGACAGAGAGATAGACATACAGACAGACAGACAGACAGGCAGATCCTGTGGTTTCATAGATCGATAGACAGACAGACAGACAGACAGATAGATAGATAGATGTTAGATGATAGATGGATAGATAGAGATGATAGATGATAGATAGATAGATAGATAGATAGATAGATAGATAGATAGATAGATAGATAGATAGATAGATGATAGACAGACAGAGAGACAGACAGAGAGATAGACATACAGACAGACAGACAGACAGGCAGATCCTGTGGTTTCATAGATCGATAGACAGACAGACAGACAGACAGATAGATAGATAGATGTTAGATGATAGATGGATAGATAGAGATGATAGATGATAGATAGATAGATAGATAGATAGATAGATAGATAGATAGATGATAGATAGATAGATAGATAGATAGATAGATAGATAGATAGATAGATAGATAGATAGATAGATAGATGGATGATAGACAGACAGACAGACAGACAGACAGACAGACAGGCAGATCCTGTGGTTTCATAGATAGAGAGACAGACAGACAGACAGACTGATAGATAGATAGATGTTAGATGATAGATGGATTGATAGAGATGATAGATGATAGATAGATAGATAGATAGAT
>JAXLNS010000038.1:2337500-2340000 GCA_037215915.1 Pantherophis vulpinus
CACAGAGGCAGTTGCTTTGGGTACGAAGATAGATGATAGATAGATAGATAGATAGATAGATAGATAGATAGATAGATAGATAGATAGATAGATAGATAGATAGATGATAGACAGACAGAGAGAAAGACAGAGAGACAGACAGACAGGCAGGCAGGCAGACAGACACAGAGGCAGTTGCTGTGGGTACGAAGATAGATGATAAATAGATAGATAGATAGATAGATAGATAGATAGATAGATAGATAGATAGATGATAGATAGATAGATAGATAGATAGATAGATGATAGATAGATAGATAGATAGATAGATAGATAGATAGATAGATAGATAGATAGATAGATAGATAGATAGATGATAGACAGACAGAGAGACAGGCAGGCAGGCTGGCAGGCGGACACACACAGAGGCAGTTGCTTTGGGTACGAAGATAGATGATAGATAGATAGATAGATAGATAGATAGATAGATAGATAGATAGATAGATAGATAGATAGATGATAGACAGACATACAGACAGACAGACAGACAGGCAGATCCTGTGGTTTCGTAGATAGATAGATAGATAGACAGACAGATAGATAGAAAGATGTTAGATGATAGATGGATGGATTGAGATGATAGATAGATAGATAGATAGATAGATAGATAGATAGATAGATAGATAGATAGATAGATGATAGACAGACAGAGAGACAGAGAGAGAGATAGACATACAGACAGACAGACAGACAGACAGACAGGCAGATCCTGTGGTTTCATAGATAGATAGACAGACAGACAGACAGACAGATAGATAGATAGATGTTAGATGATAGATGGATTGATAGAGATGATAGATAGATAGATAGATAGATAGATAGATAGATAGATAGATGATAGACAGACAGAGAGACAGACAGAGAGACAGAGAGAGAGATAGACAGACAGACAGACAGACAGACAGACAGACAGACAGGCAGATCCTGTGGTTTCATAGATGGATAGACAGACAGACAGACAGACAGATAGATAGATAGATGTTAGATGATAGATGGATTGATAGAGATGATAGATAGATGATAGATAGATAGATAGATAGATAGATAGATAGATAGATAGATAGATAGATAGATGATAGACAGACAGAGAGACAGGCAGGCAGGCAGGCAGGCAGGCAGACAGACACAGAGGCAGTTGCTTAGGGTACGAAGATAGATGGTAGATAGATAGATGATAGACAGACAGAGAGACAGACAGAGAGATAGACAGACAGGCAGGCAGACAGACAGACACAGAGGCAGTTGCTGTGGGTACGAAGACAGATGATAGATAGATAGATAGATAGATAGATAGATAAATAGATAGATAGATAGATAGATAGATAGATAGATAGATAGATAGATAGATAGATAGATAGATAGATGATAGACAGATAGAGAGACAGACAGAGAGATAGACAGACAGACAGGCAGGCAGACAGACACAGAGGCAATTGCTGTGGGTACGAAGATAGATCGATAGTTCGATAGATCGATAGATCGATAGATCGATAGATCGATAGATCGATAGATCGATAGATCGATAGATCGATAGATAGATAGATAGATAGATAGATAGATAGATAGACAGATACATGATAGACAGACAGAGAGACAGAGAGAGAGATAGACATACATACAGACAGACAGGCAGATCCTGTGGTTTCATAGATAGATAGACAGACAGACAGACAGACAGATAGATAGATAGATGTTAGATGATAGATGGATTGATAGAGATGATAGATAGATAGATAGATAGATAGATAGATAGATAGATAGATAGATAGATAGATAGATCATAGATGATAGACAGACAGAGAGACAGGCAGGCAGGCAGGCAGGCAGGCAGACAGACACAGAGGCAGTTGCTGTGGGTACGAAGATAGATGATAGATAGATAGATAGATAGATAGATAGATAGATAGATAGATAGATGATAGACAGACAGAGAGACAGACAGAGAGATAGACAGACAGACAGGCAGTCAGACAGACACAGAGGCAATTGCTGTGGGTACGAAGATAGATAGATAGATGATAGATAGATAGATAGATAGATAGATAGATAGATAGATAGATAGATAGATAGATAGATGATAGACAGACAGAGAGACAGAGAGAGAGATAGACATACAGACAGACAGACAGACAGACAGGCAGATCCTGTGGTTTCATAGATAGATAGACAGACAGACAGACAGACAGACAGACAGATAGATAGATGTTAGATGATAGATGGATTGATAGAGATGATAGATAGATAGATAGATAGATAGATAGATAGATAGATAGATAGATAGATAGATAGATAGATGATAGACAGACAGAGAGACAGGCAGGCAGGCAGGCAGGCAGGCAGACAGACAGACACAGAGGCAGTTGCTGTGGGTACGAACATAGTAGATCGATAGATAGATAGATAGATAGATAGATAGATAGATAGATAGATAGATAGATAGATAGATAGATGATAGACAGAC
>JAXLNS010000038.1:2347500-2350000 GCA_037215915.1 Pantherophis vulpinus
AGATAGATGATAGACAGACAGAGAGACAGGTAGGCAGGCAGGCAGGCAGGCAGACAGACACAGAGGCAGTTGCTGTGGGTACGAAGATAGATGATAGATAGATAGATAGATAGATAGATAGATAGATAGATAGATAGATAGATAGATAGATAGATAGATAGATGATACATAGATAGATAGATAGATAGATAGATAGATAGATAGATAGATGATAGACAGACAGAGAGACAGAGAGAGAGATAGACATACAGACAGACAGACAGACAGACAGGCAGATCCTGTTGTTTCATAGATAGATAGACAGACAGACAGACAGACTGATAGATAGATAGATGTTAGATGATAGATGGATTGATAGAGATGATAGATGATAGATAGATAGATAGATAGATAGATAGATAGATAGATAGATAGATAGATAGATAGATAGATAGATGATAGACAGACATACAGACAGACATACAGGCAGACATACAGGCAGGCAGATCCTGTGGTTTCGTAGATATATAGATAGATAGACAGACAGATAGATAGAAAGATGTTAGATGATAGATGGATGGATTGAGATGATAGATAGATAGATAGATAGATAGATAGATAGATAGATAGATAGATAGATAGATAGATAGATGATAGACAGACAGAGAGACAGAGAGAGAGATAGACATACAGACAGACAGACAGACAGACAGACAGGCAGATCCTGTGGTTTCATAGATAGATAGACAGACAGACAGACAGACAGATAGATATATAGATGTTAGATGATAGATGGATTGATAGAGATGATAGATAGATAGATAGATAGATAGATAGATAGATAGATAGATAGATAGATGATAGACAGACAGAGAGACAGACAGAGAGATAGACAGACAGACAGACACAGAGGCAATTGCTGTGGGTACGAAGATAGATAGATAGATAGATAGATAGATAGATAGATAGATAGATAGATAGATAGATAGATAGATAGATAGATGATAGATAGATAGATAGATAGATAGATAGATAGATAGATAGATAGATAGATAGATAGATAGATGATAGACAGACAGAGAGACAGACAGACAGGCAGGCAGGCAGCCAGACACAGAAGCAGTTGCTGTGGGTACGAAGATAGATGATAGATAGATAGATAGATAGATAGATAGATAGATAGATAGATAGATAGATAGATAGATAGATAGATAGATGATAGACAGACATACAGACAGACATACAGACAGGCAGATCCTGTGGTTTCATAGATAGATAGATAGTTAGACAGACAGACAGACAGACAGATAGATAGATAGATAGATAGATAGATAGATAGATAGATAGATAGATAGATAGATGTTAGATGATAGATGGATTGATAGAGATGATAGATAGATAGATAGATAGATAGATAGATAGATAGATAGATAGATAGATGATAGATAGATAGATAGATAGATAGATAGATGATAGATAGATAGATAGATAGATAGATAGATAGATAGATGATAGACAGAAAGAGAGACAGGCAGGCAGGCAGGCAGGCAGGCAGGCATGCAGACAGACACAGAGGCAGTTACTGTGGGTACGAAGATAGATGATAGATAGATAGATAGATAGATGATAGACAGACAGAGAGACAGGCAGGCAGACAGGCAGGCAGACAGACACAGAGGCAGTTGCTGTGGGTACGAAGATAGATGATAGATAGATAGATAGATAGATAGATAGATAGATAGATAGATAGATAGATAGATAGATAGATAGATAGATAGATAGATAGATAGATAGATGATAGACAGACAGAGAGACAGACAAAGATACAAACAGACAGGAAGGCAGGCAGACAGACAGACACAGAGGCAGTTGCTGTGGGTACGAAGATAGATGATAGATAGATAGATAATAGATAGATAGATAGATAGATAGATAGATAGATAGATAGATAGATAGATGATAGACAGACAGAGAGACAGACAAAGAGACATACAGACAGGCAGGCAGGCAGACAGAAACAGAGGCAGTTGCTGTGGGTACGAAGATAGATGATAGATAGATAGATAGATAGATAGATAGATAGATAGATAGATAGATAGATAGATAGATAGATAGATGATAGACAGACATACAGACAGACATACAGACAGGCAGATCCTGTGGTGTCATAGATAGATAGATAGTTAGACAGACAGACAGACAGATAGATAGATAGATAGATAGATAGATAGATAGATGTTAGATGATAGATGGATTGATAGAGATGATAGATAGATAGATAGATAGATAGATAGATAGATAGATAGATAGATGATAGATAGATAGATAGATAGATAGATAGATAGATAGATAGATAGATAGATGATAGATAGATAGATAGATAGATAGATAGATAGATAGATAGATAGATAGATAGATAGATAGATAGATGATAGACAGAAAGAGAGACAGGCAGGCAGGCAGGCAGGCAGGCATGCAGACAGACACAGAGGCAGTTGCTGTGGGTACGAAGATAGATGAT
>JAXLNS010000038.1:2355000-2360000 GCA_037215915.1 Pantherophis vulpinus
CAGACTGATAGATAGATAGATGTTAGATGATAGATGGATTGATAGAGATGATAGATGATAGATAGATAGATAGATAGATAGATAGATAGATAGATAGATAGATAGATAGATAGATAGATAGATAGATAGATAGATGATAGACAGACAGAGAGACAGGCAGGCAGGCTGGCAGGCAGACACACACAGAGGCAGTTGCTTTGGGTACGAAGATAGATGATAGATAGATAGATAGATAGATAGATAGATAGATAGATAGATAGATAGATAGATAGATAGATAGATGATAGACAGACAGAGAGAAAGACAGAGAGACAGACAGACAGGCAGGCAGGCAGACAGACACAGAGGCAGTTGCTGTGGGTACGAAGATAGATGATAAATAGATAGATAGATAGATAGATAGATAGATAGATAGATAGATAGATAGATAGATAGATAGATGATAGATAGATAGATAGATAGATAGATAGATAGATGATAGATAGATAGATAGATAGATAGATAGATAGATAGATAGATAGATAGATAGATAGATAGATGATAGACAGACAGAGAGACAGGCAGGCAGGCTGGCAGGCGGACACACACAGAGGCAGTTGCTTTGGGTACGAAGATAGATGATAGATAGATAGATAGATAGATAGATAGATAGATAGATAGATAGATAGATAGATAGATGATAGACAGACATACAGACAGACAGACAGACAGGCAGATCCTGTGGTTTCGTAGATAGATAGATAGATAGACAGACAGACAGACAGACAGACAGATAGATAGATAGATGTTAGATGATAGATGGATTGATAGAGATGATAGATAGATAGATAGATAGATAGATGATAGACAGACAGAGAGACAGGTAGGCAGGCAGGCAGGCAGGCAGACAGACACAGAGGCAGTTGCTGTGGGTACGAAGATAGATGATAGATAGATAGATAGATAGATAGATAGATAGATAGATAGATAGATAGATAGATAGATAGATGATAGAGAGACAGAGAGACAGACAGAGAGACATACAGACAGGCAGGAAGGCAGACAGACACAGAGGCAGTTGCTGTGGCTACGAAGATAGATGATAGATAGATAGATAGATAGATAGATAGATAGATAGATAGATAGATAGATAGATAGATAGATAGATGGATGATAGACAGACAGAGAGACAGAGAGAGAGATAGACATACAGACAGACAGACAGACAGACAGACAGGCAGATCCTGTGGTTTCATAGATAGATAGACAGACAGACAGACAGACAGATAGATAGATAGATGTTAGATGATAGATGGATTGATAGAGATGATAGATAGATAGATAGATAGATAGATAGATAGATAGATAGATAGATAGATAGATAGATGATAGACAGACAGAGAGACAGACAGAGAGATAGACAGACAGACAGACACAGAGGCAATTGCTGTGGGTACGAAGATAGATAGATAGATAGATAGATAGATAGATAGATAGATAGATAGATAGATAGATAGATAGATGATAGATAGATAGATAGATAGATAGATAGATAGATAGATAGATAGATAGATAGATAGATAGATGATAGACAGACAGAGAGACAGACAGAGAGACATACAGACAGTCAGGCAGGCAGACAGACACAGAGGCAGTTGCTGTGGGTACGAAGATAGATGATAGATAGATAGATAGATAGATAGATAGATAGATAGATAGATAGATAGATAGATAGATAGATAGATGATAGAGAGACAGAGAGACAGACAGAGAGACATACAGACAGGCAGGAAGGCAGACAGACACAGAGGCAGTTGCTGTGGCTACGAAGATAGATGATAGATAGATAGATAGATAGATAGATAGATAGATAGATAGATAGATAGATAGATAGATAGATAGATAGATAGATAGATGATAGACAGACAGAGAGACAGAGAGAGAGATCGACATACAGACAGACAGGCAGATCATGTGGTTTCATAGATAGATAGACAGACAAACAGACAGACTGATAGATAGATAGATGTTAGATGATAGATGGATTGATAGAGATGATAGATGATAGATAGATAGATAGATAGATAGATAGATAGATAGATAGATAGATAGATAGATAGATGATAGACAGACAGAGAGACAGGCAGGCAGGCTGGCAGGCAGACACACACAGAGGCAGTTGCTTTGGGTACGAAGATAGATGATAGATAGATAGATAGATAGATAGATAGATAGATAGATAGATAGATAGATAGATAGATAGATAGATAGATGATAGACAGACAGAGAGAAAGACAGAGAGACAGACAGACAGGCAGGCAGGCAGACAGACACAGAGGCAGTTGCTGTGGGTACGAAGATAGATGATAAATAGATAGATAGATAGATAGATAGATAGATAGATAGATAGATAGATAGATAGATGATAGATAGATAGATAGATAGATAGATAGATGATAGATAGATAGATAGATAGATAGATAGATAGATAGATAGATAGATAGATGATAGACAGACAGAGAGACAGGCAGGCAGGCTGGCAGGCGGACACACACAGAGGCAGTTGCTTTGGGTACGAAGATAGATGATAGATAGATAGATAGATAGATAGATAGATAGATAGATAGATAGATAGATAGATAGATAGATAGATGATAGACAGACATACAGACAGACAGACAGACAGGCAGATCCTGTGGTTTCGTAGATAGATAGATAGATAGACAGACAGACAGACAGACAGACAGATAGATAGATAGATGTTAGATGATAGATGGATTGATAGAGATGATAGATAGATAGATAGATAGATAGATGATAGACAGACAGAGAGACAGGTAGGCAGGCAGGCAGGCAGGCAGACAGACACAGAGGCAGTTGCTGTGGGTACGAAGATAGATGATAGATAGATAGATAGATAGATAGATAGATAGATAGATAGATAGATAGATAGATAGATAGATGATAGACAGACAGAGAGACAGGTAGGCAGGCAGGCAGGCAGGCAGACAGACACAGAGGCAGTTGCTGTGGGTACGAAGATAGATGATAGATAGATAGATAGATAGATAGATAGATAGATAGATAGATAGATAGATAGATAGATAGATGATACATAGATAGATAGATAGATAGATAGATAGATAGATAGATAGATAGATAGATGATAGACAGACAGAGAGACAGAGAGAGAGATAGACATACAGACAGACAGACAGACAGACAGGCAGATCCTGTTGTTTCATAGATAGATAGACAGACAGACAGACAGACTGATAGATAGATAGATGTTAGATGATAGATGGATTGATAGAGATGATAGATGATAGATAGATAGATAGATAGATAGATAGATAGATAGATAGATAGATAGATAGATAGATGATAGACAGACATACAGACAGACATACAGGCAGACATACAGGCAGGCAGATCCTGTGGTTTCGTAGATATATAGATAGATAGACAGACAGATAGATAGAAAGATGTTAGATGATAGATGGATGGATTGAGATGATAGATAGATAGATAGATAGATAGATAGATAGATAGATGATAGACAGACAGAGAGACAGAGAGAGAGATAGACATACAGACAGACAGACAGACAGACAGACAGGCAGATCCTGTGGTTTCATAGATAGATAGACAGACAGACAGACAGACAGATAGATAGATAGATGTTAGATGATAGATGGATTGATAGAGATGATAGATAGATAGATAGATAGATAGATAGATAGATAGATAGATGATAGACAGACAGAGAGACAGACAGAGAGATAGACAGACAGACAGACACAGAGGCAATTGCTGTGGGTACGAAGATAGATAGATAGATAGATAGATAGATAGATAGATAGATAGATAGATAGATAGATAGATGATAGATAGATAGATAGATAGATAGATAGATAGATAGATAGATAGATAGATAGATAGATGATAGACAGACAGAGAGACAGACAGACAGGCAGGCAGGCAGCCAGACACAGAAGCAGTTGCTGTGGGTACGAAGATAGATGATAGATAGATAGATAGATAGATAGATAGATAGATAGATAGATAGATAGATAGATAGATAGATAGATAGATAGATAGATAGATGATAGACAGACATACAGACAGACATACAGACAGGCAGATCCTGTGGTTTCATAGATAGATAGATAGTTAGACAGACAGACAGACAGATAGATAGATAGATAGATAGATAGATAGATAGATAGATGTTAGATGATAGATGGATTGATAGAGATGATAGATAGATAGATAGATAGATAGATAGATAGATAGATAGATAGATAGATGATAGATAGATAGATAGATAGATAGATAGATGATAGATAGATAGATAGATAGATAGATAGATAGATAGATAGATAGATAGATAGATAGATAGATAGATAGATAGATGATAGACAGAAAGAGAGACAGGCAGGCAGGCAGGCAGGCAGGCAGGCATGCAGACAGACACAGAGGCAGTTACTGTGGGTACGAAGATAGATGATAGATAGATAGATAGATAGATGATAGACAGACAGAGAGACAGGCAGGCAGACAGGCAGGCAGACAGACACAGAGGCAGTTGCTGTGGGTACGAAGATAGATGATAGATAGATAGATAGATAGATAGATAGATAGATAGATAGATAGATAGATAGATAGATAGATAGATAGATAGATAGATGATAGACAGACAGAGAGACAGAGAGAGAGATAGACATACAGACAGACAGACAGACAGACAGGCAGATCCTGTTGTTTCATAGATAGATAGACAGACAGACAGACAGACTGATAGATAGATAGATGTTAGATGATAGATGGATTGATAGAGATGATAGATGATAGATAGATAGATAGATAGATAGATAGATAGATAGATAGATAGATAGATAGATAGATAGATAGATAGATGATAGACAGACATACAGACAGACATACAGGCAGACATACAGGCAGGCAGATCCTGTGGTTTCGTAGATATATAGATAGATAGACAGACAGATAGATAGAAA
>JAXLNS010000038.1:2365000-2390000 GCA_037215915.1 Pantherophis vulpinus
ATAGATAGATAGATAGATAGATAGATAGATAGATAGATAGATAGATGATAGACAGACAGAGAGACAGACAAAGAAACAGACAGGCAGGCAGGCAGACAGACAGACACAGAGGCAGTTGCTGTGGGTACGAAGATTGATGATAGATAGATAGATAATAGATAGATAGATAGATAGATAGATAGATGATAGATAGATAGATGATAGATGATAGATAGATAGATAGATAGATAGATAGATAGATAGATAGATAGATAGATAGATAGATAGATGATAGACAGACAGAGAGACAGAGAGAGAGATAGCCATACAGACAGACAGACAGACAGACAGACAGGCAGATCCTGTGGTTTCATAGATAGACAGACAGACAGACAGACAGACAGACAGACAGACAGACAGACAGATAGATTGATAGATGTTAGATGATAGATGGATTGATAGAGATGATAGATAGATAGATAGATAGATAGATAGATAGATAGATAGATAGATAGATAGATAGATGATAGATAGATGATAGGCAGACAGAGAGACAGGCAGGCAGGCAGGCAGGCAGGCAGGCAGACAGACACAGAGGCAGTTGCTGTGGGTGCGAAGATAGATGATAGATAGATAGATAGATAGATAGATAGATAGATAGATAGATAGATAGATAGATAGATAGATAGATGATAGACAGACAGAGAGACAGACAAAGAAACATACAGACAGGCAGGCAGGCAGGCAGACACAGAGGCAGTTGCTGTGGGTACGAAGATAGATGATAGATAGATAGATAGATAGATAGATAGATAGATAGATAGATAGATAGATAGATAGATAGATAGATGATAGACAGAAAGAGAGACAGGCAGGAAGGCAGGCAGGCAGGCAGGCAGGCAGGCAGACAGACACAGAGGCAGTTGCTGTGGGTACGAAGATAGATGATAAATAGATAGATAGATAGATAGATAGATAGATAGATAGATAGATAGATAGATAGATAGATAGATAGATAGATAGATGGTAGACAGACATACAGACAGACAGACAGACAGGGTGCCAGATCCTGTAGTTTCGTAGATAGATAGATAGATAGACAGACAGACAGACAGACAGACAGACAGACAGACAGACAGACAGATAGATAGATAGATGTTAGATGATAGATGGATTGATGGAGATGATAGATAGATAGATAGATAGATGATAGACAGACAGAGAGACAGACAAAGAAACAGACAGGCAGGCAGGCAGACAGACAGACACAGAGGCAGTTGCTGTGGGTACGAAGATTGATGATAGATAGATAGATAATAGATAGATAGATAGATAGATAGATAGATGATAGATAGATAGATGATAGATGATAGATAGATAGATAGATAGATAGATAGATAGATAGATAGATAGATAGATAGATAGATGATAGACAGACAGAGAGACAGAGAGAGAGATAGCCATACAGACAGACAGACAGACAGACAGACAGGCAGATCCTGTGGTTTCATA
The DNA here is from genome assembly GCA_037215915.1 of Pantherophis vulpinus. Classification (NCBI taxonomy): domain Eukaryota; kingdom Metazoa; phylum Chordata; class Lepidosauria; order Squamata; family Colubridae; genus Pantherophis; species Pantherophis vulpinus. The sequence continues at coordinate 2,366,492 of JAXLNS010000038.1, forward strand.
GATAGACAGACAGACAGACAGACAGACAGACAGACAGACAGACAGACAGACAGACAGACAGATTGATAGATGTTAGATGATAGATGGATTGATAGAGATGATAGATAGATAGATAGATAGATAGATAGATAGATAGATAGATAGATAGATAGATGATAGATAGATGATAGGCAGACAGAGAGACAGGCAGGCAGGCAGGCAGGCAGGCAGACAGACACAGAGGCAGTTGCTGTGGGTGCGAAGATAGATGATAGATAGATAGATAGATAGATAGATAGATAGATAGATAGATAGATAGATAGATAGATAGATAGATAGATAGATAGATAGATAGATGATAGACAGACAGAGAGACAGACTACGAAACATACAGACAGGCAGGCAGGCAGGCAGACACAGAGGCAGTTGCTGTGGGTACGAAGATAGATGATAGATAGATAGATAGATAGATAGATAGATAGATAGATAGATAGATAGATAGATAGATAGATAGATAGATAGATAGATAGATAGATAGATAGATGATAGACAGAAAGAGAGACAGGCAGGAAGGCAGGCAGGCAGGCAGGCAGGCAGGCAGACAGACACAGAGGCAGTTGCTGTGGGTACGAAGATAGATGATAAATAGATAGATAGATAGATAGATAGATAGATAGATAGATAGATAGATAGATAGATAGATAGATGGTAGACAGACATACAGACAGACAGACAGACAGGGTGCCAGATCCTGTAGTTTCGTAGATAGATAGATAGATAGACAGACAGACAGACAGACAGACAGACAGACAGACAGATAGATAGATAGATGTTAGATGATAGATGGATTGATGGAGATGATAGATAGATAGATAGATAGATAGATAGATAGATAGATAGATAGATAGATAGATGATAGACAGACCGAGAGACAGACAGACAGGCAGGCAGGCAGACAGACACAGAGGCAGTTGCTGTGGGTACGAAGATAGATGATAGATAGATAGATAGATAGATAGATAGATAGATAGATAGATAGATAGATAGATAGATAGATAGACAGACAGAGAGACAGGCAGGCAGGCAGGCAGGCAGACACAGAGGCAGTTGCTGTGGGTACGAAGATAGATGATAGATGATAGATAGATAGATAGATAGATAGATAGATAGATAGATAGATAGATAGATAGATAGATAGATGTTAGATGATAGATGGATTGATAGAGATGATAGATAGATAGATTGATAGATAGATGATAGACAGACATACAGACAGACATACAGACAGACATACAGGCAGGCAGATCCTGTGGTTTCGTAGATATATAGATAGATAGACAGACAGACAGATAGATAGATATTAGATGATAGATGGATTGATTGAGATGATAGATAGATAGATAGATAGATAGATAGATAGATAGATAGATGATAGACAGACAGAGAGACAGGCAGGCAGGCAGGCAGGCAGACAGACAGACACAGAGGCAGTTGCTGTGGGTACGAAGACAGATGATAGATAGATAGATAGATAGATAGATAAATAGATAGATAGATAGATAGATAGATAGATAGATAGATAGATAGATAGATAGATAGATAGATAGATAGATAGATAGATAGATGATAGACAGACAGAGAGAAAGACAGAGAGAGACAGACAGGCAGGCAGGCAGACAGACACAGAGGCAGTTGCTGTGGGTACGAATATAGATGATAGATAGATAGATAGATAGATAGATAGATAGATAGATAGATAGATAGATAGATAGATAGATAGATGATACACAGATAGATAGATAGATGATAGACAGACATACAGACAGACATACAGACAGACATACAGGCAGGCAGATTCTGTGGTTTCGTAGATATATAGATAGATAGACAGACAGATAGATAGATAGATGTTAGATGATAGATGGATTGATTGAGATGATAAATAGATAGATAGATAGATAGATAGATAGATAGATAGATAGATAGATAGATGATAGACAGAAAGAGAGACAGGCAGGCAGGCAGGCAGGCAGGCAGGCAGACAGACACAGAGGCAGTTGCTGTGGGTACGAAGATAGATGATAGATAGATAGATAGATAGATAGATAGATAGATAGATAGATAGATAGATAGATAGATAGATAGATGATAGACAGACATACAGACAGACAGACGGACAGGCAGGCAGACAGACACAGAGGCAGTTGCTGTGGGTACGAAGATAGATGATAGATAGATAGATAGATAGATAGATAGATAGATAGATAGATAGATGATAGACAGACAGAGAGACAGAAAAAGAGACATACAGACAGGCAGGCAGGCAGACAGACACAGAGGCAGTTGCTGTGGGTATGAAAATAGATGATAGATAGATAGATAGATAGATAGATAGATAGATAGATAGATAGATAGATAGATAGATAGATAGATAGATAGATGATAGACAGACAGAGAGGCAGGCAGGCAGGCTGGCAGGCGGACACACACAGAGGCAGTTGCTTTGGGTACGAAGATAGATGATAGATAGATAGATAGATAGATAGATAGATAGATAGATAGATAGATAGATAGATAGATAGATAGATAGATAGATAGATGATAGACAGACATACAGACAGACAGACAGACAGGCAGGCAGATCCTGTGGTTTTGTAGATAGATAGATAGATAGACAGACAGACAGACAGACAGACAGATAGATAGATGTTAGATGATAGATGGATTGATAGAGATGATAGATAGATAGATAGATAGATAGATAGATAGATAGATAGATAGATAGATAGATAGATAGATAGATAGATAGATGATAGACAGACAGAGAGACAGACAGACAGGCAGGCAGGCAGATAGCCACACAGGCAATTGCTGTGGGTACGAAGATAGATGACAGATAGATAGATAGATAGATAGATAGATAGATAGATAGATAGATAGATAGATAGATAGATAGATAGATAGATAGATAGATAGATAGATAGATGATAGACAGACAGAGAGACAGACAGACAGGCAGGCAGGCAGACAGACACAGAGGCAGTTGCTGTGGGTACGAAGATAGATGATAGATAGATAGATAGATAGATAGATAGATAGATAGATAGATAGATAGATAGATAGATAGATAGATAGATAAATGTTTGGATGTCTGGATGTCTGGATAGATAGATAGATAGATAGATAGATAGATAGATAGATAGATAGATAGATAGATAGATAGATAGATAGATAGATAGATAGATAGATAGATAGATAGATAGATAGATAGATAGATGTCTGGATGTCTGGATAGATAGATAGATAGATAGATAGATAGATAGATAGATAGATAGATAGATAGATAGATAGATAGATGATAGATAGATAGATAGATAGATAGATAGATAGATAGATAGATAGATAGATAGATAGATAGACAGACAGACAGACAGACAGACAGATAGATAGATAAATGTCTGGATGTCTGGATAGATAGATAGATAGATAGATAGATAGATAGATAGATAGATAGATAGATAGATAGATAGATAGATAGATAGATAGATAGATAGATAGATAGATAGATAGATGATAGACAGACATACAGACAGACAGACAGACAGGCAGGCAGATCCTGTGGTTTTGTAGATAGATAGATAGATAGACAGACAGACAGACAGACAGACAGATAGATAGATGTTAGATGATAGATGGATTGATAGAGATGATTGATAGATAGATAGATAGATAGATAGATAGATAGATAGATAGATAGATAGATAGATGATAGACAGACAGAGAGACAGACAGACAGGCAGGCAGGCAGATAGCCACACAGGCAATTGCTGTGGGTACGAAGATAGATGACAGATAGATAGATAGATAGATAGATAGATAGATAGATAGATAGATAGATAGATAGATAGATAGATAGATAGATAGATAGATAGATAGATAGATAGATGTCTGGATGTCTGGATAGATAGATAGATAGATAGATAGATAGATAGATAGATAGATAGATAGATAGATAGATAGATAGATAGATAGATAGATAGATAGATAGATAGATAGATAGATAGATAGATAGATAGATAGATAGATAGACAGACAGACAGACAGACAGACAGACAGACAGATAGATAGATAAATGTCTGGATGTCTGGATAGATAGATAGATAGATAGATAGATAGATAGATAGATAGATAGATAGATAGATAGATAGATAGATAGATAGATAGATAGATAGATGATAGACAGACATACAGACAGACAGACAGACAGGCAGGCAGATCCTGTGGTTTTGTAGATAGATAGATAGATAGACAGACAGACAGACAGACAGACAGATAGATAGATGTTAGATGATAGATGGATTGATAGAGATGATAGATAGATAGATAGATAGATAGATAGATAGATAGATAGATAGATAGATAGATAGATAGATAGATAGATAGATGATAGACAGACAGAGAGACAGACAGAAAGGCAGGCAGGCAGATAGCCACACAGGCAATTGCTGTGGGTACGAAGATAGATGACAGATAGATAGATAGATAGATAGATAGATAGATAGATAGATAGATAGATAGATAGATAGATAGATAGATAGACAGACAGAGAGACAGAAAAAGAGACATACAGACAGGCAGGCAGGCAGACAGACACAGAGGCAGTTGCTGTGGGTATGAAAATAGATGATAGATAGATAGATAGATAGATAGATAGATAGATAGATAGATAGATAGATAGATAGATGATAGACAGACAGAGAGGCAGGCAGGCAGGCTGGCAGGCGGACACACACAGAGGCAGTTGCTTTGGGTACGAAGATAGATGATAGATAGATAGATAGATAGATAGATAGATAGATAGATAGATAGATAGATAGATAGATAGATAGATAGATGATAGACAGACATACAGACAGAGAGACAGACAGGCAGGCAGATCCTGTGGTTTTGTAGATAGATAGATAGATAGACAGACAGACAGACAGACAGACAGATAGATAGATGTTAGATGATAGATGGATTGATAGAGATGATAGATAGATAGATAGATAGATAGATAGATAGATAGATAGATAGATAGATAGATGATAGACAGACAGAGAGACAGACAGACAGGCAGGCAGGCAGATAGCCACACAGGCAATTGCTGTGGGTACGAAGATAGATGACAGATAGATAGATAGATAGATAGATAGATAGATAGATAGATAGATAGATAGATAGATAGATAGATAGATAGATAGATAGATAGATAGATAGATGATAGACAGACAGAGAGACAGACAGGCAGGCAGGCAGGCAGACAGACACAGAGGCAGTTGCTGTGGGTACGAAGATAGATGATAGATAGATAGATAGATAGATAGATAGATAGATAGATAGATAGATAGATAGATAGATAGATAGATAGATAGATAGATAGATAAATGTCTGGATGTCTGGATGTCTGGATAGATAGATAGATAGATAGATAGATAGATAGATAGATAGATAGATAGATAGATAGATAGATAGATAGATAGATAGATAGATAGATAGATAGATAGATAGATAGACAGACAGACAGACAGACAGATAGATAGATAAATGTCTGGATGTCTGGATAGATAGATAGATAGATAGATAGATAGATAGATAGATAGATAGATAGATAGATGATAGATAGATAGATAGATAGATAGATAGATAGATAGATAGATAGATAGATAGATAGATAGATAGATAGATAGATAGATAAATGTCTGGATGTCTGGATTTATAGATAGATAGATAGATAGATAGATAGATAGATAGATAGATAGATAGATAGATAGATAGATAGATAGATAGATAGATAGATAGATAAATGTCTGGATGTCTGGATTTATAGATAGATAGATAGATAGATAGATAGATAGATAGATAGATAGATAGATAGATAGATAGATAGATAGATAGATAGACAGACAGACAGACAGACAGACAGACAGATAGATAAATGTCTGGATGTCTGGATAGATAGATAGATAGATAGATAGATAGATAGATAGATAGATAGATAGATAGATAGATAGATAGATAGATAGATAGATAGATGATAGACAGACAGAGAGACAGGCAGGCAGGCTGGCAGGCGGACACACACAGAGGCAGTTGCTTTGGGTACGAAGATAGATGATAGATAGATAGATAGATAGATAGATAGATAGATAGATAGATAGATAGATAGATGATAGACAGACAGAGAGACAGGCAGGCAGACAGGCAGGCAGACAGACACAGAGGCAGTTGCTGTGGGTACGAAGATAGATGATAGATAGATAGATAGATAGATAGATAGATAGATAGATAGATAGATAGATAGATAGATAGATAGATAGATAGATAGATAGATAGATAGATGATAGACAGACAGAGAGACAGACAAAGAAACAGACAGGCAGGCAGGCAGACAGACAGACACAGAGGCAGTTGCTGTGGGTACGAAGATTGATGATAGATAGATAGATAATAGATAGATAGATAGATAGATAGATAGATGATAGATAGATAGATAGATAGATAGATAGATAGATAGATAGATAGATGATAGATGATAGATAGATAGATAGATAGATAGATAGATAGATAGATAGATAGATAGATAGATAGATGATAGACAGACAGAGAGACAGAGAGAGAGATAGCCATACAGACAGACAGACAGACAGACAGACAGGCAGATCCTGTGGTTTCATAGATAGACAGACAGACAGACAGACAGACAGACAGACAGACAGACAGACAGATAGATTGATAGATGTTAGATGATAGATGGATTGATAGAGATGATAGATAGATAGATAGATAGATAGATAGATAGATAGATAGATAGATAGATAGATAGATGATAGATAGATGATAGGCAGACAGAGAGACAGGCAGGCAGGCAGGCAGGCAGGCAGGCAGACAGACACAGAGGCAGTTGCTGTGGGTGCGAAGATAGATGATAGATAGATAGATAGATAGATAGATAGATAGATAGATAGATAGATAGATAGATAGATAGATGATAGACAGACAGAGAGACAGACAAAGAAACATACAGACAGGCAGGCAGGCAGACACAGAGGCAGTTGCTGTGGGTACGAAGATAGATGATAGATAGATAGATAGATAGATAGATAGATAGATAGATAGATAGATAGATAGATAGATAGATAGATAGATAGATAGATAGATAGATGATAGACAGAAAGAGAGACAGGCAGGCAGGCAGGCAGGCAGGCAGGCAGGCAGACAGACACAGAGGCAGTTGCTGTGGGTACGAAGATAGATGATAAATAGATAGATAGATAGATAGATAGATAGATAGATAGATAGATAGATAGATAGATAGATAGATGGTAGACAGACATACAGACAGACAGACAGACAGGGTGCCAGATCCTGTAGTTTCGTAGATAGATAGATAGATAGACAGACAGACAGACAGACAGACAGACAGACAGACAGACAGACAGATAGATAGATAGATGTTAGATGATAGATGGATTGATGGAGATGATAGATAGATAGATAGATAGATAGATAGATAGATAGATAGATAGATAGATAGATAGATAGATAGATAGATAGATGATAGACAGACCGAGAGACAGACAGACAGGCAGGCAGGCAGACAGACACAGAGGCAGTTGCTGTGGGTACGAAGATAGATGATAGATAGATAGATAGATAGATAGATAGATAGATAGATAGATAGATAGATAGATAGACAGACAGAGAGACAGGCAGGCAGGCAGGCAGGCAGACACAGAGGCAGTTGCTGTGGGTACGAAGATAGATGATAGATGATAGATAGATAGATAGATAGATAGATAGATAGATAGATAGATAGATAGATAGATAGATGTTAGATGATAGATGGATTGATAGAGATGATAGATAGATAGATTGATAGATAGATGATAGACAGACATACAGACAGACATACAGACAGACATACAGGCAGGCAGATCCTGTGGTTTCGTAGATATATAGATAGATAGACAGACAGATAGATAGATAGATATTAGATGATAGATGGATTGATTGAGATGATAGATAGATAGATAGATAGATAGATAGATAGATAGATAGATAGATAGATAGATAGATAGATGATAGACAGACAGAGAGACAGGCAGGCAGGCAGGCAGGCAGGCAGACAGACACAGAGGCAGTTGCTGTGGGTACAAAGATAGATGATAGATAGATAGATAGATAGATAGATAGATAGATAGATAGATAGATAGATAGATAGATAGATAGATAGATAGATAGATAGATGATAGACAGACAGAGAGAAAGACAGAGAGAGACAGACAGGCAGGCAGGCAGACAGACACAGAGGCAGTTGCTGTGGGTACGAATATAGATGATAGATAGATAGATAGATAGATAGATAGATAGATAGATAGATAGATAGATAGATAGATAGATAGATAGATGATACACAGATAGATAGATAGATGATAGACAGACATACAGACAGACATACAGACAGACATACAGGCAGGGAGATTCTGTGGTTTCGTAGATATATAGATAGATAGACAGACAGATAGATAGATAGATGTTAGATGATAGATGGATTGATTGAGATGATAAATAGATAGATAGATAGATAGATAGATAGATAGATAGATAGATAGATAGATAGATAGATAGATAGATAGATAGATGATAGACAGAAAGAGAGACAGGCAGGCAGGCAGGCAGGCAGGCAGGCAGACAGACACAGAGGCAGTTGCTGTGGGTACGAAGATAGATGATAGATAGATAGATAGATAGATAGATAGATAGATAGATAGATAGATAGATAGATAGATAGATGATAGACAGACATACAGACAGACAGACGGACAGGCAGGCAGACAGACACAGAGGCAGTTGCTGTGGGTACGAAGATAGATGATAGATAGATAGATAGATAGATAGATAGATAGATAGATAGATAGATAGATAGATAGATAGATAGATGATAGACAGACAGAGAGACAGAAAAAGAGACATACAGACAGGCAGGCAGGCAGACAGACACAGAGGCAGTTGCTGTGGGTATGAAAATAGATGATAGATAGATAGATAGATAGATAGATAGATAGATAGATAGATAGATAGATAGATAGATAGATGATAGACAGACAGAGAGGCAGGCAGGCAGGCTGGCAGGCGGACACACACAGAGGCAGTTGCTTTGGGTACGAAGATAGATGATAGATAGATAGATAGATAGATAGATAGATAGATAGATAGATAGATAGATAGATGATAGACAGACATACAGACAGACAGACAGACAGGCAGGCAGATCCTGTGGTTTTGTAGATAGATAGATAGATAGACAGACAGACAGACAGACAGACAGATAGATAGATGTTAGATGATAGATGGATTGATAGAGATGATAGATAGATAGATAGATAGATAGATAGATAGATAGATAGATAGATAGATAGATAGATGATAGACAGACAGAGAGACAGACAGACAGGCAGGCAGGCAGATAGCCACACAGGCAATTGCTGTGGGTACGAAGATAGATGACAGATAGATAGATAGATAGATAGATAGATAGATAGATAGATAGATAGATAGATAGATAGATAGATAGATAGATGATAGACAGACAGAGAGACAGACAGACAGGCAGGCAGGCAGACAGACACAGAGGCAGTTGCTGTGGGTACGAAGATAGATGATAGATAGATAGATAGATAGATAGATAGATAGATAGATAGATAGATAGATAGATAGATAGATAGATAGATAGATAGATAAATGTTTGGATGTCTGGATGTCTGGATAGATAGATAGATAGATAGATAGATAGATAGATAGATAGATAGATAGATAGATAGATAGATAGATAGATAGATAGATAGATAGATAGATAGATAGATAGATAGATAGATGTCTGGATGTCTGGATAGATAGATAGATAGATAGATAGATAGATAGATAGATAGATAGATAGATAGATAGATAGATAGATGATAGATAGATAGATAGATAGATAGATAGATAGATAGATAGATAGATAGATAGATAGACAGACAGACAGACAGACAGATAGATAGATAAATGTCTGGATGTCTGGATAGATAGATAGATAGATAGATAGATAGATAGATAGATAGATAGATAGATAGATAGATAGATAGATAGATAGATAGATAGATGATAGACAGACATACAGACAGACAGACAGACAGGCAGGCAGATCCTGTGGTTTTGTAGATAGATAGATAGATAGACAGACAGACAGACAGACAGACAGATAGATAGATGTTAGATGATAGATGGATTGATAGAGATGATTGATAGATAGATAGATAGATAGATAGATAGATAGATAGATAGATAGATAGATAGATAGATAGATAGATGATAGACAGACAGAGAGACAGACAGACAGGCAGGCAGGCAGATAGCCACACAGGCAATTGCTGTGGGTACGAAGATAGATGACAGATAGATAGATAGATAGATAGATAGATAGATAGATAGATAGATAGATAGATAGATAGATAGATAGATAGATAGATAGATAGATAGATGATAGACAGAGAGACAGACAGACAGGCAGGCAGGCAGACAGACACAGAGGCAGTTGCTGTGGGTACGAAGATAGATGATAGATAGATAGATAGATAGATAGATAGATAGATAGATAGATAGATAGATAGATAGATAGATAGATAGATAGATAGATAGATAAATGTTTGGATGTCTGGATGTCTGGATAGATAGATAGATAGATAGATAGATAGATAGATAGATAGATAGATAGATAGATAGATAGATAGATAGATAGATAGATAGATAGATAGATAGATAGATAGATAGATAGATAGATAGATAGATAGATGTCTGGATGTCTGGATAGATAGATAGATAGATAGATAGATAGATAGATAGATAGATAGATAGATAGATAGATAGATAGATAGATAGATAGATAGATAGATAGATAGATAGATAGATAGACAGACAGACAGACAGACAGACAGATAGATAGATAAATGTCTGGATGTCTGGATAGATAGATAGATAGATAGATAGATAGATAGATAGATAGATAGATAGATAGATAGATAGATGATAGACAGACATACAGACAGACAGACAGACAGGCAGGCAGATCCTGTGGTTTTGTAGATAGATAGATAGATAGACAGACAGACAGACAGATAGATAGATGTTAGATGATAGATGGATTGATAGAGATGATAGATAGATAGATAGATAGATAGATAGATAGATAGATAGATAGATAGATGATAGACAGACAGAGAGACAGACAGACAGGCAGGCAGGCAGATAGCCACACAGGCAATTGCTGTGGGTACGAAGATAGATGACAGATAGATAGATAGATAGATAGATAGATAGATAGATAGATAGATAGATAGATAGATAGATAGACAGACAGAGAGACAGAAAAAGAGACATACAGACAGGCAGGCAGGCAGACAGACACAGAGGCAGTTGCTGTGGGTATGAAAATAGATGATAGATAGATAGATAGATAGATAGATAGATAGATAGATAGATAGATAGATAGATAGATAGATAGATAGATAGATAGATGATAGACAGACAGAGAGGCAGGCAGGCAGGCTGGCAGGCGGACACACACAGAGGCAGTTGCTTTGGGTACGAAGATAGATGATAGATAGATAGATAGATAGATAGATAGATAGATAGATAGATAGATAGATAGATAGATAGATAGATAGATAGATAGATGATAGACAGACATACAGACAGAGAGACAGACAGGCAGGCAGATCCTGTGGTTTTGTAGATAGATAGATAGATAGACAGACAGACAGACAGACAGACAGATAGATAGATGTTAGATGATAGATGGATTGATAGAGATGATAGATAGATAGATAGATAGATAGATAGATAGATAGATAGATAGATAGATAGATGATAGACAGACAGAGAGACAGACAGACAGGCAGGCAGGCAGATAGCCACACAGGCAATTGCTGTGGGTACGAAGATAGATGACAGATAGATAGATAGATAGATAGATAGATAGATAGATAGATAGATAGATAGATAGATAGATAGATAGATAGATAGATAGATAGATGATAGACAGACAGAGAGACAGACAGGCAGGCAGGCAGGCAGACAGACACAGAGGCAGTTGCTGTGGGTACGAAGATAGATGATAGATAGATAGATAGATAGATAGATAGATAGATAGATAGATAGATAGATAGATAGATAGATAGATAGATAGATAGATAGATAGATAGATAGATAAATGTCTGGATGTCTGGATGTCTGGATAGATAGATAGATAGATAGATAGATAGATAGATAGATAGATAGATAGATAGATAGATAGATAGATAGATAGATAGATAGATAGATAGATAGATAGATAGACAGACAGACAGACAGACAGATAGATAGATAAATGTCTGGATGTCTGGATAGATAGATAGATAGATAGATAGATAGATAGATAGATAGATAGATAGATAGATAGATAGATAGATAGATAGATAGATAGATAAATGTCTGGATGTCTGGATTTATAGATAGATAGATAGATAGATAGATAGATAGATAGATAGATAGATAGATAGATAGATAGATAGATAGATAGATAGATAGATAGATAGATAGATAGATAGATAGATAGATAAATGTCTGGATGTCTGGATTTATAGATAGATGATAGATAGATAGATAGATAGATAGATAGATAGATAGATAGATAGATAGATAGATAGATAGATAGATAGACAGACAGACAGACAGACAGACAGACAGATAGATAAATGTCTGGATGTCTGGATAGATAGATAGATAGATAGATAGATAGATAGATAGATAGATAGATAGATAGATAGATAGATAGATAGATAGATAGATAGATAGATAGATAGATAGATAGATAAATGTCTGGATGTCTGGATTTATAGATAGATAGATAGATAGATAGATAGATAGATAGATAGATAGATAGATAGATAGATAGATAGATAGATAGATAGATAGATAGATAGATAGATAGATAGATAGATAGACAGACAGACAGATAGATAGATAGATAAATGTCTGGATGTCTGGATAGATAGATAGATAGATAGATAGATAGATAGATAGATAGATGATAGACAGACAGAGAGGCAGGCAGGCAGGCTGGCAGGCGGACACACACAGAGGCAGTTGCTTTGGGTACGAAGATAGATGATAGATAGATAGATAGATAGATAGATAGATAGATAGATAGATAGATAGATAGATAGATAGATAGATAGATGATAGACAGACATACAGACAGAGAGACAGACAGGCAGGCAGATCCTGTGGTTTTGTAGATAGATAGATAGATAGACAGACAGACAGACAGACAGACAGATAGATAGATGTTAGATGATAGATGGATTGATAGAGATGATAGATAGATAGATAGATAGATAGATAGATAGATAGATAGATAGATAGATAGATGATAGACAGACAGAGAGACAGACAGACAGGCAGGCAGGCAGATAGCCACACAGGCAATTGCTGTGGGTACGAAGATAGATGACAGATAGATAGATAGATAGATAGATAGATAGATAGATAGATAGATAGATAGATAGATAGATAGATAGATAGATAGATAGATAGATGATAGACAGACAGAGAGACAGACAGACAGGCAGGCAGGCAGACAGACACAGAGGCAGTTGCTGTGGGTACGAAGATAGATGATAGATAGATAGATAGATAGATAGATAGATAGATAGATAGATAGATAGATAGATAGATAGATAGATAGATAGATAGATAGATAAATGTCTGGATGTCTGGATGTCTGGATAGATAGATAGATAGATAGATAGATAGATAGATAGATAGATAGATAGATAGATAGATAGATAGATAGATAGATAGATAGATAGATAGATAGATGTCTGGATGTCTGGATAGATAGATAGATAGATAGATAGATAGATAGATAGATAGATAGATAGATAGATAGATAGATAGATGATAGATAGATAGATAGATAGATAGATAGATAGATAGATAGATAGATAGATAGATAGATGATAGACAGACAGAGAGACAGACAGACAGGCAGGCAGGCAGATAGCCACACAGGCAATTGCTGTGGGTACGAAGATAGATGACAGATAGATAGATAGATAGATAGATAGATAGATAGATAGATAGATAGATAGATAGATAGATAGATAGATAGATGATAGACAGACAGAGAGGCAGGCAGGCAGGCTGGCAGGCGGACACACACAGAGGCAGTTGCTTTGGGTACGAAGATAGATGATAGATAGATAGATAGATAGATAGATAGATAGATAGATAGATAGATAGATAGATAGATAGATAGATAGATAGATAGATGATAGACAGACATACAGACAGAGAGACAGACAGGCAGGCAGATCCTGTGGTTTTGTAGATAGATAGATAGATAGACAGACAGACAGACAGACAGACAGATAGATAGATGTTAGATGATAGATGGATTGATAGAGATGATAGATAGATAGATAGATAGATAGATAGATAGATAGATAGATAGATAGATAGATGATAGACAGACAGAGAGACAGACAGACAGGCAGGCAGGCAGATAGCCACACAGGCAATTGCTGTGGGTACGAAGATAGATGACAGATAGATAGATAGATAGATAGATAGATAGATAGATAGATAGATAGATAGATAGATAGATAGATAGATAGATAGATAGATAGATAGATAGATGATAGACAGACAGAGAGACAGACAGGCAGGCAGGCAGGCAGACAGACACAGAGGCAGTTGCTGTGGGTACGAAGATAGATGATAGATAGATAGATAGATAGATAGATAGATAGATAGATAGATAGATAGATAGATAGATAGATAGATAGATAGATAGATAGATAGATAAATGTCTGGATGTCTGGATGTCTGGATAGATAGATAGATAGATAGATAGATAGATAGATAGATAGATAGATAGATAGATAGATAGATAGATAGATAGATAGATAGATAGATAGACAGACAGACAGACAGACAGATAGATAGATAAATGTCTGGATGTCTGGATAGATAGATAGATAGATAGATAGATAGATAGATAGATAGATAGATAGATAGATAGATAGATAGATAGATAGATAGATAAATGTCTGGATGTCTGGATTTATAGATAGATAGATAGATAGATAGATAGATAGATAGATAGATAGATAGATAGATAGATAGATAGATAGATAGATAGATAGATAGATAGATAGATAGATAGATAGATAGATAGATAGATAGATAAATGTCTGGATGTCTGGATTTATAGATAGATGATAGATAGATAGATAGATAGATAGATAGATAGATAGATAGATAGATAGATAGATAGATAGATAGACAGACAGACAGACAGACAGACAGACAGATAGATAAATGTCTGGATGTCTGGATAGATAGATAGATAGATAGATAGATAGATAGATAGATAGATAGATAGATAGATAGATAGATAGATAGATAGATAGATAGATAGATAGATAGATAGATAAATGTCTGGATGTCTGGATTTATAGATAGATAGATAGATAGATAGATAGATAGATAGATAGATAGATAGATAGATAGATAGATAGATAGATAGATAGATAGATAGATAGATAGATAGATAGATAGATAGATAGACAGACAGACAGATAGATAGATAGATAAATGTCTGGATGTCTGGATAGATAGATAGATAGATAGATAGATAGATAGATAGATAGATAGATGATAGACAGACAGAGAGGCAGGCAGGCAGGCTGGCAGGCGGACACACACAGAGGCAGTTGCTTTGGGTACGAAGATAGATGATAGATAGATAGATAGATAGATAGATAGATAGATAGATAGATAGATAGATAGATAGATAGATAGATAGATAGATGATAGACAGACATACAGACAGAGAGACAGACAGGCAGGCAGATCCTGTGGTTTTGTAGATAGATAGATAGATAGACAGACAGACAGACAGACAGACAGATAGATAGATGTTAGATGATAGATGGATTGATAGAGATGATAGATAGATAGATAGATAGATAGATAGATAGATAGATAGATAGATAGATAGATGATAGACAGACAGAGAGACAGACAGACAGGCAGGCAGGCAGATAGCCACACAGGCAATTGCTGTGGGTACGAAGATAGATGACAGATAGATAGATAGATAGATAGATAGATAGATAGATAGATAGATAGATAGATAGATAGATAGATAGATAGATAGATAGATAGATGATAGACAGACAGAGAGACAGACAGACAGGCAGGCAGGCAGACAGACACAGAGGCAGTTGCTGTGGGTACGAAGATAGATGATAGATAGATAGATAGATAGATAGATAGATAGATAAATGTCTGGATGTCTGGATGTCTGGATAGATAGATAGATAGATAGATAGATAGATAGATAGATAGATAGATAGATAGATAGATAGATAGATAGATAGATAGATAGATAGATAGATAGATAGATGTCTGGATGTCTGGATAGATAGATAGATAGATAGATAGATAGATAGATAGATAGATAGATAGATAGATAGATAGATGATAGATAGATAGATAGATAGATAGATAGATAGATAGATAGATAGATAGATGATAGACAGACAGAGAGACAGACAGACAGGCAGGCAGGCAGATAGCCACACAGGCAATTGCTGTGGGTACGAAGATAGATGACAGATAGATAGATAGATAGATAGATAGATAGATAGATAGATAGATAGATAGATAGATAGATAGATAGATAGATGATAGACAGACAGAGAGACAGACAGGCAGGCAGGCAGGCAGACAGACACAGAGGCAGTTGCTGTGGGTACGAAGATAGATGATAGATAGATAGATAGATAGATAGATAGATAGATAGATAGATAGATAGATAGATAGATAGATAGATAGATAGATAGATAAATGTCTGGATGTCTGGATGTCTGGATAGATAGATAGATAGATAGATAGATAGATAGATAGATAGATAGATAGATAGATAGATAGATAGATAGATAGATAGATAGATAGATAGACAGACAGACAGACAGACAGATAGATAGATAAATGTCTGGATGTCTGGATAGATAGATAGATAGATAGATAGATAGATAGATAGATAGATAGATAGATAGATAGATAGATAGATAGATAGATAGATAGATAGATAGATAGATAGATAGATAAATGTCTGGATGTCTGGATTTATAGATAGATAGATAGATAGATAGATAGATAGATAGATAGATAGATAGATAGATAGATAGATAGATAGATAGATAGATAGATAGATAGATAGATAGATAGATAGATAAATGTCTGGATGTCTGGATTTATAGATAGATAGATAGATAGATAGATAGATAGATAGATAGATAGATAGATAGATAGATGATACACAGATAGATAGATAGATGATAGACAGACATACAGACAGACATACAGACAGACATACAGGCAGGGAGATTCTGTGGTTTCGTAGATATATAGATAGATAGACAGACAGATAGATAGATAGATGTTAGATGATAGATGGATTGATTGAGATGATAAATAGATAGATAGATAGATAGATAGATAGATAGATAGATAGATAGATAGATAGATAGATAGATAGATAGATAGATAGATGATAGACAGAAAGAGAGACAGGCAGGCAGGCAGGCAGGCAGGCAGGCAGACAGACACAGAGGCAGTTGCTGTGGGTACGAAGATAGATGATAGATAGATAGATAGATAGATAGATAGATAGATAGATAGATAGATAGATAGATAGATAGATGATAGACAGACATACAGACAGACAGACGGACAGGCAGGCAGACAGACACAGAGGCAGTTGCTGTGGGTACGAAGATAGATGATAGATAGATAGATAGATAGATAGATAGATAGATAGATAGATAGATAGATAGATAGATAGATAGATAGATGATAGACAGACAGAGAGACAGAAAAAGAGACATACAGACAGGCAGGCAGGCAGACAGACACAGAGGCAGTTGCTGTGGGTATGAAAATAGATGATAGATAGATAGATAGATAGATAGATAGATAGATAGATAGATAGATAGATAGATAGATAGATGATAGACAGACAGAGAGGCAGGCAGGCAGGCTGGCAGGCGGACACACACAGAGGCAGTTGCTTTGGGTACGAAGATAGATGATAGATAGATAGATAGATAGATAGATAGATAGATAGATAGATAGATAGATAGATAGATAGATAGATGATAGACAGACATACAGACAGACAGACAGACAGGCAGGCAGATCCTGTGGTTTTGTAGATAGATAGATAGATAGACAGACAGACAGACAGACAGACAGACAGATAGATAGATGTTAGATGATCGATGGATTGATAGAGATGATAGATAGATAGATAGATAGATAGATAGATAGATAGATAGATAGATAGATAGATAGATAGATAGATGATAGACAGACAGAGAGACAGACAGACAGGCAGGCAGGCAGATAGCCACACAGGCAATTGCTGTGGGTACGAAGATAGATGACAGATAGATAGATAGATAGATAGATAGATAGATAGATAGATAGATAGATAGATAGATAGATAGATAGATAGATAGATAGATGATAGACAGACAGAGAGACAGACAGACAGGCAGGCAGGCAGACAGACACAGAGGCAGTTGCTGTGGGTACGAAGATAGATGATAGATAGATAGATAGATAGATAGATAGATAGATAGATAGATAGATAGATAGATAGATAGATAGATAGATAGATAGATAGATAAATGTTTGGATGTCTGGATGTCTGGATAGATAGATAGATAGATAGATAGATAGATAGATAGATAGATAGATAGATAGATAGATAGATAGATAGATAGATAGATAGATAGATAGATAGATAGATAGATAGATAGATAGATAGATAGATGTCTGGATGTCTGGATAGATAGATAGATAGATAGATAGATAGATAGATAGATAGATAGATAGATAGATAGATAGATAGATAGATAGATGATAGATAGATAGATAGATAGATAGATAGATAGATAGATAGATAGATAGATAGATAGATAGACAGACAGACAGACAGACAGATAGATAGATAAATGTCTGGATGTCTGGATAGATAGATAGATAGATAGATAGATAGATAGATAGATAGATAGATAGATAGATAGATAGATAGATAGATAGATGATAGACAGACATACAGACAGACAGACAGACAGGCAGGCAGATCCTGTGGTTTTGTAGATAGATAGATAGATAGACAGACAGACAGACAGACAGACAGATAGATAGATGTTAGATGATAGATGGATTGATAGAGATGATTGATAGATAGATAGATAGATAGATAGATAGATAGATAGATAGATAGATAGATAGATAGATGATAGACAGACAGAGAGACAGACAGACAGGCAGGCAGGCAGATAGCCACACAGGCAATTGCTGTGGGTACGAAGATAGATGACAGATAGATAGATAGATAGATAGATAGATAGATAGATAGATAGATAGATAGATAGATAGATAGATAGATAGATAGATAGATGATAGACAGAGAGACAGACAGACAGGCAGGCAGGCAGACAGACACAGAGGCAGTTGCTGTGGGTACGAAGATAGATGATAGATAGATAGATAGATAGATAGATAGATAGATAGATAGATAGATAGATAGATAGATAGATAGATAGATAGATAGATAGATAGATAAATGTTTGGATGTCTGGATGTCTGGATAGATAGATAGATAGATAGATAGATAGATAGATAGATAGATAGATAGATAGATAGATAGATAGATAGATAGATAGATAGATAGATAGATAGATAGATAGATAGATAGATAGATAGATAGATAGATAGATAGATAGATGTCTGGATGTCTGGATAGATAGATAGATAGATAGATAGATAGATAGATAGATAGATAGATAGATAGATAGATAGATAGATAGATAGATAGATAGATAGATAGATAGATAGACAGACAGACAGACAGACAGACAGATAGATAGATAAATGTCTGGATGTCTGGATAGATAGATAGATAGATAGATAGATAGATAGATAGATAGATAGATAGATAGATAGATAGATAGATAGATGATAGACAGACATACAGACAGACAGACAGACAGGCAGGCAGATCCTGTGGTTTTGTAGATAGATAGATAGATAGACAGACAGACAGACAGATAGATAGATGTTAGATGATAGATGGATTGATAGAGATGATAGATAGATAGATAGATAGATAGATAGATAGATAGATAGATAGATAGATAGATGATAGACAGACAGAGAGACAGACAGACAGGCAGGCAGGCAGATAGCCACACAGGCAATTGCTGTGGGTACGAAGATAGATGACAGATAGATAGATAGATAGATAGATAGATAGATAGATAGATAGATAGATAGATAGATAGATAGATAGATAGACAGACAGAGAGACAGAAAAAGAGACATACAGACAGGCAGGCAGGCAGACAGACACAGAGGCAGTTGCTGTGGGTATGAAAATAGATGATAGATAGATAGATAGATAGATAGATAGATAGATAGATAGATAGATAGATAGATAGATAGATAGATAGATAGATAGATAGATGATAGACAGACAGAGAGGCAGGCAGGCAGGCTGGCAGGCGGACACACACAGAGGCAGTTGCTTTGGGTACGAAGATAGATGATAGATAGATAGATAGATAGATAGATAGATAGATAGATAGATAGATAGATAGATAGATAGATAGATAGATAGATAGATAGATGATAGACAGACATACAGACAGAGAGACAGACAGGCAGGCAGATCCTGTGGTTTTGTAGATAGATAGATAGATAGACAGACAGACAGACAGACAGACAGATAGATAGATGTTAGATGATAGATGGATTGATAGAGATGATAGATAGATAGATAGATAGATAGATAGATAGATAGATAGATAGATAGATAGATGATAGACAGACAGAGAGACAGACAGACAGGCAGGCAGGCAGATAGCCACACAGGCAATTGCTGTGGGTACGAAGATAGATGACAGATAGATAGATAGATAGATAGATAGATAGATAGATAGATAGATAGATAGATAGATAGATAGATAGATAGATAGATAGATAGATAGATGATAGACAGACAGAGAGACAGACAGGCAGGCAGGCAGGCAGACAGACACAGAGGCAGTTGCTGTGGGTACGAAGATAGATGATAGATAGATAGATAGATAGATAGATAGATAGATAGATAGATAGATAGATAGATAGATAGATAGATAGATAGATAGATAGATAGATAGATAGATAGATAGATAGATAGATAAATGTCTGGATGTCTGGATGTCTGGATAGATAGATAGATAGATAGATAGATAGATAGATAGATAGATAGATAGATAGATAGATAGATAGATAGATAGATAGACAGACAGACAGACAGACAGATAGATAGATAAATGTCTGGATGTCTGGATAGATAGATAGATAGATAGATAGATAGATAGATAGATAGATAGATAGATAGATAGATAGATAGATAGATAGATAAATGTCTGGATGTCTGGATTTATAGATAGATAGATAGATAGATAGATAGATAGATAGATAGATAGATAGATAGATAGATAGATAGATAGATAGATAGATAGATAGATAGATAGATAGATAGATAAATGTCTGGATGTCTGGATTTATAGATAGATGATAGATAGATAGATAGATAGATAGATAGATAGATAGATAGATAGATAGATAGATAGATAGATAGATAGATAGATAGATAGATAGACAGACAGACAGACAGACAGACAGACAGATAGATAAATGTCTGGATGTCTGGATAGATAGATAGATAGATAGATAGATAGATAGATAGATAGATAGATAGATAGATAGATAGATAGATAGATAGATAGATAGATAGATAGATAGATAGATAGATAGATAAATGTCTGGATGTCTGGATTTATAGATAGATAGATAGATAGATAGATAGATAGATAGATAGATAGATAGATAGATAGATAGATAGATAGATAGATAGATAGATAGACAGACAGACAGATAGATAGATAGATAAATGTCTGGATGTCTGGATAGATAGATAGATAGATAGATAGATAGATAGATAGATAGATGATAGACAGACAGAGAGGCAGGCAGGCAGGCTGGCAGGCGGACACACACAGAGGCAGTTGCTTTGGGTACGAAGATAGATGATAGATAGATAGATAGATAGATAGATAGATAGATAGATAGATAGATAGATAGATAGATAGATAGATAGATGATAGACAGACATACAGACAGAGAGACAGACAGGCAGGCAGATCCTGTGGTTTTGTAGATAGATAGATAGATAGACAGACAGACAGACAGACAGACAGATAGATAGATGTTAGATGATAGATGGATTGATAGAGATGATAGATAGATAGATAGATAGATAGATAGATAGATAGATAGATAGATGATAGACAGACAGAGAGACAGACAGACAGGCAGGCAGGCAGATAGCCACACAGGCAATTGCTGTGGGTACGAAGATAGATGACAGATAGATAGATAGATAGATAGATAGATAGATAGATAGATAGATAGATAGATAGATAGATAGATAGATAGATAGATAGATGATAGACAGACAGAGAGACAGACAGACAGGCAGGCAGGCAGACAGACACAGAGGCAGTTGCTGTGGGTACGAAGATAGATGATAGATAGATAGATAGATAGATAGATAGATAGATAGATAGATAGATAGATAGATAGATAGATAGATAGATAGATAGATAGATAAATGTCTGGATGTCTGGATGTCTGGATAGATAGATAGATAGATAGATAGATAGATAGATAGATAGATAGATAGATAGATAGATAGATAGATAGATAGATAGATAGATAGATAGATGTCTGGATGTCTGGATAGATAGATAGATAGATAGATAGATAGATAGATAGATAGATAGATAGATAGATGATAGATAGATAGATAGATAGATAGATAGATAGATAGATAGATAGATAGATAGATAGATGATAGACAGACAGAGAGACAGACAGACAGGCAGGCAGGCAGATAGCCACACAGGCAATTGCTGTGGGTACGAAGATAGATGACAGATAGATAGATAGATAGATAGATAGATAGATAGATAGATAGATAGATAGATAGATAGATAGATAGATGATAGACAGACAGAGAGACAGACAGGCAGGCAGGCAGGCAGACAGACACAGAGGCAGTTGCTGTGGGTACGAAGATAGATGATAGATAGATAGATAGATAGATAGATAGATAGATAGATAGATAGATAGATAGATAGATAGATAGATAGATAGATAGATAGATAAATGTCTGGATGTCTGGATGTCTGGATAGATAGATAGATAGATAGATAGATAGATAGATAGATAGATAGATAGATAGATAGATAGATAGATAGATAGATAGATAGACAGACAGACA
>JAXLNS010000038.1:2622500-2627500 GCA_037215915.1 Pantherophis vulpinus
ATGTCTGGATAGATAGATAGATAGATAGATAGATAGATAGATAGATAGATAGATAGATAGATAGATAGATAGATAGATAGATAGATAGATAGATAGATAGATAGATAGATAGATAGATAGATAGATGTCTGGATGTCTGGATAGATAGATAGATAGATAGATAGATAGATAGATAGATAGATAGATAGATAGATAGATAGATAGATAGATAGATAGATAGATAGATAGATAGATAGATAAATGTCTGGATGTCTGGATTTATAGATAGATAGATAGATAGATAGATAGATAGATAGATAGATAGATAGATAGATAGATAGATAGATAGATAGATAGATAGAGGGGTTGGATGGATGGAAGTGTGGATAGATAGATGATAGATAGATAGATAGATAGATAGATAGATAGATAGATAGATAGATAGATAGATAGAGGGGTTGAGCGACATGGTGCTGAGTGAGTGATCGCCACTCCTCAACACCGCCTGTCACCGCGTTTTGGGGATCCCTTCGGGGGCGCGGGTCCTGGAGAGCCCCGCGGACAATAGAGAGAGCCGGGTGAGCGAGAAAGTGATGTGCAAACGCTTCTCGCAAAACCGGGCAGCTCTGTCAAACCGACGCGTGTGAAGTCAGCCTTTCAATGGCTGACCTGAAGCTGTGGTAGCCGACAACTAGATGGGAAGCAAGGAAGATCGGAGGCAGCAGTGCCGAGGTTGAAACGTGTCCTCCCTGCGTATATGAGATTGAACATCAGGAAGGGGTCGGCGGAGTCGGGCGAGAAGGGCTCAAACGGAGAAGAGCGGCGACGGAGATCTGAGAATAGCTGAATGATTACGGAGCTCGACAAGCCGGCGCAGAGAGCAAGAAACTGAGGACGCAAAATTACCTGCGCAAGAAGAGGATCGGTGGATATAGGGAGAAAGGAAACTAAAAGAAGCCAGAAGAACTCTTTTTGACCATTTCGCTGGTGAAAGCAGAAAGGTGAACAAAGTCGGAGATTGGACTCTATCCAACTATGCCAGAGAACAGGAAGTGCAGCCATTGAAGAAGCCTGACAGAGCAAATTGAAAAGGACTGGCATAGAGACAATCTAGCTTCGAGGCTTACCATAGAGTTTTCACAGTTTTGACAGTGGCAAAGTAAACGTGGGAAGAAGAAAGGGTTGGAGGAGACCGGTGGCTGAGTGAGAAAGAATATCACCCCTCTGGAAAAATATTGCTTGTCCCCAACTGAATTTTGGATATTTTCTCCCTCTTTCTCTTTTTTCCCCTTCTCTTCTGAAAATTCTCTTTAAAATATTTTGACCCTCTGCATAAGAATATTGTTATCAATAAGAATTGTAAATCTTTATATTAATTAAGCTCTGACCTTTGCCTATAACATAAGATATATCTTTATAGAACTTACTAGATTCATATACATATAAATTTATATACATTTATATACATTTAATTGACTATTTAACTATATTTAATTGTATTTAACTATATTTATTTACATCTATTTGTACTGATACTACTCTTATATATTGACTTATTGACATATTGTTATATTAGAATTACAATATCCACATATATTAATTTACTGGTAAATAGTTATATAGGAATTTGAATTAGAAATCTTTTTAAGTAGTAATTTAGTCATAGGAATTTTAGTTATAGATAATAGATGTTCCAATGAGCTATTGTGTTATTGTGATTTAAATTATTAGGATCTGAATTAATTATTAACAAGTAGAGATAAATTCTTATTAATTAATTACTATTTAATACATTAATTAACCTTAAATTAATTACAAACCATAAATCCAATTCATCTTTTTTACTTAAAATATTGATTGGGAGTGATATAGATTGATAAACTGATATTGATTGATAAGAGTATTTAAGATATTGATCGGAAGTGATATAGATTGATAAATTGACATTGACTGATAAATAACTTTTCTCCATATTCTGAAAAAGTATAAAAGGAGGTGACAGCCAGTGTATGAAAATTTGGCGAAATATTGAGAAAATAATTAGAGAACAAAAAATAATCTTGAAAGAAATGACGAGCATGTCATCAACGATCCTGAAAACAGGAAAAAAGACCCCCTCAAATCCCACCATATCCTTGACCTCCCCGGCTACCCAAAAGTCAACAGAAGGACTATCAAAAACAGACAAGGCCATAGCAACACCAACACTACTAACAGTGCAGTCAACATTGACATTAATCCAAGAAACAATGATGGCCATGCAGGAAAAAATGTCTACAAATCACACCGAACTAAAAACAGATATCCACCTACTGGACCAGAAGATGAATGAGATTCAAGTCTCAATTTCCAACAACGAACAAAGGATCCAGAAGGCGGAGCAAAAAATAGAACAAAATGAGAAGAAACTGGACTTGGTAGATCAGACGTTGACAATGCAAAACAAGGAGTTAGAAGATTCGTTAATACAATTAGAAATGGACAGGGCGTCGTTCTACTTGCGTTTCCAAAATGTGGAAGAAGATAAAGAGGAGGATCTGGGAGAGAAGATGGCGGAACTAATCGCAGACGTACTCCAACAAGATAAACGTGAGATCATTAGAGAACTGGACGACGTCTATAGAGTTCAAACAAATTATGCAAGGAGGAATAGGCTCCCCAGAGAAGTCCACATTAGGTTCGCAAGGAAAAAAGTAAAAGACATCCTATACAGTATGGCGAGGGATGGACAAATAACATATAGAGGAAAAGAAGTGATAATACTAAAACAGATCCCAAGAAGAGTGAGGGAGGTGAGAAAAGATTATAGATTTTTGGCTGTACAATTGAACAAAAGAAATATATTATTTAGATGGCTCCTGCCAGAGGGGATGTTAATCACCTGGCAGGGGAGAAAAATAAAAATAGATAGCTTGAGCACAGCACAAGATTTCCTGGATCAGTTAAGGGGTGCAGAAGAAGAACAAAGTAGCAAGGAGGAAATAGAGGCGACAAACCTAGAAGAGGAAGGAACCGCGGAGGAGAAGACCGAAGAAGGAGCAAAGGAAAAAAAAACAAGACCAGTTAGAGCCGTAAGACTAAACAAGAACTAAATCCGAGCAAGGAAAGTAGGAATGAATGATTTGAAATTAATCTCAGTAAATGTCAACGGATTAAATGATAGTAAAAAGAGGAAATTAACACTTACAAAACTAGCAAAACACAATTTGGATATAATCTGCTTACAGGAGGTCCACATAAAAAAGGATGAGGGAAAATGTCTGGAGTATAAAAAATATGGTAAATTATTTACATCATTAGCAGAAAAAAGAAAGAGAGGGGTAGCAATTTATGTTAAAAAAGGAATTGATGCAGAATTGAAATATAATGATACAAAGGGAAGAACCCTCATGGTTGAAGTTACGAGAGAAAACACTAAAATGTTATTAGTGGGCATTTATGCCCCGAATAAAAAACAAGGAGAATATTTTCGAAAGCTTCGTGAACAATTAGGGAAAATGGAATATAATGAAATTTGTATGATAGGCGATTTCAATGGAATCGTAGACCCAGACAATGATCACAAAAGCAATAAAATGAACAAAAATAAAAGGACGACTTTACCAAAAGCCTTTTTCGATTTGGTGGAGGAGATGAACTTAATTGATATATGGCGAACTTTACACCCAATCGAAAGACAGTACACATTCTATTCCAATCCGCAACAGTCATGGTCGAGAATAGATATGGTTTGGGTTACTAGGACGTTGGGGTTAGAAATAGAGACGGCAGAAATCAGCCCAAACATATGGGCAGATCACAATCCCCTGGAAATAAAATGGAGAAACACAAAGAGAAAGAAACAACTGAGATGGAGGCTCAATGCAAAACTATTATGTGACAAAGAGTGTGTGGAAAAACTGAAAGGAGAATTAAAGACTTTCTTTATAGAAAATGAGAACCAAGGGACACCCCGTGAAATAATATGGGACACAATGAAGGCCTATCTAAGAGGGGTAATAATATCCTACTCCGCATATAAAAATAAATTAAAAAGGAAATCCCGGGAAGATTTTATTAAACATCTGGATGAAGCAGAAAAGAAACTCCAAAAAATACCTGGAGATACTGTAGCAAAAGAAAATTGGCTGGTGTGGAGACATAAATTAAACATCCTAGATCAAGAGGAGCTAGCTCAAAAAATAAAAAGAACAAAACAGTACCACTTTGAGAACGCCAACAAATCGGGCAGGTGGCTGGCCTATA
Organism: Pantherophis vulpinus; assembly: GCA_037215915.1. NCBI lineage: Eukaryota > Metazoa > Chordata > Lepidosauria > Squamata > Colubridae > Pantherophis > Pantherophis vulpinus. Next base: position 2,626,725 of record JAXLNS010000038.1, read on the forward strand.
AATTAAAAAAGGAAAATGAAAAAGGGACAATTCAGATACTAGAAGACGCTGAGGGAAATCTTTTAAATAAAGAAGAAGATAAATTGGAAAGGGCGAGAGAGTATTATGAATCCCTATACAAAGAAGAGGAGGCCTCGGAAGGAAAAATAGACCAATATCTGGCAAATGCGGAGCTCCCACAAATAATGGAGGAAGAAAAGGAGATGCTAAACGCTAAGATAACAATTGAAGAATTTAAAAAGGCTCTCTCCAAACTCAAAAACAACAAATCGCCAGGCCCAGACGGATTCCCAGGAGAAATATACAAAAAATTTGAAGAAATCCTACAACCTAAATTAATGGAAATTTTCAATGAGGTTTTGATGGGCTCAAAAATTCCGGACTCGTGGAGGGAAGCACATGTTACACTCCTACCGAAAGAAGGTGCCGACCCCAAAAAAATCCAAAATTACAGACCGATTTCGCTTCTAAACACTGATTACAAACTATTTATGTGTATAATGGCAGAAAGAACCAAAAAAATATTAAACAATTGGATTCATAAAGATCAAAATGGATTTCTCCCGGGGCGACAAATTAGGGATAATTTGAGAATCGTATTAGATACTTTAGAATATTACGAAGAACACCCAGAAAAGCAGTTGGCCTTAGTTTTCTTGGATGCCCAAAAGGCATTCGACAATTTAAATTGGAACTTTATGACCAAGCAAATCAAAATAATGGGATTCGGGGAAAACTTCGAAAAGATGATAAAGACTATCTATGACAATCAGAGG